>OX393553.1:24503017-24590517 GCA_947650365.1 Chamaelirium japonicum | reverse complement strand
TCCAAATTATCCGATCTGAAACTAGGTTTTTAGTTTTTGTTGTGGGTTGCAGAGGAAAAATGGGGCGTTGCCAGGCCTGCAAGCTGACATAAGGCGGTGGAAAGGCTGAGAGGCGGTGGTGGTCGGATGCAGCGGAGCTTTTAAATTTTTTAATCACAAAGGTAGTTTTTTTTCCTTCATTTAATCATTGATTTGTGGTCTCTACATGTTGCTACATATCGTCCCACCAATCATTCAACTGCTTCGAATTCCCACATCAGACACAAACTGCCGCCACATTCCGTAATGATTCAGTTTTTTTAGCTAATCCCGTTGGTTTTTTTTTTTCGGAATCCAATCTGCATTGAAAAAATCTCTACAATTTTTTTCCTTTGTATCCTTTCACAAACCAAAAAGTGCTGATTTGTTCGTTTACATGTTTTATTTTCTTTGTCATACATTCCCATCTTCATTGATTTGTGGTCTCTACATGTTGCTACAGATCGTCCCACCAATCATCCGGCTGATTCGAATTCCCACATCAGATACACACTGCCGCCTCATTTTGTAATGATTCAGTTTTTTAGCTAATCCCTTTGGTTTATTTTTTTTGGAATCCAATCTGCATTGAAAAAATCTCTACGATTTTTTTCCTTTGTATCCTTTCACAAACCAAAAAATTGCTGATTTGTTCATTTACATGTTTTATTTTCTTTGTCATACATTCACATCTTCAGTTCTTGGATAAGGTATGTCATATCAACCATGTTTTATTTTTATTTTCTTTTATGTAATACTCCTAATGTGCTATAATATTTAAACACTGGAGTTTTTCATACATATTGTTCCCACCTCACGTTCCCTTCCCGATCAATGTTGTTTGGACCTGGAGTGAAACCGATTGAGTGTTTGATGCAAGTCAGTTGATGGTGCTTTCTACCTCTTCAATTTTGTAAGATGACAATCCCTTCGAAAATTGCAGCATTTATGTGTGACCTTGCTTCTCTGCTTTGTAGCAAAGTTTATTTACAATCTCGACTGTTTTTGTGAATCAAATATTCAAATCTAATCAATGATTTAAACGTGTATGAGTGATTTTGAATTATAACATTAGTTAATTGTTTAGTATTCATATTCAATCAGATTGATTATGCAAAGGGCAATTTAAAGTGTGGTAACACCATGTGGCTTACTCTTAAATCCTATTCCGATCTCCGCTGTCAATTGCATCCAACAGCCCTCCTATTCCTCTTCATTGAGCTCCCTTAAATCCAGTCCTAGAGCGCTCTCAGATTCCCGATTTAAAAACCCTAATTTAATGTCGTCAATTGCATCCAGCAGCCCTTCCACTCCTCTTTATCGAGCTCCCTAAAATCCCATCCGAGAGCCCCAAGAGCCCTCTCAGAATCCCTCAAATTGCAATGCCATGTCCCCCCTCAATTGCATCCAGCTCTCCCACTCCGAGAGCCCCAAGAGCCCTTTGAGAATCCCTCAAATCGCGATGCCCTCTTAGGATTTAATGCCCTGATTTAATCCCGTCCGAGAGGCCTCTTAGAATCCCTCAAATCGCAATGCCACGTCCCCCCTCAATTGCATCCAGCCCTCCCACTCCCAGAGCCCCGAGAGCCCTCTCAGAATCCCACAATTCATGATGCCCTCTCATAATTTAATGCCCTGATTTAATCTCCCTCAAATCGCAATGCCACGTCTCATCTCCAAGTGAGTTCTGTAAGCAAAAAATAAACAAAAGAAAAAGTGATTTATATATATTTTGGTTTTATCTTTAAGTGTTATTAAAGTACTCATGTTACCTCTCACTTTCCCCTATAACTGCTGTTGGGGGTAGCTGAAATCTGCCCTGGAGTTCGCTCCCCCCCCCGTGCTCACCAAATCATCTTGACAGGGAGCGAGATCCACATTGGGCTGAAGGGGCCTAGGCATAGAGCTCGCTCGGAAGCTCGTCTAAGCTCACTAAGGAGCTCGCCAAAACTCACTGGAACTCACCTAAGCTCACTCGGGAGCTCGCCAAAGCTCACTCAGGAGTCAGGAGCTCGCCTAAGCTCATTCAGGAGCTCGCCCATGCTCGCTAAGGAGCTCGCCCAAGCTCGCTCAGGAGCTCGCCCATGCTCGCTCAGGAGCTCGCCCAAGCTCGCTCAGGAGCTCGCCCAAACCCACTCCGGAGCTGGCCAAGACTCTCCTATTTATCGAAGAGGTCGCTCCTGCGAGGTCCGACTCTTGATAGATGTGGAAGAGAAGGCGGAGCAACGGCGGACGAGCTCGCCCTGGCTTCCCACCGGAGGTCACCCCCATAGAAAGACATAAAGGTGGCCAGGTGTCGAAATCCCACGGAGGCTACGTGGACTAACGTCTATGGAAGCCCGCCAGAGTCAGTTTTGAGATCGCCCAGACTTGAACATTCCAGAACAGCCAGCTGGCAGCAACAAGAAAGATGCTCTCCCCCACTCAAATCGCCTGGCAGGCTTAACGACAGAATGTCAGGGCGCGAGTACCAAGGACTGTCAGACCCACGCGAGCCAGAACGTGGGGGTCTAGAAGGCCCTGGAAGAATCTCCACGTGTCGGACAGCGGTAGGTCGCCAATGTCTATAAATGCTCACCCCCATGCTCCATAGTACAGGTTCGAAATCCTTTTTCCTACCACTTTGGTATACCGCAGCTCGCCGTTGTGCCACCGTGACTGACTTGAGCGTCGGAGGGTCTGCGCTCCTAAGGGAGCCAGCCGTTCTCACGTTCTCTTTTCTTTGTCTTGCAGGCAGCCCGCACGGACCAGCGAAAAATCCCCCGAACATTTGGCGCCGTCTGTGGGATCTATCGACTGGTTCCTGCGAGAACGCCCACGACCACGCGGTTGAAAGCCGTGCTTCTCCAGACACCCGGATGGCTCCGGTCACGCGGAGGCAGACACGGGTGAAAGCCCACGCCAAGTCTGCACAAAGCGAGCTGCTCGCTGAAGCATCACAACCCCCTGTCCCGCTCAACGACCATCTCCTTTTGAAGGTGTTGGCCACTCAGCGGGCCATGGTGGGCGAGATAGTGCGACTGCGCCAGGTTCCGGCGACGAGCCGGATCACTGATCTCTCCCCTGGGCTCACCCCACGGAGGGAAGAGTCAGTGATCCCGTCCCAGCGTCCAGGAGTGTCGGCGGGGGTTGTTTCCCCTGTGCGACCTCCCCTTGTCCCAGCATCGCATCAGCCCACTATGGCGCCCACATGGTGGGCATCCCAGCAGGAGCCCCCTGTGGAGGATGCAGTGGCGCGCCGGACGAGAGGGACCGCGCTCGAGCGGCCGCAGCGACTCGGCACCCAGCGCTCCAGCAACAAGTCAACCCTGCCGATGGCCCCTCATCGCCGACGAAGCCCCGGTGCGGACTCGGGCGAGTCAGACGACGTCGCCCCCGAGCACAACCGTAGCAAGGCTGCGAACCGGTTTCGAGGAAGCGCACAGGATTGCTTGGTACCTGCGCAGCTGTCTTTGGGAAATCACCCCGAGCGCTGGCAGCAACTTAGCACGCCCGTCGACCTCTTAGAAGAGCTCGCCGTCCGGGGAGGAAGCTCGCCCTTCACCAACGAGGTTCACCAGGGAGGTTTCCCTCAGCACTGGACCCCACCCAAAGTTTGTTTTGTTCAACGGGTCGCAAGACCCCGTGGACCACCTCTTGGCCTACCGAAAGTTGTTATTCTTTCGGGATCAGGACCATGTTCTGTGCCGTGCCTTCCCGAGCAGCTTGGCGGGTTCGGCCCTCGACTGGTTTCATAAGTTACCTCCGGGCTCGGTCCCTAATTTCACTGCTCTATCCGGGCTGTTCATGGAACAGTACCGGTGCAATCGGCGACCTCCGAAGCAGATCGAATCACTGTTCGGTCTTACCATGGGCGCAAGAGAGACCCTCCGGTGCTTCTCAATGCGATTCCGGAACGCCTATCTCGCTCTTGAGGACTCAGCAGGGCGAGATCGGACGGCCGTGAGTGCCTTTCGGAGTGCGCTCCCCGAAGGAGGTGAGCTTCATGACGCGATAGTCATCTCTGATCCCCGCACCATGATCGAGCTCTTTGCCTTGGTCCAATAACACATTAAGCTCGATGATGTGGTGCTGGATCGCCGAGGGAAGATGGCCGAGCAGCAGCAGCCCCCTACCTTGTGCGTAGGCGCCCTCTTGTAAACCATTTTGTGCGATAGTGTGTTTGGACTAGTTCAAATCTGTGCTCGATAGAAATCTACAGCGAACAGCTCGCACGCGATCAGCTCACGTGCAGCGTCCTCAAAGAACAGTCCACCGTTGTGCGGACTTAAAGCAAGATCGGGATCCTCAGAGGCAGCCAGTGGGTGACCTTGAGCTTCCCGGGGCAGTCCGCCGTTGTGCGGACTTAAAGCAAGACCGGGATCCTCAGAGGCAGCAAGTGGGCGACCTTGAGCTTCCCGGGGCAGTCCGCCGTTGTGCGGACTTAAAGCAAGACCGGGATCCTCAGAGGCAGCCAGTGGGCGACCTTGAGCTTCCCGGGGTAGTCCGCCGTTGTGCGGACTTAAAGCAAGACCGGGATCCTCAGAGGCAGCCAGTGGGCGACCTTGAGCTTCCCGGGGCAGTCTTAAACCGAGGTTCTGAGGATCCTTAACCGGTCAGGGGGTAGCTAGCTTTTTGATTCTTTCATCGCTCGTTGGATTTCCACCCTTTGGCCCTTACGCTCTGTTTTGGTTCGATTTCTATCGTTTTATATTTTTGTCGAGCTATAGGGCCCCACTATTTTGCACATATCGAATTTTTATGCATATCGATCTTTTTGCGATGTCGTTTATTTTTTATCGATTTAGCTACCTCGTCCGGGGTATGGTCCTCGGATCGTCGGGGAGAACACATACGCGGCCTGATGCCACGCAGCTTAGCTCGTTGAGCGACCTGGTGACATCACGGGCAGACGCGGCCGACACCTTCCGCGGCCTGATGCCACGCAGCTTAGCTCATTGAGCGACCTGGTGACATCACGGGCAGACGCGGCAGAGACACCTTACGCGGCCTGATGCCACGCAGCTTAGCTCGTTGAGCGATCCGGTAACATCACGGGCAGACGCGGCGGAGACACCTTACGCGGCCTGATGCCACGTAGCTTAGCACGTTGAGCGATCTGGTGACATCACGGGCAGACGCGGCACAACTTTCGGCACAAGGCCACACCAGTTTGTTGTCCACGTGGCGGCACAAGGCCACACCAGTTTGTTGTCCACGTGGCAGTAGCGGGAGGCAGTTTGGGCAGAACACAGAGAGAAGAAGCACCAGTGGCCATGGCTCACAGCCCGCCCGGGACCAACCCGTGGCTGTGGCTCGTAACCCGCCCGGAGACCCTACGCGAGGTCGCTTGCGGCAGGTATCTGCAGCCCGCCCGGTGTGGACCCCGACTGTGCGCGGCTAGTTCGCACCGAAAGGAGGCCGCCCGTGGAAGGTGCTCCCGGCCCGCCCGACGCTTGCAGTAGCGAAGAGCTGTGTTCCTTGGGCATAGCAGCATCGTCCTCGAGGTCTCACCCATGAGACGCCGAGCCAAAGCCCACGCCGCAAGATCGCTCACGGCTGGTGCCCGCAGCTCGCCCGAGGCAGACCCTGACCGCGAGTGATGAGCTCACGCCGGAAGGAGATCGCTCGTGGCTGACGCTCCCGGCCCGCCCAGCGTTTGTGAAATACTGGGAGTCAAAACTCTCGGCGCAGATCGCCCGTGGCTGGTGCCCAAGCTCGCCCGAAGCAGACCCTGTCCGCGTGTGGCAAGCTCACGCCGGAAGGAGATCGCTCGTGGCTGACGCTCGCGGGCCCGCCCAGCGGTATAAAGTACTGAGAGTCAAAACTCTCGACGCAGATCGCCCGTGGCTGGTGCCCAAGCTCGCCCGAAGCAGACCCTGACCGCGAGTGATGAGCTCACGCCGGAAGGAGATCGCTCGTGGCTGATGCTCGCGGCCCGCCCAGTATTTGTGATGTACTGGCAGTCAAAGCTCTCGGCGCAGACCGCCCACGGCTGGTGCCCGCAGCTCGCCCGAGGCAGACCCTGACCGCGAGTGATGAGCTCACGCCGGAAGGAGATCGCTCGTGGCTGACGCTCCCGGCCCGCCCAGCGTTTGTGAAATACTGACAGTCAAAGCTCTCGGCGCAGACCGCCCACGGCTGGTGCCCGCAGCTCGCCTGAGGCAGACCCTGACCGTGAGTGATGAGCTCACGCCGGAAGGAGACCGCTCGTGGCTGACGCTCCCGGCCCGCCCAGCGTTTGTGAAATACTGACAGTCAAAGCTCTCGGCGCAGACCGCCCCCGGCTGGTGCCCGCAGCTCGCCTGAGGCAGACCCTGACCGCGAGTGATGAGCTCACACCGGAAGGAGATCGCTCGTGGCTGATACTCGCGGCCCGCCCAGTATTTGTGATGTACTGGCAGTCAAAGCTCTCGGCGCAGACCGCCCACGGCTGGTGCCCGCAGCTCGCCCGAGGCAGACCCTGACCATGAGTGATGAGCTCACGCCGGAAGGAGATCGCTCGTGGCTGACGCTCCCGGCCCGCCCAGCGTTTGTGAAATACTGACAGTCAAAGCTCCCGGCGCAGACCGCCCACGGCTGGTGCCCGCAGCTCGCCTGAGGCAGACCCTGACCGCGAGTGATAAGCTCACGCCGGAAGCAGATCGCTCGTGGCTGACGCTCCCGGCCCACCCAGCGTTTGTGAAATACTGACAGTCAAAACTCTCGGTGCAGACCGCCCACGGCAGGTGCCCGCAGCCCACAAGGTGGAAGCCGCCGATGACTGGTACTCCCAGTCCGCCCGGCATGTGCGACAAGACTCCTGAGCAAGCGCCAAAGTCTCCTTGGTCGCTCCCTCAGGAGGGGGTAATATTGGGGGTAGCTAAAATCTGCTCTGGAGTTCGCTCCCCCCCCCCCCCCCCCCCCCCCCCCGTGCTCACCAAATCATCTTGACAGGGAGCGAGATCCACATTGGGCTGAAGGGGCCTAGGCATAGAGCTCGCTCGGAAGCTCGCCTAAGCTCACTAAGGAGCTCGCCAAAACTCACTGGAACTCACCTAAGCTCACTCGGGAGCTCGCCAAAGCTCGCTCAGGAGTCAGGAGCTCGCCTAAGCTCGTTCAGGAGCTCGCCCATGCTCGCTAAGGAGCTCGCCCATGCTCGCTAAGGAGCTCGCCCAAGCTCGCTCAGGAGCTCGCCCATGCTCGCTCAGGAGCTCGCCCAAACCCACTCCGGAGCTCGCCAAGACTCTCCTATTTATCGAAGAGGTCGCTCCTGCGAGGTCCAACTCTTGATAGATGTGGAAGAGAAGGCGGAGCAACGGAGGACGAGCTCGCCCTGGCTTCCCACCGGAGGTCGCCCCCATAGAAAGACATAAAGGTGGCCAGGTGTCGAAATCCCACGGAGGCTACGTGGACTAACGTCCATGGAAGCCCGCCAGAGTCAGTTTTGAGATCGCCCAGACTTGAACATTCCAGAACAGCCAGCTGGCAGCAACAAGAAAGATGCTCTCCCCCACTCAAATCGCCTGGCAGGCTTAACGACAGAATGTCAGGGCGCGAGTACCAAGGACTGTCAGACCCACGCGAGCCAGAACGTGGGGGTCTAGAAGGCACTGGAAGAATCTCCACGTGTCGGACAGCGGTAGGTCGCCAATGTCTATAAATGCTCACCCCCATGCTCCATAGTACAGGTTCGAAATCCTTTTCCCTACCACTTTGGTATACCGCAGCTCGCCGTTGTGCCACCGTGACTGACTTGAGCGTCGGAGGGTCTGCGCTCCTAAGGGAGCCAGCCGTTCTCACGTTCTCTTTTCTTTGTCTTACAGGCAGCCCGCACGGACCAGCGAAAAATCCCCCGAACAACTGCTATTTGAAAAAATTGTCATGTTTGTGTTTGTGTGAGTGTTTGTGTTTGGGATTAGGGGTTCATTGACTTTTTTTATTTCCCATGGTTTTCTGGCATTGATCAGCAAAATCCCCTTCGTTCATTGTTGTTTTCTGATTTTTTTCTTTTTTTATCTTGATTGATGTCATGGAACAATCATTACAGGTTGTTTTGGATGCATTCTATTGATCTATTTTTCGATTCGAGCAAATGGGTATTGTTTTCAGGATGTGGGTGATTAATGATGTGATTTATGTCTGGATGCACAATTCTCCATCTTTTGCCCCATGGGTTTTATCTGATCAGCCAACAGTAGGCTAAACCTTATAAGAAACATTCACTGCATTAGATAAGACCACCTTATGCATGTTTAATTCACCTCATACATTGAATCTCAGCCCAATTGGTATGAACCTCTGTTTTTTTTTTTTGCATTGAATACATGGCGACCACGCAACTTTCAGTTGGGTATTGCTCGTAATATTTGGTATCATCCAAAAAAAAAAACAGGACATTGATCAACCAAATATGAACCGGGATCGGTTTTAGATGTGAAGAAGCTGTGGTGGGGTGGGGCCAAACCCATCCTCTCTCTCTCTCTCTCTCTCTCTCTCTCTATCTATCTCTATCTCTCTCTTTATCTCTCTCATATGATAGTGCCAACAACCAACTTCCTTGAATTTCAAATGCTTCCAAATTACAGGAGTTCGGAGGTCCCATCTGCAAAAAAGATAGAGAGGAGGCTGCAAGAGAGAGAGGATCAAGAGATGGAGGTGATGAGTTTTACGCTGATGTATGCGTTCAATTTTTTGCAAAAAACTGAATTCTAAAATTGCATTCATTTTTTTGCACTCTCTTAATGTACGATTTAGAATGCATTCAGCTTTTTGCATTCAGTTTTCTACACTCAGTTTAGAATTCAGTTTTTTGCACTTAGTTTTTTGGCACTCAATTTAGAATGCATTTAGTTTTTTGCACTATCTTAATGTACGATTTAGAATATCACTCAGTTTTTTGCATTCAGTTTAGAATGCATTCAATTTTTTGCCTGGCTTTTTGCAATCTTTTAATAGTTAAAAACCAAATTCTAAATGCATTCAGTTTTTTCAGAATCAGAATAGAATAAGAGAGCTGAATTTATATATAGTTGATCCTCATCTTCTTCCCATTTTGACATTGAATTTATCGTGACAATTAACTGGGTTTATCGGGTTAACGATGGTGCACAATTGGTCATATTACAGTCTCTGCATTGATTAGGGGTGACAATTAACTGGGTTTATCGGGTTAACGGACCCAACCCAATTTAATTGAGACGGGTTTGGGTTATCCTTTTTTGATCAGTCATGTTTGCAACAAATGGTTATGATTATGCCAGTTCAAGTTGAACTATTATGGTAGCTATTTTGGCAACTGTTAGTTTTCAATCTTAGACCACATACCTCTTCTATTTTAAATATTCAATAATAATCTATGCAAAAAAAAAAATTATTTGGGGGGGGGGGGGGGGGTTTAAAGTCTAATTAATAAAAATATGGGGGGTAAATGCTAATTCAAAGCAAAATTTGGGGGGCAAAGTCAAAATAACCTTTTTTATGGGTCGAAAAATTAGAAGAAGAAGATCAAGAGGGCTCTGGTTTTTTTTTTTTGTCGTTCAGTTTGTGATAACAGTACTCAACCTTCTCCCAAATATGTACAGGTGTACAATGTACATGCCTGCAAATTTCCTCAAAAGCTCAGAAAAGGGCCAAGGATCTAGGTTTTTTTTTAGATATCTTTTTGTGACAATTGGTTAGAAGTTGGTGAGCCAAGGCTAGCTCTGTGCCCTACAAGCTAGAGTACGTACATGTTGTTGGTTTTCCTCGAATGATTCGAGATGTTCGCAACATCTTGACATGGCACCTAATCATAGCCATCTAATGCCTACCGATCATGGATTGTGAATTCTTTTCTTTCATTGATTGTCATAGGCTTGTCCGGGATGGGAATTGGATTGGACTCTGAATACTGTATTTTTTTGTGAATGCTGTATTTTTTCCTTCTCTACCATATTTCTTCTACGATGGTGTGTCGTGATCGATATTTTTTTAATTGGACATGGCCAATGTTTTTCTGAATTTTTTTCTTTTTATTTTGCTTCTCAGGTTGTGAATGCCTACGAGTGCCTAAAACTACAGGATCCAGAGTTGAGTTACAGTTTTGAGGGAGCAGTGGAGGTACATGGCACTAAACAAATTAACACCTACAGTAGAATTTCGACCAGAGTGTCATTAACATGTTACTTAGTGTTAAAAATTCATATGAATCTGTTCAAGTTCTAACGTAATTCAGAGGGGGTTGTATTGACAATTTTTGTTTATCACGGATGTGATTGGTTCAATTACAATAGATATTGGTTAAAGTGGCGATCACCTTTCAAAAAATTTAAGAATTTGCATTCTCTTGATGTGCTCGAAATAAGCTGCAGTTTTCTTCTACATTTCGGATGATGGCAATTTTATTGTACTTGAATCCTTCAACTGATTAGCTCAGTGATGTCAACTTGAAGTGGTACAATCACAGCCATCCGTTCCATACAGGTGAAGAAATCATGGTTTCTAAAATTTATCGTGAGCTGAATATATCCTCATACTCATTCTGAATGCTGCCATCAAATACTTAGTATTGTGTTATTATATATGGTTTTTTTATTATAGAGATTTAATTTGCAAAAAAATAAAAATAAAAGTTTCATCTCAGTTTTATATCATGTCTGCATTGCAATTGTGTGACGTGATGCACCACTCCGCCACGGATGTCTGTACGAGCCTTCTGCTAGAGACACTACGCCACCCTCGCTGTGTACAAGCCTGCTATTTATTCGAGGCGTCACGCCACCACTGTTTTGTGTACGAGCCTGCTGCTGGAGGAGCCATGCCGCCATCGCTGTCTGTACGAGCCTGCTGCTGGAGGGAGCATGGAGGAATTCTGCGCCATTGGGCAGTGGTGGAATCTTGAAGAAGCAAATAAATGGAGCAACTTTGGGGCCCAGTTATGATGAGGGTAATCTGTACAATGTCTCGGCTTCCATGTTTTGAGGAGATTATTTTTTCCAAATGGTTATTCAAAAAGAATTATATAAATTGAATATCATTTGATCAGAAGTATTCATTTGTCAGGGGAGTCCATAGTATGTGAAGATGTCCACATTAGACGGTGCAAATAAAACATTGGGTTATAATGTAAAGAATTTGGGTTTCCTTGGACGACCCGCCTTCGACAGCAACACACCCCCCCGGCCGTCTTCCGGCGGCATTGGCACTGTAGCTGTCACCTTTATCACCAAAAATAAATCGACCACATTCAACGCCAACACACCACCCGGGTCCTGACCTCATCACCACCGCACCAACACTTCCAGCATCCAATATATTTTCGTACCCTGATGCACCAAAAAGGTTGATTAAGATTCAAAAAGTTTAGTTACACCATGAAGTTATGGAGAGGATAATAGAACAAAGATTTTTTTTTTAAAAAAAATATGAATTTTGGTAGCTGGCAATGCTTATTTTGTTCATCAAAAAGGGGAAGGTTTATATATGGTCACTCAATCTAAGAGAAAACAAAGTACTCATTCGAGCATTGCCCCCTGCCGAATGTGGGCAAGTTCAAAAAAATAAGACTTAAAAGACTTTTGTCTCGCTTTGATTCCTTCACTTCAGTTCCTTCTATTTCAAAAAACCTCATAAATCTGTACCATTTAGTGTACTAAAGTTATGCAGCAAATTCAAAAATATAAGACGAGAACCTAAAATAAATAGTCATATTTTCAATTATCATCACGCATATAATATTGTTCACCCCTCAAAATATTGTCAACGATCTCGATTTTTTTTTTGTCACCTTTTAAAAATATCATCACCTTCCTCGAAATATTGTCCTCGCCCTCGAAATTTCTTTGTTGTGCCGACATGTTTCAATCTGTTTGCCACCTTGATTATTGGACCCCTTAATAATATAGTTACCCGCTCTTGAAACGTTCTGTTGCCACCCCCTTGAAATATTATGAACCCCCCCTCTCTATCGAAATAATATTATCATTGTCCATGAATTATTATTGTCTCTCTCAAAATATTGCCCGCCACCTTCTATATAACACGCGATCTAGTGTTTTCGTGACCTTGGGCACGGGGTTTTTACTAGTATATATATATATGAACACAAGTTAACACAACTCTGATATGAAATAGGATCCATCATATCAGAGTTGTGTTCTTGTGGTGGGCAACAAGTTGTGTTCTTGTGGTGGGCAATAAGAACACAACTTGTTCTTATGGTATATACAGAAGCCATTGGATACCTGCGAAATCGCGTGAACACATCATATCAGAGTTGTGTTCTTGTGGTGGGCAACAAGTTAACAACTCTCTCTCTCTCTCTCTCTCTCTCTATATATATATATATATATATATATATATATATATATATATATATATATATATATATATATATATATATATATATATATATATATATATATATATATATATATATATATATATAGTAGTGCTCACCTGCGGGACGTCTCACACAGATGGTTCACGGGACGCAATTGAATGGGATTCGGATCATTACTGTAGCAGTTATAGTAATAGCAATTTTTTTTTGTCCTATTAGGTGTACAACCTTGAATCCCATCTGTTGATCTGAATCCCATTCAACGTGTCCTGCAAACCGTCTGTCATGGGGAGGGATACTCTTACTCATGAGGTCTTACAAGTAGAGTTACTAATGATCCCAGCCATCAATTCGGATATGATGGATGGCTGGGATTATCCCTCCCTCTCCATATCTCTTTCTCTCTCGATCGATCGAGTAAACCCCATCCCCGACCGATCCATCAGATCCCCTTCGGCTCCGGCAGCCCCCTTCTCTGATGCTACCTACGGCGGTAGCCCCCTTTTCCTCCGGCTCCGGCAGTCCCCTACCCCTCCAGCGGTAACCCCCTTCCCCTCCGGCTCCGGCAGCCCCAATGGTGAATCACACTTGCCCCAACCGACTGTTATCCCTGATGGTGAGGTCAGGGGTGACTGCCGCCGGACGGGAGGGTCGGGGGGGGGGGGGGGGGCTTGTGCGATCAGGGGCTGGTGCGATCGACGCCGGACGGGAGGTGGGAGGGGATGTGATTAGCGCTGGACGAGAGGGGGGGTCGGGGCTGGTGCGATCAGTGCTGGAGCTTGTTGCTTCTCGAAGATTGATCTGAGGACTGAATATCACCAGCTGGCTGTGAGGGTAGAGAATATTCCGAAGACAATGTTTCAAACGCGATACGGGCACTATGAGTTCTTAGTTATGCCCTTTGGTCTGATAAACGCTCCTGTAGTATTTATGGATCTGATGAACCGCGTCTTAAGCATGTTCCTGGATAGATTTGTGGTGGTATTTGTGGACGATGTCCTCATTTACTCCAAGACGGAGGATGATTATCGAGAGCACCTGAGCGCAGTATTACAGACCCTCAGAGATCACCAACTGTATGCCAAGCTCAGTAAGTGTGAGTTCTGGATGCAGGAGGTGAAGTTCCTCGGACACGTTGTCTCGAAGGAAGGTATCTCGGTGGATCCAGTGAAGATAGAGGTCGTGATGGACTGGGAGCAGCCAAGGAATATCTTCGAGATCAGGAGTTTCTTGGGGCTAGCAGGCTACTATTGACGCTTCGTGGAGGGATTCTCGCGTCTGGCTACACCTCTCACCCGTCTGACTAAGAAGGGTGTCAAGTTCGAGTGATCGGAAGATTGTGAGAAGTCCTTCCGAGAGTTGAAGCGGTGCCTTACTTCGGCCCCAATGCTGACGATTCGAGCTAGCGGCAAGAGCTATGTTGTCTTCACCGACGCCTCACTGATGGGGCTTGGAGCAGTTTTGATGCAGGATGACAGAGTGGTTGCATACGCCTCGAGACAGCTGAAGACTCATGAGAAGAATTATCCCACCCATGATCTGGAGTTGGCAGCGGTGGTCTTCGCCTTGAAGATCTGGAGGCATTACTTGTACGGTGAGGAGTTTGAGATGTATTGCGATCACAAGAGCCTGCAGTACATCACGAGTCAGAAAGATCTGAACATATGACAAAGGAGGTGGATCGAAGTCCTGAAGGACTTCAACTATTAGCTCTTTTACCATCCTGGTAAAGCGAATGTTGTTGCTGATGCCCTGAGCCGGAAGTCCCATAGCCAGCTTACCAGATTGTTGACTGATCGATATGACTTTTTGGCTACGATAGAAGGCTTTGATTTGTGGGTTCGATGGGAGCCTTCTCGTACCGTGTTGCGCACCATACGAGTATAGCCCAGCCTACTTCAGAAGGTGATTGCAGCACAGAGGTTAGATTCAGAGCTGGAGGAGATGAGGGCACGGTGCGATAGTAGGGAGTCTGTTCCAGACTGGTCAGTTGATGCTGATGGAGGTCTGAGGTTCCAGAGGAGGTTATGCCTTCCCACTGATGAGGAGGTTCGAGAGGAGGTGCTATCAGAGGCGCATCGATCTAGATTCTCGGTGCACCCCGGCAGCACCAAGATGCACCACGATTTGCGGAGGCAGTTCTGGTGAAAGGGCATAAAGCGGGATATAGCCGCCTTCGTGTCCAGATGTTTGACTTGTCAGCAAGTCAAGGCTAAGCACCAGAGACCGGCTGGATTACTGCAGCAACTCCCAGTAGCTAAGTGGAAATGGGAGTATATTACGATGGACTTTGTTTCAAGATTGCCTTTGACTCGGAACATGCATGACTCAGTTTGGGTGATCGTGGACAGACTGACGAAGTCGGCGCACTTTCTTCCCGTGTGGACGATGATGACGTCCATCAACCGGGCAAAGCCGTATGTGAGAAAGATTGTTAGATTGCATGAAGTTCCAGTTTCCATCGTCTCAGATCGAGATCCTCGTTTTGTTTCTCACTTTTGGGAGAGCCTGCAGACAGTCTTGAGGACTGAGCTCAGTTTTAGCACAGCCTTCCACCCTCAGACAGATGGCCAGTCAGAGAGGATAATTCAGATTCTGGAGGATATGTTGCGGGCATGTTCTGTGGATTTTGGAGGCAGTTGGGAGGAGCATCTACCTCTTGTGGAGTTCGCCTACAACAATAGCCACCAAGCCAGCATCGGCATGGCCCCCTATGAGGCCTTGTACGGGAGGCCGTGTCAGTCACCTCTTTGTTGGGCAGAGGTAGGAGAGCGGAGCCTTTCGGGACCGGAGCTCGTACAGGAAACGACGGAGAAGATCCAGCTGATTAGGGAGCGACTTCGAGCAGCGCAGAGTCGACAGAAGAGCTATGCTGATGTGCGTCGACTCCCGCTCGAGTTCATCATTGGAGACCACGTCTTCTTGAAGGTTTCCCCTCGTCGAGGCATCACGAGATTTGGGAAGAAAGGGAAGTTGGCTCCGAGATTCATCGGCCCCTTCGAGATCTTGGAGAGAGTTGGTGAGATAGCATATCGGCTGGCGCTGCCTCCACAGCTCTCGAGCGTCCACGGTGTCTTCCACGTGTCGATGCTTCGGAGGTACGAGCCGGACCCGTCCCACGTGCTGGATTGGCAGGATCTGGCACTCAGTTCAGATACATCCTATGAGGAGCGGCCGATCAGGATTCTGGCTAGCAAGGATCGAGTGCTTCACACGAAGACCATCCACATGGTGAAAGTGCAGTGGCAGCACTACAGAGAGGAGGAAGCTACTTGGGATCTTGAGTCTGCGATGCGATCCCTGTACCCATCTTTGTTTGATGACTAGTGTTATTTAGGACGAAAATTCTATTAAGGTGGGTAGGATGTAATGACCGGGATTTGAAAAAAAAAAACTAAACTAAAAAAAAAACTCACAAACCTAAAACTAAAACCCACTACCCGACCCACCCACAAACCCAATCCCGAACCCAGCTACCTCTCTCTCTCTCTCTCTCTCTCTCTCTCTCTCTCTCTCTCTCTCTCTCTCTCTCCCCCCCCCCCCTCTTTCTCTCTCAAAAACCCAAACCCATCCCCTAACCCCAAACCCAAGCCCGACCCGACCCCAAACCCAGGTCTCTCTCTCTCTCTCTCTCTCTCTCTCTCTCTCTCTCTCTCTCTTCCAACCGATCAACCTCTCTCTCTCTCTCTCTCTCTCTCTCTCTCTCTCTCTCTCTCTCTCCCTCTCTTCCAACTGATCAACCTCTCTCTCTCTCTCTCTCTCTCTCTCTCTCTCTCTCTCTCTCTCCCCTTCACCCGATCTCTCATCTCCCTCACTCGGATCTCTCATCCGATCTTATTCCCCCCTCACTCGAATCCTCTCTCCCTCTCTACCCCAAACCCGATCCGACCCCGGCCCTCCCCCCAAAGCCGCCGACCGTCGCCCCCCCTCTACTGCCGCGCCCGAAACTCGGCCGGATTCCCGCCGACCGCCACCCCTACCCCCTGCCGCAGTCGCCCCTACTAGCCCGCCGCAGCCCTAGGCCCCATACCCAGCCGGCCGTCGCCCGTACCCGCCGCCCCTTTCCCTGTAATGACCGGTATTAGTAAAGAAAAAAAAAAGAGAGAGAACATAAAATGAAAAAAGAAAAAAAAATTAAAACCCAAAACCCATCCCAATCCCTAACCCGAATCCGTACCCAACCCCAACCCCATCCACCTCTCTTCCTCTCTCTCTCTCTCTCTCTCTCTCTCAAACCCAAACCCACCCCCTAACCCGAACCCGAGCCACCCCTTTCCTCCCTCTCTCTCTCTCTCTCTATCTATCTATCTCTATCTCTCTCTCTCTCTCTCTCTCTCTCTGTTCTTATCACTCTCTCGGATCTCTCTCTATCCCTCTAACCCGATCCATCTCCCTCTCTCCCCCATTCACGGATCTCTCTCTCCATCCCCCATCCAAGTCGATCCGATCCGACCCCAAACCCACCCCAAACCCGGTCGCCCCCCTCTACCCTAGGTGCTGCCCCCTCTACCCTAGCGCCGCCCCCTCTACCCTAGCGCCGCCGCCGCCCCTATCCTGCAGCCCTAGCCACCACCCCCCTCTACCCTAACCGCCACCCCCCTCCACCCTAGCAGCCACCCCCCTCTACCCTATCAGCCGACCCCCTTCCCCCTTTTAAAGCCCGGACCCGACCCCGACCCTGACCCTCTCCTCTCTCTGATCTCTCTTCCCTCCGACCCCTCTCTTTCTTTCCGATCTCTCTCTATTTCTCTCTCGCTCTCCCTGATTTCCTCTCTCTCCTCCCTCTCGGTGGTTGTGCGCGGTGGTGGCCGGAGAAGAGTAGCCGGCCGGAGCGAGGAGCTGCAGCCGATGTTGAGTCCCTGCACCAGGTCGGCTAGCTCCCCTATATTTCCTCTATTTTTTCTTTTCTTCTTGTTGTTCCGTTGAGACCCGATCGACGACTCCACTTTCGATAGGGCTTGCCTCATTCCCTTCTCTCTCTTTCTTCTTTGTGTGATCCGATCCAGCCTTTGCAGCCTTAGACCCTTGGTGTAACCATGGCTACCGGCTAGGTAACCCTAGTCTGTACAACCGGCCGCAAGGCTTGACCAAGCCAGGCCAGGCCCACCGACCATCCTTTTGTGTCCCTGTACCGTGCTGTAACGGCTGTCGGCAGCCTGACCATCGGTGATCAGGTAATAAGTGACTCCGACCACCCTCGGTCCAGCACCACCGCGTGCTTAGCCACCAGTCGCGCCGACCCTTGCTGCCCTGTTTTTGTAGTCGTGGCCACGGTCGTTGGCTACATGGCCAACGGCTGTATAACCTATGTCGACAGAGTCCGATCGCCCGCAGCCAGGCACTACCAGTTCCATCGATCCCCAGACCTTGTCCCTTCCCTTATTTCGGTGATTGGGCCGTGCTCGGTCGCCCAGGAAACCCAGTTTGGCTTAATTCCCGCCTGTCAATCGTGGCCGAGCAACCGAAGGCGAAAAGCCCCTGGCTGAAAATATAATATTTATTCTTTTGTTGTGCTGCGGGCTCGATGACTAAATGACCATACAATGACTGATCCATGACCTTCATATTTCCCTATGGCTGATCGCAGCCTTTGGACCCTCGCGAACAAGATCGAGTTAATCGCAACCTGTCATAAATCTTGTATATAACCGACTTGCTAGGCCAATGGTCTATGGAACCTTTTTCTAGACGAAATAGTAATTCATGAACCTTTATAGGGAGCAAGTCGGGTAGGGACAATCTGATCACGCACCGAGTAACCCCATTAACCGCATCAATTTTCGTGCCCATGACACGATGATAGCAATTGCTAAAGCCATCAAACCATGTGACTATGTTATTGGGTCATGCAATCTTTTGACCATTGTTGGTTGATGATACCCCGTTGTTATTCTTTTTATGCAAATCATGCACGACGGTGGACCGCCAGCGGCCCACGTGCCAAATCTTGCCAATCCCGGGATCTGATTGGGTTAGGCGTAATAGCTGCCGTCAATCCGAGCTCAGGCTCGTGCGACTCGTTTTAATTAAAGTAACGACCATAGTATTCAAACCTTAGCATGAGGTCATCTTGGGTGGACGACGAATCGGACTTTCGACCTCGCCTAGACCTAAGCCGAGATGGTACCATTGGTTTTATTATTTTGCGTGCTGGTAAACCGAGTCCGATGATACCAAAAATTCTCGACTCCGCTAACTTGAGCCTAAACCCGTATTTCTCGATAGCAAGCAATGACCATAGACTTGTTGTGTGTGTTTGACAATCCATTGCCGTATTGACCCAGTTAGAGACGGAGCGGAGGTCGCCTCGCAGAAGCTTGTGTTCGACAACCAGGTGACATCTACTACCTTTGCATGGTCTTTAATAGTGGAAAATGAGAATGACTAAGGGTAGGTATCCATTACGCTGCTTGCGGGTCCCACCGGACATCGTCGCATGTGGTCGAGTGGACCCCGCCTTGCATACGGAGTCGCGAGTCCGGCGACGCATGCTTAATAATATTAATAATTAAATAATAATCTTTCTGCTGATTGCTTGGACACCGTAAGTAGGAATTCCCTTAAGTTTTGAAAATTAATAATTAAATAATAATTATTGGGTCCCACCCTCCTAAGTGGAGTGTGGAGACCCGGGCAGACAGGAATACGGGTGAGAGTAATTTAGGCTTATCGTAATGCATGGGTTGTGAGCGCGGTACGAATTCCGGGGTAAAATGTTGAAGCTATTTTATTATTATAATAATCTATCATGTGGAAAGATTGGACCCCGTGCGCGCAAGGGACGTGAACCACCCTGCACGCACAGCCGAAGACCAGTAGGCTAGGGAGTCACGGGCAAGGGTTGTGGTAAAGCCAATAGGAGTAGCCCTCTAGTAGGGATTGGCCTTGCAACTCTGTCCCGGGGTAGTTGAAGCCCACAAAGTAACGCAAGTGGGGTGGTAGAGCTCCACCGTGAATGATGGAAAATATCTTATAATCATTTGGGTGATGTGTGCATGGTGGATGCCCGGCGAGAGAATTGACCCTCTACATCGATATAGAAGGCCCGGTAGTAATGCCCGACCGAGGGCAGGATGAACAAATTATCCGGGGTTCACTTTGGGATATATGATTTATATTGTAATTCATAATTAAGCACTGTAGAATATCTAACGGACTGTATGATAGACATCCTAGTGACAGTAAGAATTGCATGTGAACATAGACTACTGATAGGCTTAGGTTAACCTTCTGTAAACTTTAAACTGCTTATGTAATTTAACTCAATTAAATATGTCGTCTCATATTATTAAAGACTATTAGAATGTCACTAGCCATTAATTTGGCTAATATCCCAATTTCCCATTGGGGGCTACTCTTTCCCACGAGTAGACTCTCCTGCAGGTTCGGTGGTTCGGGAGTAGCAGTGGGAGGCCGGAGGCAGTTTTAGGGTTTCAGTAGTATTTTATTTTGGTATGTAGATTCGTGGTAGTGTAGTGGGTGAATTTTGTATAAGAATCACTTAGTTTAAGATTAGTTATTTGTTAGAAGCATTGATACAGCTGAAGTTATTTTGGGTAGGCCTCTCCTTAAGGCCACAAGCCTAGGGTAGCTCACAGTGAAAATATAAGTATCTAAATGGCCCAATTGACTAGCCCTGTAGATAGGACCCCTAGACCAGTGTGCTGAGTGTCAGGGAGAGGGTGAGATTCCTAACTCACCGTCGGAGGCTTGAGCCTCGTGCTCCCTTAGAGGGATTTCTGTCAGTATGTGATGACGCCGATAGGCCACACATGCTGAGAGGATAACCCGGTTGAAGGTCGAGCGTGATTATTTCTCCGTCGAAAAAAAAAATTATCTCTCAGCTTTCTTTTAACATAAAAATATTTTCATAAAAATTAAGTTTTAAAATATTCCTTGTTTCACCCTTCTCCTTCTTAACTTTTGAGAGAGTTATAGCCCAATGAGAAACCCTAATTGGTATAGATAGGCGACCAGACACTAAACCATTTTGTTTTTCTCATTTCACACCCCAGGGATCGGTTCCAGATTTCTGGGGCGTGACAGCTGGTATCAGAGCTTAGGGATATGATTCTAGGGATTAGGATTGTAGAAGTTGAAGTTTAGGTCTTGAAGTCATAATATTCTAATGTGAGTTGTATTGTAGATGGCGGGTACTAGAAGAGGTAGCGGAGCGAGTTCGTCCTCCGAACCTGATAGTACAACGAGGATGATGGAGATGCTCCAAGGAATGACCACCATGGTTCAACAGCAGCAGACAGCGACCCAGCAGCAGACTGCTTTAGCTCTGACTGCCCTTGCCCAGGCACAGGCACAGGCTCGTCAGCTAGTAGAAGGCGAGCGTCAAGGGAGACTTTTGAAGGACTTCAAGGCGATGAGACCTCCAACTTTCAAGGGAGAGACAGACCCCTTGCAGGCAGATCGATGGTTTCAACAGATAAAGAAGGTCCTTGACGTTTTGGAGGTCGTCGGAGACCGACGAGTCGCTCTTGCATCTTACCGGTTTGAGGCAGAGGCTGACTTCTGGTGGCAGTCGGTCTTGCGTTCAAGAACAGCTGATCGAGGAGTTATCTCCTGGTTAGAGTTCGAGGAACTTTTTCGGAGGAAGTTCTTCCCGGTGACTGTGCAAAACCGGATGGAGATGGAGTTTTTGGCCCTTTCCCAAGGGTCT
The DNA here is from genome assembly GCA_947650365.1 of Chamaelirium japonicum. NCBI lineage: Eukaryota > Viridiplantae > Streptophyta > Magnoliopsida > Liliales > Melanthiaceae > Chamaelirium > Chamaelirium japonicum. The sequence goes on along the minus strand of OX393553.1, from coordinate 24,569,548 downwards.
CTTACTGTGGCACTGTATAAGGCTAAATTCTTAGAGCTTGAGAGATACGCACCGCACCAGGTAGTGACTGATGCCCGGAGGGCAAAGCGTTTTGAGCATGGGCTAAAGTCAGAAATCAGAGGTAGGGTTACAACCTTCTTAGGTCAATCCTATGAGGAGGTAGTTACTCGAGCGTTGGCCATTGAACAAGAGTTGGAAGAATCTCACAAGACCCAAGAACAACATCAGCTAGACCACCCTAGTAAAAAGTGTAAGATTTCATCCGAACTACCAGAGGGTGGACAAGGAAAGAAGAATGGAGGGCTACGACTTTGTTATTGCTGCAAGCGGGTAGGACACATTCGCAGCACTTGTCCTTTGGGAAAATTATGTTTTAATTGTGGACAAGGAGGTCATATGAAGAGGGAGTTCCCCGATTCACGTGTATGATGTAAGGGTTTAATATGTAGGGATAATGTGTGATGTGTTTTGATCCTTTTCATGTCGAAATCTTTATAAAATATAGCATATAAATTTTTAGAGCGCACAGTGGTGTGAGGTCCTCTTTTTGTTAGTTATTGTTGTTTTCCGTTGACCCTTAGTACTAGAGACCTAGCCGGTATCTTAGGATTCCTTGTTTCTCCATCGACCATTAGTATTAAAGGCCTAGTTGGTATTTTTAGGATAGTCCATTATTTACTTTTAGGTATAATAATTAGATTGATTTTCTTATTGGTTTTCTCCGGTGTATTGTGTGAGCTTATATGTCACGTTTAAATGAATCCTACGAGTAATGATGATGACCCTTAGGGGCAGTAGTCTCAAAGAGTGTACCAGGAGATGAAAATCTCAGGTAGTAGTTTGAGTTCACATGGTTCGTAAATTTCGGAATGTCTCGATGGAGACCCTCGTGATAGGGTACACCCTGTTTCTCGGGAACTTTGGCGGTGGATTATGACTGTCCGGTAGAGGACATTGTGAGGCCACATATTTTCTCTTCGAAGAATTTGGTGGATAAATACGCATCGACTCTTCGGAGGCTTTGGCGGTTGGTTACGCAGTTCCTGTTGGAACTTGCGGCAGAGCGTGCACTATTTCTTCGGAAACTTTGGCAGCTGGCAGAGCTTGCACTGTTCCCAATCGGAACTTTGGCAGCTAGTTACGCAGTTCCTGTTGGAACTTGCGGCAGAGCGTGCACTGTTTCTTCAGAAACTTTGGCAGCTGGCAGAGCTTGCACTGTTCCCAATCAGAACTTTGGTAGCTAGTTACGCAGTTCCTGTTAGAACTTGCGGCAGAGCGTGCACTGTTTCTTCGGAAACTTTGGCAGCTGGCAGAGCTTGCACTGTTTTCAATTGGAACTTTAGCAGCTAGTTACGCAGTTCCTGTTGGGACTTGCGGCAGATCGTGCACTGTTTTTTTGGAAACTTTGGCAGCTGGCAGAGCTTGCATTGTTCCCAATCGAAACTTTGGCAGCTAGTTACGCAGTTCCTGTTGGAACTTGCGGCAAAGCGTGCACTATTTCTTCGGAAACTTTGGCAGCTGGCAGAGCTTGCACTGTTCCTAATCGGAACTTTGGCAGCTAATTACGCAGTTCCTGTTGGAACTTGCGGCAGAGCGTGCACTGTTTCTTTGAAAACTTTGGCACCTGGCAGAGCTTGCACTGTTCTCAAAAGGAACTTTGGCAGCTAGTTACTCAGTTCTTATTTGGACTCGTAGGAGAGAGTGCGCTGGCTAGACGGCAGTGACGTTGAGATGACATTGAGATACTTGAGTACTAGAGTATTGTTAATTACCATGCTAAGGGACTTGTTTACTTTTTTGGAAATGGGGAATGCATTATCAGTTGGAATCTTAAGAATAGTCATTATTGTTTTGGTTTAGGACCGATCAACCAATCTTGTAGAAAGATACTGTCAGTATACTGTGTAATCGTGTTGGAATCCTAGTTTTCGGCTCCATTTGGTCAGTAGGTTAGTTGTTCTCGTAGTTCAGTATTTTCTACGCGAGTAGTAGGTTTCCTCGTATATCTGAATTGTGCATCATAGTGTATCTTTTAGAAGGTTTCAAAGTCTTGCGATAATAACATAATTGGAAGTGTTAGTGTTAGGTCTTTCATTGAGCGTCAGCGTTTTTTTTTTATTCATCATTGTTCTCTTCTTATTCTCGTTTGTTTATGGTTTAGTTGTGTTATCTAGGATTTAACATTTTCTAGGTAAGTTAGTGTGTATGTTGGGATATCCAATTCATATCTTAGTGGTGTTTCTCTTATAGGTTAATAGGGTAGTGGTGGTTGTGTAGGTAATGGAGGTGTTTGCTCCGGAAAGGAATCTTATAGGATTTAAGTCTAGGCGTAGTAGTTCGAGTTATTTAGTCGTCTTCAATTCATTTCTATAGGTGTATAGGTATATGTTATTCGTAAGAAATACGTTTCCGTGGTAGTATCGTTAGCTGATAATGTTTCATGATCTTGTTTCGTGAATCGGATTGCTATCTCACTTTTGAATAAGGGGGACGCTCCTTATCCAAAAAAAGGGAATAATCAGAAGTCACAAAATTTTTATTAGTCCATAGTAGTTAGGACCACGATTGAACATTATGTCTTGTGCGAGCTCCACGAGAACCTAATGTTCTAATCTCATCCTAATAATTATGTGACTCGATTGTATAAGATCGGCTAATAGTCTCGTAAATATCAAAGTTTTTCTTTTTGGAATGATAGGTATAACGATTTAGCATTCTCGTTGGCAGTATTGGGAAGAATATAGTGCCAGTGGTGAATTCGTCTTCGTTACTTTGGTAGTATATGTTGGTGGGATTGTAACATCAGTTTAGTAATTAAATTTTCGGGATGAAAATTCTATTAAGGTGGGTAGGATGTAATGACCGGTATTAGTAAAGAAAAAAAAAGAAGAAGAGAGAGAACATAAAATGAAAAAAGAAAAAAAAATTAAAACCCAAAATCCATCCCCATCCCTAACCCGAACCCGTACCCAACCCCAACCCCAACCCCATCCACCTCTCTCTCTCTCTCTCTAACCCAAACCCACCCCCTAACCCGAACCCGAGCCACCCCTTTCCTCCCTCTCTCTCTCTCTCTCTCTCTCTCTCTCTCTCTCTCTCTCTCTCTCTCTCTCTCTCTCTCTCTCTCTCTCTCTCTCTCTCTTCTCTCTGTTCTTCTCACTCTCTCGGATCTCTCTCTATCCCACTCACCCGATCCATCTCCCTCTCTCTCCTCCATTCACGGATCTCTCTCTCCATCCCCCATCCAAGCCGATCCGATCCGACCCCAAACCCGGCCGCCCCCCTCTACCCTAGTGCCGCCCCCTCTACCCTAGCGCCGCCGCCGCCCCTATCCTACAGCCCTAGCCACTGTCCCCCTCTACCCTAACTGCCACCCCCCTCCACCCTAGCAGTCGCCCCCCTCTACCCTATCAGCCGACCCCCTTCCCCCTTTTAAAGCCTGGACCCGACCCCGACCCTCTCCTCTCTCTGATCTCTCTTCCCTCCGACCCCTCTCTTCCTTTATGATCTCTTCTATTTCTCTCCCGCTCTCCCTGATTTCCTCTCTCTCCTCCCTTTCGGTGGCTGCGCGCGGTGGTGGCCGGAGAAGAGCAGCCGACCGGAGTGAGGAGCCGCAGCCGATATTGAATCCCTGCACCAGGTCGGCCAGCACCCCTATATTTCCTCTGTTTTTTCCTTTCTTCTTGTTGTTCCGTTAAGACCCGATCGACGACTCCACTTCCGACAGGGCTTGCCTTATTCCCTTCTCTCTCTTTCTTCTTTGTGTGATCCGATCCAGCCCTTGCGGCCTTACACCCTTGGTGTAACCATGGCTACCGGCCAGATAACCCTCGTTTGTACAACCGGCCGCAAGGCTTGACAAAGCCAGGCCAGGCCCACCGACCATCCTTTTGTGTCCCTGTGCCGTGCTGTAACGGCTGTCGGCAGCCTGACCATCGGTGGTCAGGTAATAAGTGACTCCGACCACCCTCGGTCCAGCACCACCCCGTGCTTAGCCACTAGTCGCGCCAACCCTTGCTGCCCTGTTTTCGTAGTCGTGGCCACGGTCGTTGGCTACATGGCCAACGGATGTATAACCTATGTCGACAGAGTCCGACCGCCCGCAGCCAGGCACAACCAGTTCCATCGATCCCCAAACCTTGTCCCTTCCCTTATTTCGGTGATTGGGCCATGCTCGGTCGCCCAGGAAACCCAGTTTGGCTTAATTCTCGCCTGTCAAACGTGGCCGAGCAACCGAAGGCGAAAAGCCCCTGGCTGAAAATATAATATTTATTCTTTTGTTGTGCTGCGGGCTCGATGACTAAATGACCATACAATGACCGATCCATGACCTTCATATTTCCCTATGGCTGATCGCAGCCTTTGGCCCCTCGCGAACGAGATCGAGTTGATCGCAACCTGTCATAAATCTTGTATATAACCGAATTGCTAGACCAATGGTCTATGCAACCTTTTTCTAGACGAAATAGTAATTCATGAACCTTTATAGGGTGCAAGTCGGGTACGGACAATCCGATCACGCACCGAGTCACCCCATTAACCGTATCAATTTTCGTGCCCATGACACGATGATAGCAATTGCTAAAGCCATCAAACCATGTGACTATGTTCTTGGGTCATGCAATCTTTTGACCATTGTCGGTTGATGATACCCCATTGTTACATTCTTTTTATGCAAATCATGCACGACGGTGGGCTGCCAGCGGCCCACGTGCCAAATCTTGCAAATCCCGGGATCTGATTGGGTTAGGCGTAATAGCTGTCGTCAATCCAAGCTCAGGCTCGTGCGACTCGTTTTAATTGAAGTAACGACCATAGTATTCAAACCTTAGCACGAGGTCATCTTGGGTGGACGACGAATCGGACTTTCGACCTCGCCTAGACCTAAGCCGAGATGGTACCATTGGTTTCATTATTTTGCGTGCCGGTAATCCGAGTCCAATGATACCAAAAATTCTCGACTCCGCTAACTTGAGCCTAAACCCGTATTTCTCGATAGCAAGCAATGACCATAGACCCGTTGTGTGTGTTTGACAGTCCGTTGCCGTGTTGACCCAGTTAGAGACGGAGCGGAGGTCGCCTCGCAGAAGCTCGTGTTCGACAACCAGGTGACATCTACTACCTTTGCATGGTCTTTAATAGTGAAAAATGAGAATGACTAAGGGTAGGTATCCATAACGCTGCATGCGGATCCCGCCAGACATCGTCGCATGTGGTCGAGTGGACCCCGCCTTGCATGCGGAGTCACGAGTCCGGCGACGCATGGTTAATAATATTAATAATTAAATAATAATCTTTCTGCTGATTGCTTGGACACCGTAAGTAGGAATTCCCTTAAGTTTTGAAAATTAATAATTAAATAATAATTATTGGGTCCCACCCTCCTAAGTGGAGTGTGGAGACCCGGGCAGACGGGAATACGGGTGAGAGTAATTTAGGCTTATCGTAATGCATAGGTTGTGAGCGCGGTACGAATTCCGGGGTAAAATATCGAAGCTATTTTATTATTATAATAATTTATCATGTGGAAAGATTGGACCCCGTGCACACAAGGGACATGAACCACCCTGCACGCACAATCGAAGACCAGTAGGTTAGGGGGTCACGGGCAAGGGTTGTGGTAAAGCCAATAGGAGTAGCCCTCTAGTAGGGATTGGCCTAGCAACTCTGTCCCGAGGTAGTCGAAGCCCCCAAAGTAACGCAAGTGGGGTGGTAGAGCTCCACCGTGAAAGATGGAAAATATCTTATAATCATTTGGGTGATGTGTGCATGGTGGATGCCCGGCGATAGAATTGACCCTCTACATTGATATAGAAGGTCCGGTAGTAATGCCCGACCGAGGGCAGGATGAACAAATTATCCGGGGTTCACTTTAGGATATATGATTTATATTGTAATTCATAATTAAGCACTGTAGAATATCTAACGGACTGTATGATAGACAACCTAGTGACAGTAAGAATTGCATGTGAACATAGACTACTGATAGGCTTAGGTTAACCTTCTGTAAACTTTAAACTGCTTATGTAATTTAACTCAATTAAATATGTCATCTCATATTATTAAAGACTATTAGAATGTCACTAGCCATTAATTTGGCTAATATCCCAATTTCCAATTGGGGCCTACTCTTTCCCACGAGTAGACTCTCCTGCAGGTTCGGTGGTTCGGGAGTAGCAGTGGGAGGCCGGAGGCAGTTTTAGGGTTTCAGTAGTATTTTATTTTGGTATGTAGATTCGTGGTAGTGTAGTGGGTGGATTTTGTATAAGAATCACTTAGTTTAAGATTAGTTATTTGTTAGAAGCATTGATACAGCTGAAGTTATTTTGGGTAGGCCTCTCCTTAAGGCCACAAGCCTAGGGTAGCTCACAGTGAAAATATAAGTATCTAAATGGCCTAATTGACTAGCCATGTAGATAGGACCCCTAGACCAGTGTGCTGAGTGTCAGGGAGAGGGTGAGATTCTTAGCTCGCCGTCGGAGGCTTGAGCCTTGTGCTCCCTTAGAGGGATTCCTGTCAGTATGTGATGGCGCCGACAGGCCACGCATGCTGAGAGGATAACCCGGTTTAAGGTCGAGCGTGATCATCTCTTCGTCGAAATTTTTTTTTTATCTCTCAGCTTTCTTTTAACATAAAAATATTTTCATAAAAATTAAGTTTTAAAACATTCCTTGTTTCACCCTTCTCCTTCTTAAATTTTGAGAGAGTCACAGCCCAGTGAGAAACCCTAATTGGTATAGATAGGCGACCAGACACTAAACCATTTTGGTTTCCTCATTTCACACCCCATGGATCGGTTCCAGATTTCTGGGGTGTGACATTCCCCCTTTTAAAACCTCTGCCCCTCCCCCCTTTTTCAGCCCCTCTCCCCCTTCCACAGCCCCTTATCCAATCCCCCTCTTCCCCACCCGATCTCTCTCTCTCCTCTCCCTCTTGCTACGTGTGTGGCGCGCGGCAGCCGGAGTGCCGCCGGTCGGAGGAGGAGCCGTCGCCGGAGCATACCGACGCAGGGGAGGAGGACGCACCGGAGCCGGCAGGAGCCGCAGCCGGTCGGAGCTACAGAAACCGTCGACCCCGATACTAGGTCGGCTTTTCCCCACTTCTTTTTTTCCTTTTGTGTGTGTGTGTGTGTGTTGTGGGTTGACTGTCACGCCCCGGATCTGACTACAAGGGTAAACCAGTCAAACCCGGGGGTGATGGGGTTTTAAGGGTAAGTCAATGTTATAAGGTTGCGAGATTGATTTTATTATTTAGTCATTTATTACTAACTTATCATTAACTACTTACTAGCTGATGAGGGACGGCTTTGAGGAGAAGCCTACCAAAGAAATATTATTGATTCTGGCATTATTCAGAGCATCTAAAACATGGTTCAACAGTTATTACATAATCAACTGAAAACAATAAAACTAGTTAACACCTCTAATATCCTCCCTCAATAGCTAATCAAGCTCCTCTAGGAAGCGCCTGAGAAGGATCTATGGTACCTGAAAAGAGTGTGCAACAACGGGGTGAGTTTACTAGGTAAACTCAGTGAACCGTTAACCCTAAACTAGCTAGGGTAAACCATAGTCATACCCTGCCCTTCTAGAAGTCTACGAGGGCGACAACATATACATACATATATTGTAAATAAGATAGTTCAGCTAGCTAATATGACAGTTCTACTATGGTACAACTACAACTAGTAAATGTAAGACAAATAAGCATCCAGATTAAAAGTATGCAACTAATCACCGAAGGTTAGTTCTACCTACTCCTAAAGTGAACCGACAGTTTTCTAACTGAGTCTGCCAACAGAACCTGGGTCCAAGTGTACCTGGAGAGCCAGAAATACCCATATGGCCATAAGGGGGCTTGGTCTTTCACCACGGGGCACTCCCGCCCACCTTGCTTTTAGGGGTCATTACCCAGGGGTGGACTACTAGGCCACTAGGGGCTTTACCGCCTGCCCAACCCTGTGACCCTACCTACTTGATTCGGATTATGCACAGGCGGTGGTTCACCTCCCATCCTGTGCACTCGGGTCCCCTACCCATGCCCGTGAGTAGTGAGTCTTCCCTCTGGGAAGAGAACCTCGACTGAGGAAATACAACAACCGGTCTCTCTACTGAGACCACTGGTCTCTCCACTGAGACCACCAGTCTTCGTTGCTCAATAGCAACTGGACTGCACCATGCGACCCATGGTCACCAAACACACACATTCAACATAATATTAATAAATAATCAGTACAAGTATCTACTTGTTTGCATGCATCCTAGTGTGAATCTAGGTTGAGTCAATCACCGTTACAGCTATCAAAATATTACATGCATGATTATTCAGAGGCAAGGGATAGTATGCCCACCTCCCACATGCAGTACCGGTTTCCCGCCTGCATGCATTGGACATACTATGCCACATACGAGTTTATTTATTATTTTACAGATACAACTACAATCTACTCTAACTAGAATAGAATTAATCATGTTCACCTGGAGAATAGGTCGGTGGTCCACGCTCCTCACGCCTATCGGTCCGGTGTACCGTCGAAGGAGAAACTGACCATCATGGTTTTAAATATATAAGTTGTCACATCTATAAATTACTCAAACTAGGGTTCTAAAAAGGTTGGTTTAGCGATGAGGGACCCATGGGATCCGGTCTCGCTAGAATCCGACTACAGTCGGAGGTTTTAGGGTCGAACTGGGGAAAACCGGTCTATGATCGGTTCAATAGGGTAAAGGGGTCTCTAGGGTTCCAAACTAGGTTCAATACATCGGCATCGATGATCTGAGCACGATGCCACTGGTTTCATCCAATTCCGAGATCGGACAGAGAATTGGTGGTCAAACCACGGTGCACCGACTAGATCGGGCCCATGGCTAAAAAGGGATCCTAGATAGTAATATTACTGTACCAATTCTAGTTCAACAAGTGTGTCTCTTCGAACCGGTCGAAACGCCACTGGTTTCGTTCGATTCTGAGATCGGACGAGGAAATGGCGGCTGAACCAATTTCTGGTTGGTTTACGGGTCTGGTTCAGGTGAACCAGACCGGTTCACTGTTGGGCCGGGTCTGCTGTGCACTTAAGCGGGTCGGGTTGCAGTGTAGTTGGGTCGGGTTGCAGTGCAGTCGGGTCGGGTTGTAGTATTAACATCTTTTAAAAAAACCTGGGATAGATATATAATTACGGATTGGTCCCTGCTGTCTTTCTTCTCAACGAGAAACAGGGCTCTGGTTTTTGAGCGACGACGCGGCGGCGGGGTGACCGGGTTTGGGTGCGCCGGCGGTTCCCGGCCGGTCTCCCCCGCATCACCCCCTCAAGGGAGGCGCGGGAGGAGGTGGCTGGTGTGCCGTCGGAGCCCGAAACGACCTTGGTCGGAGGGGTTCGTGGCGGAGGGTGCAGCTCCGGTGGCTTGGGTTTGGTTTTTCTCCGGCGATCGCCGACGAAGCTTGGAGTTTGGTCCGCCTGAAGAGAACTGGAGGTGGGGTCGCAGTGGTGTCCCCGGCCCAAGTGGGCCGCGGCAAGGGAGGAGGACGAGGGTGTGGTCGGGTTGGAGGTCCGGCTGTGCGTGGAGGGGGCTTGGGTTGCGGCCATGGTGGTGGCCGGTGTTTGAGTTGCGGGGAAGGAGTCGCGGAGGAGAGAAGAGGGGGAGGGGAGGACCAACCTGATGGTTTCGGGGTTCAATCTCTCTCTCTCTCCTTTCTCCTGCTATCTCTTCTTCTTCTCTCTTGTGCCGCTCTCTCTCTCTCTCTCTCTCTTCTCTCTCTCTACTCTGCTCCGTTCTCTCTCTCTCTCTCTCTCGCTCTTCAGTTCACGTACAAAGGAAGGGGTAGGGGTGCTGCCGTTATGGCAAGGTGGCTGGGGAATCGGGTTGGTTAAGACCTTCCTAACAAAGAGGGGTAGTTATGGCAGAAAGATCCGGCTGTTATCATCCCGAATCCTGCCATATCCTCCCCATCCGAAATTCAAAATTTAAATACCGGGGAGGGCGATCGAGGGGGTCTAAACCCAGCTAAAAGGTTGGGAGGAAGGTCATAGGGCTGATCGGGCTCGGTCCCGAGCCCTGAACTGTGCTCGGTTGGAACCCGGGTGCAAACCGTCGACTTACCTAGCTGAAAAGAATAATCAGCCATAGGTAACAAACCGGAGGTCAGAAATGGGCACAGAAGGATCCGTTGGAAAGGTCTCATCGACACGAACACAATGACACTTGGTACATATTTTTCTGACTTGCATATCTCTCACAATAAAGGAAATACTCTAAATTTTAAAATAGCAATAACTCATTGTCCGGGTGTCGGATCGACCCTCGCTCAAGCTCGTTGGAAAGCTCTTTCAGAGCCTCACCTAACGTATCCAGCCTTGCTACGATCCGATCACCCAATCTCTTGTGGTAAACCAAACAATACCGACAGTGGGCTGATCATCGAAATTCTAGGGTTTTAACTACCGGGCTGCCGAAACAGGCTGCGCATACACCCGATCCCTGCACGGGACGCACCAATACGACGTGCTCGAAAATATAGAAAAAGTGAACGTAAAACATCTCATGGGTTTACGATCCATTATTCTAGAAAAAACCCAACAAGAAAGTCTGACGGTAAAAAGACGAAAAGTGCCCTGGGAGGATTTTTATTATTCTCAAATTTAACACCTCAGGTGTTACATTGACCGTCCACACCCACCCCCGTTCGTCTCGTGCCATGGCCATGGCCGTCGGACCGATGGCCGGCAACGATGCGATCACCGAGACCCCTCCCCGTGATGATCTGCGCGACCATGGTCATCGGTCATGTTGCCGGTGGCTGTGCAGCCGACAAAGCCGACCTGGTACCGGCGGCATTTTTCTTTCTTGTGAACCTTATCGATCCCAACCCGTACCGCCTTAGATTTGACATGGCCATAGCCGCCAGCCAGGTGATCGGCGGTTGTGCAACCAAACGAGCCTGACCAAGCCCGGTCAAACACCCGGTGGCATCCGACCACCCTTGGGTCACTATTAGGGAAGCCATTGCCGGCCGGCTATGAAATCGGCTTAGAGCCGACAGTAAGTCAACCCTTATTCCAGCGTAGCCTAGCGCACGTTGTCGAACCGTACTCGAGCTGGGAGGAAATCCGGCAATTGGATAGCCGGCAACGCCAAGTTGTGGCTTGGCACACCAACCCTCGACCCCCACAATGTCGATCAAGCCCTTTGGGCCACACTCATGGTTAGCGGGCCCGACCTCCCCGGGTCACGCTCGTAGTAAGGTTGTGGATGCCGATGCGGGCCAAACCACCTCGTATGGCCTTTTGCGCACGAGACCGACCTCCAACACCTAAGCCCGACCGAGATCGGCTTTTGCCGATTTTGCCACCGACCGATGCGATTATGACCGTTTGGCCGGATTAGTGCATTTGGACCCTAATGTGGCTTTTGGCGTCAGCAACACCGACTAACCAAGACGTTACCTTTGGTACACCAGTTTGTGTGCCAATAGATCGGCATCCGATGACGCTACCTTTGGCGCATCAGTTTGTGTGCCAGTAGATCGGCGTCCGATGACACTACCTTTGGCACCTCGGTTTGCGTGCTAGTAGACCAGCGTTCGATGACGCTACCTTTGGCGCATCAGTTTGCGTGCCAGTAGACCGGCGTCCGATGATGCATAAATTCTCGACTCGGCCAATCAGGGCCTAAGCCAACAATATTTTAGTAGCACTTAATGACTATGGGCCGCTGGTATGTTTGGCAGTTAGTGGGCACGTGGATCGAGTCGGAGGCGGAGCGGAGGGCGCTTAGCAGCATCAGCCCGATCACACTTTCCAGGTGACACTGCACACTGTTTAGATAATTAACTATGCTGTTATAGAAATTAAGGGTAGGTGTCCATAACGCTGCATGCGGGTCCCGCCGGACATCGCGACGTCGCATATAGTCGAGTGGACCCCGCCTTGCATGCGGAGTCGCGAGTCCGGCGATGCATGCTTAATAATATAATTTAATAATAAATTTTCTAATTACTTGGACACCGTAAGTAGGAATCCTCTTAATATTAAGAATTAATTATTAAATAATAATTATTGGGCTTACTCTCCTAGATGGAGTGTGGAAACCTGGGCACATGGGAATACGGGCGAGAATAAATTCTTTATAGTTATTGTGATGCATGGGTTGTGAGCGCGGTACGAATCCTGGGGTAAATCATCGAAATTGTTTTATTATATTGGTGTGATATTTTATCATGTGGAAAGATTCAGACCCTGTGCGCGCAAGGACCGTGAACCACCCTGCGCGCAGTGCCGAAGATTAGTAGGCTAGGGGTCACGGGCAGGGATTGTGATAAAGCCAAGAGGTGGTACCCTCGAAGAGGGATTGGCCTAGCAATCCTGTCCCGGGTAGTTGAAGCCCCCAAGGAAAGCAAGTTGGGCGGTAGAGCTCCACCGTGAAAGACGGGAAACCCCTTATGATCATATGGGTGACTTTGCGTATGGTATCGGAGTATGCGCGGCGAGAGAATTGGCCCTCTACATCGAAATAAAAGGCCCTATAGTAATGCCCGACCGAGGACAGGATGAACAAAATATCCAGGGTTCACATTGAGTGTGTTTAATTTTATTAACTGTAAAATGGTACTCTCGATAACCTAGTGACAGTAGGAATTGTATGCAAATGTAGAAAATGCATGGACACTTAGGGCGTAATTGAGAATATAGTCGGACAATTAGGTTAATCAGTAAATTATTTATAAATGCGGGCGTCATTAATTACCTAGGCAGTTAGCTTGTCACTAGCCATTTATTTAGCTAATCTCCCAATTCATTTTGGGGGCTACTCATTCCCACGAGTAGGCTCTTCTGCAGGTTCGGAGACTCAGGGGTAGCTGCAGCAGCAAGGCCAGCGGCGGAGTTAGGACGGCGGTGGAGTCTTAGATTACAGTAGGTCTTGTAGTAGTCATTTTTCTTCTGGTAGTGTAATCATACTTTATTTGGCTCAGTGTATGTTATTAGTGGCAATGATCCAGCTGTATTCTTTTTGGGTAGGCCTCTCCTCAAGGCCCTAGGCCTAGGATAGCTCACAATAAAATATAAAACATAAAGTCACCTAATTGACTAGCCCATTAGATAGGATATGTGAATCAGTGCCTGAGTGCTAGAGAGCGGGCGAGGCTACTCGGCTCGCCATTAGAGGCTTGAGCCTCGTGCTCCCTTCAGAGGGACTTCTGTCAGCATGTGGGGCACTGGCAAGCCGCACATGCTGAGAGGATAGCCCGGTTGAGGGTCGAGCGTGATCATCTACCTGTCGATAAAATTGTATCTTTATATTTTCTTTCAAAATAAAAATCTTTTCAAAAAAAAAAGAGAGTAAGTTTTAAACTATTCTTAAGAGAGTAGAAGCCTGGTGAGAAACCCTAATTGGAATAGACAGTTGACCAAACCCTAAATCCCTTGGTTTTTCCTCAATTCACACCCCAGGAGTCGGTTCCGGATTTCTGGGGCGTGACACACTTTAATCTCAGCCATTCATCAGATCTAAATCGATGGTTGGGATCATTAGTAACTCTACTTGTAAGACCTCATGAGTGAGAGAGTATATATATATATATATATATATATATATATATATATATATATATATATATATATATATATATATATATATATATATATATATATATATATATATATTATTTCACTACGAATGGATAAAGAGAGCCGTTTGATACAAACATAAGAGGCGGTTAGAGACTTGGATGGCCAAGATCTCTATGCATTGGGTAGTTATGCACCTTCTCACCCAATCTACACGTCCTGCTCTTTCTCTCTCTTTTGGCTTCCATAGCAACGGTTCAAAGATGCTCCACGTCAATGCAAAGAGATCTCCGCTTAAAGATCAAGCAGATCTCTCTATGCACCGCAACTGTTACCCCCAATCCCAGTACCAATACCGATCTCCACATCTCTCTCTCTCTCCCCTCCCCACCCGTTAGTTTCGCCAACCCCCCCACTCACCTCTCTCTCTCTCTCTCTCTCTCTCTCTCTCTCTCTCTCTCTCTCTCTCTCCTGTCGGTTACACCAAACCCCCCCTCTCTTTCTCTCTCTCCCTGTCAGTTAAGCCCCCACCGGCTCCCTGATTCTCTCTCTCTCCCCGTCAGTTATGCCAACCCCCCCCCCTCTCTCTCTCCCCCCGTTAGTTAAGCCCCCACCCCCTCACCTCTCTCTCTCTCTCTCATGGCGATGCCCTTTTCTCCTTTATGTTCCCCCATATCCTCTCTTACATCGCCGGAGAGGGTTGATCGGCATGGGTGCATCGGACGACTATGATCGGCATGGGCTCTCTCTCTCTCACGCACACTACTTCTTCTTTTTTGGCTGCAGACTATACCATTGCAGTGGGTTCGGTGTCGTCGCGTTGCCGATGTTCGTTGCCGGGGTCAGCGGCGAGGATGTCGTCGTCGTGTTGCCCACTTGTCGGGGAAGTCTCTCTCTCTCTCTCTCTCTCTCTCTCTCTCTCTCTCTCTCTCTCTCTCTCTCTTTCTCTCTCTCTCTCTCAACTTTTTCTTTTTAGGTTGCAGGGGACTCTCTCTCTCTCTCTCTCTCAGCTGTTTTTTTTTTTCACTGCAGGGTTATGTGTCTTCACCGGCGTGGTCATCATGTTGCCAGTGTTTATTGTCAGGGAGGTAGGTCCCTGTCTCTCTCTTTCTCTCTCACACACACCCGTAACTTTTTTTTTGGGCTGCATGCTATGCATAGTAGTGGGTTCGGTGTCGTCGCATTGCCGGTGTCCATTGCCGGGGTCAGCGGTATCGTGTTGCCCACTTACCGGTGCCCGTTGCCGGGGAGGTCTCTCTCTCTTGAGTTCCGAGGCGACTTAGATGGTTGATCGGCATGGATGCATCGGACGACTGTGATCAGCATGGGCTCTCTCTCTCTCTCACACACACAATTTTTTTTTTTTGGCTGCAGGCTATTCCATCGCAGTGGGTTCGGTGTCGTCGTGTTGCCGGTGTCCGTTGCCGGGGTCGGCGGTATCGAGTTGCTCACTTGCCGTTGCCTGTTGCTGGTGAGGTCTCTCTCTTTGTTGACTTCTGAGGCGACTGATCGGCATGGGTGCATCGCATGACTGTGATCAACATGGGCTCTCTCTCTCTCTCACACACATAACTTTTTTTTTTGGCTGTAGGCCATGCCATCGCTGTGGGTTCGGCGTCGTCGCGTTGCCGGGGTCGGCGGCGGGAGCGGCGGTGTCATGTTTCTAGGGTCGGCGGCATGGTCTCTCTCTCTCTCTCTGCTTTTTTTTTTGTTGTAGGTTTATGTCGTCTCTCTGATGAGTTCCGAGGCAGAGGGTTGATCAGCATGCGTGCATCGGACGACTATGATCGGCATGGGCTCTCTCTCTCTCTCACTCAGCTTTATTTTTGGACTGCATGGTTATGTCGTCGCCGGCGAGGTCTCCACGTTGCATGTGCCCATTGTCGGGAAGGTTCCTGTCTCTCTCTCTTTCTCTCTCACATACACACAACTTTTTTTCTTTGGCTGCAGGCTATGCCATTATGGTGGGGTCGGCGTTGTCGCATTGCCGGTGTCCATTGCCGGGGTCGGCGTCGTCGTGTTGCCCACTTGCCAGTGCCCGTTGTTGGGGTCGGCGTCGGCGTGTTGCCCACTTGCCAGTGCCTGTTGCCGGGGATCTCTCTCTCTCTCTGCGTTGCCGATGCCCATCGCCGATCAACATCGATCTGACCTCGATAGTCCGATGCCGTCGGTGTAGGGGCCCGACCCCGTCAATCTCTCTCTCTCTCCCTCTCTCTCGCGTCTACGTTGCCGGTGCCCA
Source organism: Chamaelirium japonicum (assembly GCA_947650365.1). NCBI lineage: Eukaryota > Viridiplantae > Streptophyta > Magnoliopsida > Liliales > Melanthiaceae > Chamaelirium > Chamaelirium japonicum. The sequence goes on along the minus strand of OX393553.1, from coordinate 24,553,748 downwards.
TCGCCGATCAACCTCGATAGTCCGCACCGCCAGTGAATGGGCCCGATCTCTCTCTCTCTCTCTCTCTCTCTCTCTCTCTCTCTCTCTCTCTCTCTCTCTCTCTCTCTCTCTCTCTCTCTCTCGGTTGGGGGAGAACCCACTTCCAACCGAGAGCATTTTTGCTACCCAGTTCATTAGCTGCACTTGCTTTTTAGTCCAATTGTGGACTGCCACATCATTCAAAACAAAGGGCTAGCACTACATTGCTACAGAACTGCATTGGCCATTATGCTCTTTGTTGTGGATGACCTGGCAGCCTACGATTGGGTCGTAAGCAAGTGCAACAAATAAATTGGAAACTCAAATCTCAGTTGGTTGGCAGTGGGTCCGGCGTGCATCATATCCGCACGGTGGATGACGACCCAAAGGTGAATCCACTCCAACCAATGACGTGCGGCTATGATACTCGCCGAGCCCACCGACCAGGGCGGCTGGAGGAGATTTGAACTCATGAACAGAGTTCGAATATTCTACGATTCCGGCAAACCTACAATTGGAAATGGTAGCCATCCGATGTGCACCACGTGAAAGTAACGACATTGCAGCTATTGTGAATAAGTGTGTTTCAAAGTGGGACCCGATGGCAGGCATACACTACAGGTAAATCGCACTCGACCGGACGACTGTGATGACGCTGGTTCTACGTGGTGTGCACTGGACGACTACCGTCTCCATTGTAGGTCATTGGAACCATAGGAGATTTGATCTCTAATGAATCAGATGGCAAAAATGCACTCCTTTAAACTTGATGTGGCTTTTTTTAAAATCGATTTACATCATGATAGTGGAGTATTGTTCAATCGCTGATGTGTTGGAGCCTGTTGCTCGAATACATGATGGAGCCAATTATTGTTCTACTGATGGTGTCTCGATCACAGGCCGAAACATTTTGCCCAAGTATTGTTATGATGATGGTGTCCTGATCACCATGTTGGAAATCTAATCGTTCTAAACTAGCAAACTTTGGAATCAAATTCTTAATATTAAATAATTTTAGCAATTATAATATTTGCAAGCAAAGGCATATCACAAATTTCTTTTAGAAATTGTTTGCCAAGGCAGAGCGGGTTCTATGGAACCGTCATTCACCTTGCCGAACTTTTCTAAAAGAGAGAAATAATCTATCTCTAATTATTTAGGTTTCTCTATTAGATGCAAATTGATTAATTAGAAGAATAGGACAAGAGTAGAGTTAGAAACTCTGGCCTGTGGTCGAAACGTGCTAGGCACTGTCCCAAGAAACTTATTGCCCCCCTCGTGCGGGTCTCGTGGCAATGGTTCTCGGAGATATGACGACCCCGGTCAGGCGACCTCCTTCTCGTCGGCACGACTTCAAGAAGGTATTGCGAACCTCGTGAACTTTCAGGAACCCAGCGACTCGGATGACGATCTTCTCGAATCGGGGAGGCAGCACCGCAGCAGAGCTTTGGTCCGAGAGAGGGAGTCTCTTCGGAGCAAAGTGGCAGCACCACAGCACCACGACGAGAGAATGAAAGAGAGAGAGGCAGTAAGAAGGGAGGAATTCTGATTTTCGGAGTGTGTAAATCCCATAGCTGCACCGGGCCTTATATAGGCCTCGGGCTGTTAATGGGAGGCTGAAAGAGGGGAGCGGTTAATGGGCTGCGATTAAGCCCATTAACCTCGCACGTTACAGCTCGCAGCGAGCCTGTACGTAACGGCTAGCATGCAGCGCTTCTCGCGTAACGGCTAGTGTCCCAAATGGTAAATAATAAATAGTGGAGGACTTAAAAGCAAAAAGCAAAAATAGGGCAGGTGCGGACCAGCCCATTTCGGAGGTGCTATCGTGTCCGGGTCCGCGGGCGCACACACACGCGCCGCCCATGCCCAAGCCCGGCCCGGCTCGGCTCGGCACGGCACGCATGCGCGCGCGTGTGTGAGCTAGTGGAGCCCCTCCTCTAGTGTGATGTCTAGTGGAGGGAAGTGGGCAATCCTATTTAAGTTGGTAAGGGATTTTTCCCCTTACCGATATGGGACTAAAAGCCCATTCCTTTGTGTGGTTTTAAAACACACACCCAACAATCCCCCACATGTGTTTAAAACCACTAAATATTAAATAATTTAAAAAATTCAAAATATAAAGTAAAAGGACTTTGCTGGATTCCTTATACTACGCAGTAGGTGTAGGTACCTTCCGGTTTGAACCTCCACTTAGTACAGTTGTATACATCCGTGAGGACTTGGTGGACTACGCCTTGAACCAGCCTCATTTATCGGGTTTCTACAAGTAGTACACGTAGTACAGTTTTCGATGGTTCTAAGCGGGTTGCGCTATTAATGGCCTTGCGCAGATATCTTTTCTTGTATGTTTCTAGGGAGCAGCCCTGGTCCCAGAGTTGCGGCCTCACAACGACATACATATAGGTAAGTCCTAATAGGGGTGTGAGCAAGGCGACACCCCGCCTCATGGGTCTTGGACTTATTAAGAGTTTTACACTCATCCTACCCCTTGCTTTTAATAAGCACTGACGTCATAGGGACGGGAGCATTATTCAGTGCTCCTTATTTTCAATCACTACTACAGTTTGTTTCTACCCATTGAACCTCCGTGAGGTTGGGTTCCCACTGCGGTGATTTTTCTTATGGGCTTAATCCCATCCCCCTCGACGATTCTAAGACCACTGTCCTAGATAGGCCCTTAGTTAGATGATCCGCCAAATTCTTTTCGGATCTAACAAAGTCTAGGGCAATTATTTGATTTTTCATCTTATATCTGAGAGATCTATGTCTCACTTTCAGATGTCGATTTATTTTCACGTCAGCGTTTTCTTGATTACATTTATCAATAGTTGATCGACAATCACAATGGATAGATATAGCCGGTAAAGGCTTTTCTATCAATGGGATCTCATATAGAAGATCTCGAAGCTATTCTGCTTCTGTGCTAGTGGTATCTAGCGCTATCATTTCTGATTCCATGGTACTCCTAGCTATAACAGTTTGTTTGGTGGATTTCCAAGATATGGCTCCACCTCCTAGTAGGAATACATATCCGGTTGTGGACTTAATATCTATTGAGTCACTAATCCAGTTAGCATCAGAGTATCCCTCTAATACAGCTGGATATCCACTATAGTGGAGACCGTATGATATGGTTCCCTTAAGATATCTAAAAATTCTTTCTAACGTATTCCAATGGGATAAATTTGGGTTAGACGTATAACGACTAAGTCTATTTACCGCGTAAGCGATATCGGGTCGAGTATAGTTTGCTAGAAAATCTAGCGATCCTATGATTTGAGCATACTCGCTCTGTAGTCTAGGAAGTCCAGTATTCTTTGTTAGATGGGTATTTGGATCATATGGTGTGGATACAGGTTAGCAATCGGGATCGTAAAATTTCCTAAGGATTTTCTCGACATAGTAGGATTGGGATAATACTAAACCATTGTTCTTCCTAATGATCTTAGTGTTCAAAATAACGTCGGCTTGTCCTAAATCTTTCATGTCAAAGTTTTGGGACAAAAACTGTTTGATATCATTTATGATTTGTATGTTTGAACCGAATATCAGAATATCGTCAACATACAAACATAAGATGACAACATTATTACCATCTACTTTATGGTATACACATTCATCCGTTGTGTTGATATCAAATACATAGGATAAGATAACTTCATCGAATTTCATGTGCCATTGTTTTGGGGCTTGTTTAAGACCATAGAGGGATCGAATTAACTTACACACCTTTCCCTCTTGTCCAGGTGCAGTAAATCCCTCGGGTTGGTCCATGTATATTTCCTCATTAAGATCGCCATTCAAGAAAGCAGTCTTAACATCCATTTGATGTATGACTAGCTTATAGATTGAAGCTAAGGCGATGAGGATCCTAATCGTGGTTATCCTAGCGATAGGTGAGTAGACATCAAAGTAGTCTACCCCAGGTTTTTGGGTAAAGCCCTTGGCTACAAGTCGTGCCTTAAATTTATCTATGGTACCGTCGGGTCTAAGCTTTTTCTTAAACACCCATTTACATCCTATGGTTTTACAACCAGGAGGTAAATTGGTGAGTTCCCAGGTATGGTTTTGAAGAATAGATTGGATCTCGTTATCTATGGCTTCTTTCCAAAAAGGTGAGTCTATGGACTTCATTGCATCTGTATAGGTGGAGGAAGAATTCTCCACCATAAGTGCATAGAAGTCATCAAAGACTTTCTCTACACGGGCACGTTTACTCCTCCTAGGTTCAGTTTGAGTTACCGGTTCAGTCTGGTCTTCAGGTTCTAATTGGACTTCAGGTTCGATCTGAGTCACCTGATTAGAACTGGAGGCCTGGTTATTGGTATTAATCCTAGTGTTGATCCTAGTCTTATAAGGAAAGATGTTTTCAAAGTATGAAGCATCTCTTGCTTCGATTATGGTGTTATTGGCTATTTCGCTTATTTCAGAGTTAAACACTAAAAAACGATTAGCGTTACTGTCTGAAGCGTAGCCAATAAAGATGGCATCTACAGTCTTAGGTCCTATCTTCTTCCTTTTGTTATCAGGGATTTTTACCTTAGCTAGGCACCCCCACACTTTTAAGTATTCTAAGTTAGGTTTTCTATGTTTCCATACTTCGTATGGGGTCAAGTCATTATGTTTGAACGGAATACGGTTAAGGATAAAACAAGCCGTCATTAGGGCTTCCCCCCACAAGTTCTCTGGCGCTCCAGAGCTTAGTAACATGGAATTGACCATGTTCATTAGGGTTCTGTTTTTCCTCTCCGCTACACCGTTGGATTGGGGAGTGTAAGGAGCTGTGACTTCATGGAGTATTCCATAGTCATCACAGTACTCACTTAACTCATTTGAGGTGTACTCCCCTCCTCGGTCTGACCTAAGGATCTTAATGGTTTCGTCTAATTGGTTTTCAACCAGAGCTCTGTAAATTTTAAATTTACTGAGTACTTCATCCTTAGTTTTAATAAGGTATAGGTGGCAATATTTTGAAGCGTCATCTATGAACGTTACAAAATATCTATTGCCACCTCTCGAGGTTCTCCCAGAATCACAGACATCGCTGTGAATTAATTCAAGTATATGGGAGTCTCGATCGATGGTTTTAAAAGATTTCTTAGGTTGTTTGGCTTCTACGCATATCTCGCACTTGTCGAGATTCCTAGTATCGGATTTGGGAATGATATTTAGGGTTATGAGTTTCTTAATTGAATTATAATTTACATGACCTAGTCTTTGGTGCCAAGTGACCGAAGACTCAATATTTAAAATAGTAGAAGAAGGATTGAATATATTCAATTTAAACAAACCATCACAAAGAAATCCTTTTCCAATAAAATTCATTCCTTTGGTGATTACAACCTTATTGGACTCAAATACAAGCTTATAGCACTGTTGGACTAATAAGGACCCACTAATTAAATTCCTCCTAATCTCTGGAACATGGTGGACTCCGCGCAGGGTCAAGGTCTTCTCCGACGTCAGCTTCAGGTCGATCCGTCCTATCCCTAGCACACGAGCCTCAGCATTGTTCCCCATGCTTACAGCTCCTCCACCTGAGACCTGATAGGTGGAAAATAAAGATTGATCAGAGCAAACATGAATGTTAGCTCCTGTGTCAATCCACCAATCAAATACTTGAAAGGTCATGTTAACTTCAGGGGTGAAGAGAACAGACCTGAAAGCGGTCCCAGAAGAGCCAGCTCCAGAGGTCACCATGTTGACTTGGGAGCCGGGTGGCGTTGGACCATTTCTTCTTGGATTTGGAGGTGGTGCTGTCTTCTTGTAGAAGCATTGGTTGGCCATGTGATTGGTCCGACCACAGACATAGCAGCAGCGCACTCCTTCCTTCTTTTGGTCCTTGGGATGGTTTGGGTTATGGTTGCTATGGTAGGGCTTCTTGGTATATGGCTTAGGCTTAGGGTGGAAGGGTTTCTTCTGGAACTTATGTCTAGGTTTTTGGAATGGCTTAGACGGTTGACCATCTATGTTGTTGACCTTAGGTTTGGATTCAGAGGATCCCTTTTCCCTGAGCCTATGTTGCTCCTCAATTCTAATAGAGTTTAGAACTTGAGTTAGGGTTAGGTCACCTTGGGTATGACTTAGGTGTTTAGAAAACTCGGACCAAGAAGCGGGGAGTTTATCTATAAGACATGCTATTTGGAAGGTTTCATCAAGGGTGGAACCATTAGTCTTCAGATGTTGGACTAGGTTCTCAAACTCATGAATCTGATCATTCATGGGTTTGGAGTCAACCATTTTGAAGCTGTTGAAGTCAGACGCTTTGAAGCGTTTTACTCCAGCATCATCTAGGTCATACTTACGCTCTAGGGTATCCCATAGGTCCTTAGGGTTTTGAATGGTATAGTAGATATCATATAGTCTATCAGATAAGGCTCCTAGGATCCTATGAAGGCCATGGTAGTTGATTTCTTCTGGGGTCCTAGTGGAAATACCAGAAGTTGGTTCAGATTCAGGTTGAGAAGTGGAGGCTCGGGTACGACGTGTTTGACTAGACCCATTAGAGACTCCTGGTGCAGTTTCACCTATGGCTGACATTAACCCAAGTGTGGTTAGCCAGAATCGCATCTGGTTTTGCCACCTCTTGAAGTTAGACCCGTCAAACTTCTCGGGTTTGGCACTAAGGGTTTCACGGTTTGGTGAGGCCATTTCGGACCAAAGTAAGGAGTTGTAATCTGTGGATTGAAAAATAAGTTTTGTCAATTTTAAAGTACACCTAGATAGATTCGACTTTTAGAAGTCCAAATGAAACTTCCAAATCCTAACGGCCAGATGGGCTCCAGGTAGGAGGTGGAGCACTAGGCTCGCTCAAATACCAAGCTACCTTGGGCAATTTAATGCCGGTTTGACAAGCCTTTCTAGACACCGTAGGCAGTGGAATATTTCAATGACGACTTTTTAGTCTTTTCTATAATCTATGCTTCTAATTTACTTTTGTAGAAAATAGTTTTGTAACTAGTAGCAATTAATAGTTAGCACGAAATAAAGACTAATAGATGATCACGATGATTAGTGAGCACGTTGCAAAGAAAATAACTTATGAACGATTAAATTACAATAAGTTTCTTGGATTGTTGGAAATCTAATCGTTCTAAACTAGCAAACTTTGGAATCAAATTCTTAATATTAAATAATTTTAGCAATTATAATATTTGCAAGCAAAGGCATATCACAAATTTCTTTTAGAAATTGTTTGCCAAGGCAGAGCGGGTTCTATGGAACCGTCATTCACCTTGCCGAACTTTTCTAAAAGAGAGAAATAATCTATCTCTAATTATTTAGGTTTCTCTATTAGATGCAAATTGATTAATTAGAAGAATAGGACAAGAGTAGAGTTAGAAACTCTGGCCTGTGGTCGAAACGTGCTAGGCACTGTCCCAAGAAACTTATTGCCCCCCTCGTGCGGGTCTCGTGGCAATGGTTCTCGGAGATATGACGACCCCGGTCAGGCGACCTCCTTCTCGTCGGCACGACTTCAAGAAGGTATTGCGAACCTCGTGAACTTTCAGGAACCCAGCGACTCGGATGACGATCTTCTCGAATCGGGGAGGCAGCACCGCAGCAGAGCTTTGGTCCGAGAGAGGGAGTCTCTTCGGAGCAAAGTGGCAGCACCACAGCACCACGACGAGAGAATGAAAGAGAGAGAGGCAGTAAGAAGGGAGGAATTCCGATTTTCGGAGTGTGTAAATCCCATAGCTGCACCGGGCCTTATATAGGCCTCGGGCTGTTAATGGGAGGCTGAAAGAGGGGAGCGGTTAATGGGCTGCGATTAAGCCCATTAACCTCGCACGTTACAGCTCGCAGCGAGCCTGTACGTAACGGCTAGCATGCAGCGCTTCTCGCGTAACGGCTAGTGTCCCAAATGGTAAATAATAAATAGTGGAGGACTTAAAAGCAAAAAGCAAAAATAGGGCAGGTGCGGACCAGCCCATTTCGGAGGTGCTATCGTGTCCGGGTCCGCGGGCGCACACACACGCGCCGCCCAAGCCCAAGCCCAAGCCCGGCCCAGCCCGGCTCGGCACGACACGCACGCGCGCGCGTGTGTGAGCTAGTGGAGCCCCTCCTCTAGTGTGATGTCTAGTGGAGGGAAGTGGCCAATCCTATTTAAGTTGGTAGGGGATTTTTCCCCTTACCGATATGGGACTAAAAGCCCATTCCTTTGTGTGGTTTTAAAACACACACCCAACAATCACCATATATCATGTTGGATTCCTTTTAAGAAAGCATGTATGGGCTACTGGTATCAACTGACATGAATTTTTTCTCTAATATTTTTTATAAAAAATTTCTACCTTATCACAATCTTTCTATTTGTATTCTTTTCTCATTTACATTATTTACTTTAATTCAATCTTGGTGTTGTTGCCATCGTGCTTTTAGACCATGATTCCCCTTCCTAGATGTCGGCTCAATTTTCATGCATCAAGAGTGACACTTGACTCCTATGGCACCAATCCAAACAATGTAGTGTTGAAATCATTCATTCGTTTGCATGCTGGTCAGTAGTCATCATTGAAATCATCAAGTTTTCGACGAATGCCATTGGAGCATGGGTGAGGTTTTGGGTCGGGTTGTCTAGGGGTTGTCCCCTCTGTGGGGAGAGAGAGAGAGAGAGAGAGAGAGAGAGAGAGAGAGAGAGAGATGTTAGATATCAAATGACCAGAGCGTGCATGGGTGTATGGAGCCTTGGATGGGTCGTCTGTGGATTGTATCGTATGTTAAACATTCGTTGTTTGCATGCTAGTCTGGGAAGATATCAGTCGACAACCATTGAATGCCACCAGAACATGGGTGAGGCTTTGGGTCGAGTCGTCTGGGGGTTGTCCCCTCCAGCGCAGAGAGAAAGATGATGGGGTTTCCAAGTTAATACCTCAGCACAATTGTTTGTTTGCATACGGTCGACCTGAGTGGAGTCGACAGCCGTCAGGATTCTATTGTCACCCTCAAAATATTATTGTAAGGTGGATGTATCAATCTGATACAATGTGTTGTATGAACACAGGTGTTCGATGCAGATGGGCCCCACCGATAAATCGCATGCAAGCCACTCATGTGTATGCATTGGAGAGCTGAATGTGATTCATCAGTGGGGCCCACCTACATCAAAATATTGTGAGCATACGATGTAGTCCGTGAGTCCATTCACACAAAATATAAGTGCAGTTGTGTTATTAGTAAATTTTGTCGCCCCCGCCGAATGTACGTGTCTGACAAAATGTTTTTATGGAAATATTATCACCTCCCTCGAAATATTATTACCACTTTTCAATTATTTTACCATCCTTAAAATATTAACCCCTCCCACAAAATTTTTTCACGCCCTCAAAATTTGTTTTGTCGCCCTCGAAATCTTTTGTGTGCCGACAGGCACGGGCACTACTAGTATATATATATATATATATATATGTATATATATATATATATATATATATATATATATATATATATATATATATATATATATATATATATATATATAGGGAAGTGCTAGAATGCGGCATGCGGTGCGTGCGGCATCGCACCGCAGCCGTCTGATGCACTGCTGCGTGCATCGCATGCACGCAGCGCGTGCATCAGACGGCTGCGGTGTGATGCCGCACGCACCGCATGCCGCATTTTAGCATACCCCTATATATATATATATATATATATATATATATATATATATATATATATATATATATAGTAGTGCTCGCCTGTGGGACGTCTCGCACAGATGGTTCACAGGACGCGGTTGAATGGGATTCAGATTGTTACTGTAGCAGTTATAGTAATAGCGATTTTTTTTTGTCCTATTAGGTGTACAACCTTGAATCCCAACCGTTGATCTGAATCCCATTCAACGCATCCCGCAGACCATCTGTGCAGGATGTCTCGTAGGTGAGCACTACTCTATGTGGGGTGCACTATATCCAAATGGGACAATTGTAAAAATGAGGGGTGACATTTTTGGACCCGACATGACTCGACACGAAATTAGCGGGTTCGGGTTTGGGTTAAATGGGTTTGGGTCGTAAACTGATCGACACGACTAACCCGTTTTAGTAAACGGGTCTGGGTTAAAAGGGTTCGGATTGTAAACGGGTCGACACGCCTAACCCGTTTAGTAAACGGGTCGGGTTCGGGTTTTGTCTCCGTCTAGTTTAAAAATTAATAGATCGGGTTGGGTCGGGTCATGTCAACCCAACATCTGATCACAGTGTGAGATTAGTGAGATAGTTTCAAGAGACGGCTGTGATCAGGACACCCATGAGAGAGAGAGAGAGAGAGAGGGGGGGGGGGGGGGGGTCGGGGTATAGCTGTAAAGGTGGAGGGTGGCTGGCCGGAGCATTGAAGATCGAAGATCGGGTGTCGGAGATCACCGGCTTCGCTACCCATCTCTCTCTCTCTCTCTCTCTCTCTCTCTCTCTCTCTCTCTCTCGTGCGCGCTCGTGCGCAGTCTATGCCTCCGGTCGTTGAATCGCACACCCCCAATATTTAAACGGGTCTTATTGGGTCTTACCAGGTTTACCCGTTTATAAACGGGTCAGATACGGGTTTGGGTTCTAGACATGATTAGTTAAACGGGTTAGGTTCGGGTTAGGGGTTTTGGACATGACACGAAACCGGACCCAACCCGAACCCGACCCGACCCGACTCATTGGCATCCCTAGTAAAAATCAAAATCGGGCTCGGTGTCAGTAATTTGGTAGTTGCAAATGGGCTTTTCATGATATACCTGAAACTAACCCCAACCTATCTTCCTCCATCTCTCTCCCAAGTGGCGACGACGGCAACGAGAGCAGCAGCGAGATAGCAGCGACGTGGCGAGCCTCGACCCAGCGACCTAGACCTCGACCCCCGACGATCTCGAGCTCAACTCTGGCGACCTCGACCATTCGATTTTAAGTTAAAAAATCCTAGGTCTAGGGTTCATCCCATGGCATAGATCTTGGGTTTAGGATTAGGATTAAGTTTAGGTTTGGTTCGGCGGCGGTGAGCAACTTCGGCGACGGCGAGGTGGTTCGGTTCGGTAGTTTAGGTTTGGTGGCGGCGAGCACCTCCGGCAACGGCGAGGTGGTTCGGTTCGGCATTCGGTGGAGACGGTGGTTCACTGCTTCGGTGGGTTTTAATTTTTTTCTTAGAATACTGTTGAGGATAATTCCGTCCATAGCATTTCAAAGGACCTAGGCTTAAAAGCATCTCTTCAGGACGGCTGGCTAAGTCCTCCGATTGCAAATAAGGCAACACTCGAGTCGAATGTCAGTGGTGGTCGTAGAGACTAAAGTCCGTCGGAATCGATCTCCTTCTCTTCCTCGTCGTCGTCCCTCTCCTCACTGTTGACAGTTCCTCTATCGCTTCAACTCCTCTCCACGAGCTCTGATGTCTTCTTTGGCTCCGCTTCCTCATCCTCGGCCGCCGCTCCCCCAAACTCGGTGCTCCATCCACTTCAAGAATCCCTCCCCCCGCAAAGCTCCCAGATGCTTCGTCTCAAGTGCCGCCGTGAGTGAAACCCCTTCCCTGGTTTTGTTCTTGCTTATCCCCCTCCCCCCATTTAATTTCGTACTTTTATTCTTAAATCGGAGTATATTTTGTATTTCTCTTTCACTCAAAAATTTCTCGGCTCCTGAACTTTCTCGTTTTTTCTTTGGTTTCTATTGTTAAATTGATTCCCATGTTGGTACTCCAAGAAGTTGATTTTTAAAGAAAAAAGGATAAGGAAAAATTACACATAGACCCCCTGTAGTCTGACCGATTATCACTTACACTCTCTCATGTTTAATACCTTACAAATGCCTCCTTATAGTTTGAAAAACCATGCACATAGACCCCCTCGGGAGGGGGTGCAAGTGATATGTTTTTAAAACTGTAGGGAGACGTTTGTAGGGTTTTAAACATAAGGGGTGTAAGTGATAATTGTTAACACTACAGGGGGTCTATGTGTAATTTATCCAAAGGATAAATTATACATTGACCCCCCTAGTTTGACCGATTCATGTTTAAGACCCTACAAATACCCCCTTATAGTTTTAAAAACCATACACATAGACCCCCTCTGTAGGTCCCCTGCCCCTGGAGGGGGGGGGGGGGGGGGGGGGGGGTGCAAGTGGGGGGTCTAAGTGCTTTGTAGGGTGTTAAACATGAGGGGGTGTCAGTGATAATCGGTCAAACTACAGGGGGGTCTATGTGCAATTTACCCAAGAAAAAAAATGTGGGTATCAACTATCAAGAACGTATTACTAATTTGTAATTGGATAGGTTATTGCATGCACACGGCGTTTGATATTTTATTCGAGATTTTACGAGAGTTCGTTCATTGACATATGATTTAGAAGCAAACTATCTTTCTTCTATGCCAAGAATTTTCTTTTATTAGTTTTGGATGTGTGTATAGTATATCCGTGTTGGAAGCCATGCCCAAATATGGTGCAATGCTTGTTAGTTGAATGTCCGTGGTGTGCTCGTATTGAACGAGAACTAGGAAGTTGAATGACACGAATTTGCAGGTTGCCGGCAGAACATCGTTAAATTGGTCTCATAAGGAGAAATCCAACAATCCTAATTTTTCGAGTGAGGGATTCCGAGAAGAAAGTGATTGGGAGAGCCTGGATGCCGATATGAATCGCTGGACGAGGCCACTGCGCCCTGTGCAGGTACAGATAAGGTGTGCTTTTTATGGAGTTAATCCTTGATCTTGTAACTCGCGATGTAAATTTTAGTTACTAGTCGTGGGTCAGAAGCACCGTTTTTATGATATTATGTAATTTGATTATGAATGCAGTTGTGTAGACATTGAACTTTCACACTTTGCAGTGGTACCCTGGTCATATTGCAAAAACAGAAAAAGAACTAAAAGAACAACTCAAATTAATGGATGTTGTCATCGAGATTCGTGATGCTAGGATTCCCTTGGCCACAAGCCATCCACAAGTAATTTTTAACCCTTTTTTTTTGTCTATTAAGTAAAATTTAACAAGTGGCATAATTTCGAATCGTGAATTTCATGAACAGATGGATTCGTGGCTTGGCAATCGGAATAGAATTCTAGTTTTGAACAGAGAAGACATGATTTCCACCGCTGACAGAAATGCATGGGCTACTTTTTTCTCGAGGCAGGGAGTGAAAGTTGTTTTTGCTAATGGACAGCTTGGAATGGTACTTATACCTCGTTTTTTTTTCCCTCCAACTGTTGGTAGTTTGGCAGGTGAATGAGATATTCTTACTTTGGTGCAATTGCAGGGCACTATGAAATTAGGAAGGCTAGCAAAGTCATTAGCCGAAGGCGTTAACACCAAACGGAGAGCCAAAGGACTCCTTCCTCGTGCTGTAACTTGTTTTCCAAAATATTCAATCTCGCAAACAGTATTTTGCTGCTGTTGCTTCTTTACCTTTTGTTATATTAATTGCCCCTGAGCAATTCGATGGATGCATTTACTAGATTATATTTCTAAAAAGTATGTGTATGCATGTAGGCTGTGCTAGGCAGCTATATCCGTATCATAGGATGGATAGAGGTAAAAGATCTTAACGCCTTCTCCCCACTTATTCTATTACAAGATCGTGCGGCAACAATGAAATAATTTGGATGCTCCTTAGAATGGACTGTTTGGAGAGTTAGAATATAACTTTGGGATTTAGCAATAATTACTGTATTTGTTGGTTTTCACTTTTCACAAGGGTGGTCATGTTCAAGTTCGAAATCTCCATTTCGGTGGAAATTTCGACCTTCTGGATATGGAAATATTTCGTGGAAATATTTCGACAGTGTGGAAATATTGCAATTTTGTAGAAATGGTGGAAATATTGATTTTTTGATGGAATTTTTTAATGAAACTCCGGATAGTCATAAACCAAGTATAGATACACACTTTGGAACACTCACATAATATGTGTACCCTATCAAGGGGTGTAGAGCTTCACATAACATGTATTCAATGTATTAAGTCTGTGAGTGTTGTGCAATCTTATTTAGTTCGGTTTTGATATATATTTTTCAAATATTTTTTAATCCTTTTTTTGGATAACAATATTTTTGAAATAAAGATTAGTTGATTGTTAAAATAATGTTTCAAACGATTTTGAAAGCGGACTTAAAACAAGAAAGTTATGCAAATTTGAAATTGTGCAAAAATTATGCTGAAATGTGAAACACTGTTTTTTTACTAAGTCTGAAAAAACGAGTTTTTATATAGAAAAGTTTTTATACATTCAAAATTTCCTAAGACGGACCATGGTTTTCTAGATGTACTCGTACTTCTACATCTTGTGGAATTTTTTGAGCTAAAAAGGAGTTGATTTAATCATTTTTCTCACCATGTAGATTTTATAAAAATCCATAAAAACTGTTTTCTCCTACTAAAATTGAAAGTTTACTTTTTGATTCCTTTGTTTTTTGATTTTTTTGATATTTTTATTGAAACCAAATGGGGGGGTATTTGCTTATTTACATATAATAACTTAAAGTAAATGGAGAAAATAAAAATTAAGTAAAACGACATTTACTTAAATGTTATTATATGTAAATAAGCTGCTGAGAACCAGGCCCCCCAGTCCCCTTTTATAACCAGTCAGTCACAGATTTTCGGATAAATTTCGCGAAATTTTTCGAAATTTTCGCGAAATTTCGATAAAATATCGCGATATTTCGTGGAGATGGAAATATTTCGTGGAAATATCGCGATATTTCGCGAAATTGCTCGATATTTTGACATTTTCAATTATGCTCGAGATTGCAGGTGATATTTCGTATCGGGGTTTCATTTTTCCGATATATTTCGCGATATTTCACGAAATATATCGATTTTTTGTTCCATGGTCATGTTTAAGATCTGTAACCCGCGTAGCGACTCCAATCTGAAGATTATTCCAAGAAGCACAAGTGATAACCCATTGACGAAAAACGCTTTCAGACTTTATGGTAAGAAGACAAAAGGGGAAGAAAAAGAAAGACAATAAGAAAGAGAATAGGTTTCTTAAGTTTTTTAGAACACCTATATCAATCAGAATTCATTTCCCGTGTATGATTACTGGTAAAGAAGACACCAAATCAGAACTGGATTTCTACCAAAATAGGATTTTAGCATAAAATATGATTCCTTAAGTAGCAGGATGTGCCTGTTAAGAGTAATATAGTACCAATTTGGTAGTTAGTTAGGTTAGAAAAATTATAATTGATGTAGATCTTGGATTTTGTCCAAGATCACACCAAAAGGGGATTCAAGGGTCTTGGATCAAAGCCCAAATAAAGCAAATATCAGATATGATCTGATTTTCTGGACATATGTATAGTTTGAAAGAGTGCAAAACTGATGAAGGTTGTAACCTTAGCAAGCAATAAATAAAAAGAGGAGATGGGGAGAAGGAAATTCAGCAAAATAATAAGCGTTTATGAAAATCTGATCATATAGTGTGTTTGCATATATTCCCCAGAGAAGCCTTAACTGACTACTTTATGTTCTCATACTTGTTTAGTGGAAAAGGAAAGAAAAGAGAAGAAAGCTAGCTATATTTTTTCCTTAACCTATTAGAAAGCATCCCAAGTCTTTATTCGACCTCTAAATTCATCACCATTACATCTAGCCCCACATTCAAATATCACCTTATATTCAAACATTTTCTTCCTTTGATAGTTCGTTTTTGACCAAAATTCTAGTCCGATAAGCAAAATTATGACTTGGTCCATTCCTTAGAATCAAGCCCATTAGCCTAGAGCCCTAGGTCATCTTTTTTATTCCTCCTTAAACCAATTTGGCATTGAAACTTTACCTTCATGTATTTTCATTTTAATCCCAAAATAGATCAACTTTGATGGTACCAGCACACTTAGGAAGGCCCTTAATCTCTTAGAAAAACCTACGAACACTTTGGATACATCATTTGTACATCATCCTACATCCCTATATGAACTTTTATTGGAAATATTCTTGGTAGTTTAATTTTAACTAATAATATAATCGATAATCAAGTTTTTTTAACCAAAGCCACCAAACTTGTAACTTCTTCCATTCCCATAAGTCCAACCCCATTAGTCGTAGAGCCATCTGCCATCTTTCATACAAACATCATGCATTAATTTGATTTAGAAGCTTTATCCCCGTGCTTTTCTTGCATCACACAGACATATGGGTCCCAATTGGAGCATCCCACAATCTAGTTGGGACCCACATAAAAAAATAATAATTGGGGAACCCTCTCCTCCCCTTCTTCCTCTCTGTTCCAATTCGGCTGCCTTCACCTTCCTTTTGTTGTTCCAGGCACCCTCTTCTCCTTCCCACTCCGATTCGCCACCTTCGCCCTCCTTTCCTTTTCTTCCTCCCAATTCCCCTTCCCTTACCTACCTCATCCCCGGCTTTGACAGTGATACCAATCTCCTCCTCCACCTCCTCAAGGGTAATTGGAGGCGTCAAGATTGGCAAATCAAAAGGCGAAGGTTGCAATAGATTGGAAGAACGGGGATGACGGCAAATTAAAATAGAGAAGGGGGGAGTAGGGCTAGCAATGGGTCGTGTTTAGTTTCGGATCGTGTCCAAAACCCATAGACCCGAACCCGACCCATTTAACTAATCGTGTCTAGACCCTAAACCCGTGCCCAACCGGCTTATAACGGGTAGACCCGATAAGACCTGTTTACCACATGGGTCGTATTCAGTTGTCCCGATCCGACTCGACTCTACCTGACCCGATAAGATCCGTTGGAAACAAGACTACAATATTAGCCTACATAGTACATCTATATAACATGGCACGGCGGTTTTGTGCTGACTAGACAAAAATGCACATGCTGACTAGACAAAAATCAGACCGACCGTCCCTAAAATCCTCCCCATCTCCTAAAATACATGTTGTCATCCGATCCCTAATTGTGATCCCTAAATCTTGATTCCATTAATTGTGATACCCTAAATCCTGATCCCATTAATTGTGATCCCCTAAATCCGGATCCCATTAACGGACAAACCCAATGATCCCTAAATCTGGTTCCCATATCTGATCTCTCTGAATCCGGATCCCATTAATCTCCTCCTCCCTCCCTTCGATCCACAGTAGCAGTAAGAGGAGGGGGTGGATTGTGCCCCCTCCCACCTTCTTCTCAATTAGGAGCACGGAGAGGGCCGCCATCACATCTAGCAGGGAGAAGGCTAGCAGAGCCCCCTACCCCATTTTTTCCCCGCCCCCGGCGAGGTGAATCGCAACAACCCCGACCGACAAGTACCGCAGCGATTGGCGCCCTCTCCCTCCCCTCCTTCACGCTCCTCCTCCCCGGCGATCGGCGCCCTGGCCAGCCCCTTCCTCCCTTCGATCTGGAGTAGCAGTAAAAAGAGGGGGTGGATTGTGCCCCCTCCCCCCTTCTTATCGATGTGGAGCACGGAGAGGGGCCGCCATCACTTCCAGTAGGGAGGAGGCTAGCGGAGCCCCCTCCCCCAATTCTTCCCAACCCTCGGCTAGGTGAATCGCAACAGCCCGACCCCAGCCCGAAAAGCTGGCGGATGGATACTGCAAATCATGGAGAGAGGCCTAAATGGATTGTCAAACAATCTATATTGTCAAGCAAAATGCTATTTGAACACACACAAGGTTTTCTCTCTCTTTCTCTCTATCTCTCTCTCCCTCTATCTCTATCTGATTTTTTTTTTGCAGAAGTTCCCTGCCTCGGCCTTCACCCCCGCCCCACCAATTCTTCTCTAACCCAACCCCTGCCCGGAGTTCCCACCCGGAGTCCCTACAGGCAGGTTTCTCTCTCTCTCTCATTCATGGTAACATTCATCAAGTACACAATTAATGGGGTCACGATTTATGTCATATTATCTCTTATTTAAGGAATGAATAAATCCAAGAAGGGAACAATTCCAAAAAAGTAATTATTTTTTCTTTTAAGGAAGGAATGATTCTTCCAGCTGTTAATGGTGATCCCATGCAATCCTCCATTAAGGTATGCTTTTCTCTGCTTTCCTCTTTCTCTCTCTTTCTCATATTTTACTATGTTTTATTTTTGTTACCATTAAGGACAGGTGCTGAGGGTGGTGGTGTCATGGTGGTGAGAGAGAGAAAACCTCACGTACTACTCTCCATCAACGCGTCCTCCATCCTCTTTGCACAGGTTCTCCTTCTTTAAGCACGCAATAGCCTCTCTCTCTCTCTCTCTCTCTCTCTCTTTCTCTCTCTTCAGTTCTTTTTTCTCTTTCTTTGTTTTGTTTTGTTTTTTTCATTTTGTTCTTTTACCAGTGTTTTCTATGTGAGTGGGGGACGACGAGATCGGGACCGAGGCGGGGAAGAGGTTGCCGGAGGAGATTGAGGAGAGGGTAGCTTGCAGCCCCCTCCCCGTGTTGCTGCTCTTACCCGCCGAAGGTGAAGGGGAGGCGGGGGGTTGGCCGGTGTCTCCTCCCTGCTCTCCCTCCCTCTCTCTCTCTCTCTCTCTCTCTCTCTCTGTACTGTCCCCTTCTTTTCATTTTTTTTTTCTCTCTCCATTTTGTTCTTTTTATTATTTACAGTTTTTTCCTATGTGTGCAAGGGACGGCGAGATCGGGGCCGAGGCGGGGAAATCGGTGCCAGAGGAGATGGTGGGAGGTGAAGGGGAGGAGGGGGAATGGCCGGTGGCTCCTCCCTGCTCGGTCTCTCTCTCTCTCTATAGTTCTTTTTTTCCTTCTTTATTTTGTTCCTTTTTTTTTGTTCTTTTACCATTTTTTCTTTTCTTTTCCTTCCCTGTTTTTTCCCCATTTTCAGCTCTGTTTTTATTTATGTTTTGTTATTTATTTTTCCCTTTTTGTTGTTTTTTTTTTCTTTCCATTTTTTTTTTGTTTTTTTTAGCTTGCCAAATTCAACTCCTTCAAGTTAGTTTTGTGTGTTTTAAAGAATCAATCAAATTATATTCGAATTTTTTAAATTTTGTATGAGCTTGAATGTGTGATGCTGAAAGAGTTGAATGGTTTGGCTCCAGGGGGGGCTGCAAGGTTTGTACTCAACCAAGCCAATTCATATTGTTGGAGTTGAGTTCTTAAATAAACAATCAAGCACATTCATGATTTTTAATTTTTTTGGAAATCGGTTTTCCTTTTAATGAATAGAAATGTTAGATCATTGTTGGGTTTTCAAGTAGCTCATTAATCACTAAAAATCATTTTTTTACTGGTCGAAAATATCTACACTGAGGTTTTCTATAAAAAATACAATCGCAAATTGTAGACATCCATTATACTCGGTCCATTGCAAAGATCATAACCAGGCATCGGTTTCCACCGAATCACATGCCAACTTTTGGTTGCCAACTTAACCATGGCACCTGATCACTGCAATCCTATCTGCAACATATGGATGTGATCGTGCCACTTCAAATTGGCAGCCAAAAGTTGGCAAATCGGGTTGGCATGTCAATTTGGACTATTATGGTAGATGCTTTGCTAACTTTTGGTTCCAACCTAATGTGACACTTAATCACTACAATCAAGGACTGGTTGTGATCATGCCACTTCAAGTTGGCAACCAAATATTTTCGTGCACCATAGCCATTTCCTTGGTACGTGGTCATTTCTCCCCCTAAAATGTATCATTGACAACTTATTGGTTTTAATAATGTTGGCTTCGAATCTTACACAAGATTTGGTTCAGGTAAACATTCAATTCTGTTTGGGCTATTATTATTAAGAGAGAGAGAGAGAGAGAGAGAGAGGGAATGAAAAAATAAAAGAAAAAAAAAACAAAACATAAAAGAAAATACAGAAGCACATTGAAGGCTTTTAGAATATGTCATACTCATTGACTTTTAGGGATTGTTTTATTTTAGAACAAATAAAACTGGAAAAAAAATAACAAAAGAACGGGGAAAAAAAAAAGAACATAGAAGAAAAAAAATAGGAAACAAAATAGAAAGATAATAATAAAGATCAAAAAATAGAAAAGAAAAAAAATCAGAGATAAAAAAAAGATAGAAAAATAGAAAAAAACAACTTGGAGCGATCATATGGCCCACACACTTTGTGCAATAGTCGCCCAAAAGTCACATTAGTCATTAAGTTTACATAATGTATATGGATTTAGCCGGCGTTTCTGAGGAAGTTTCATGGTTAATATGCATCTAATGTGGATACATTTTCTCCCTCGAAGTATTGTCACCTCTCTTGAAATATGATATATCGTCAGCCATAAAATATTGTTGCCACCCTAGAAATATTGTCACATCTCCCGAAATTATGTCATCACCTTTGAATTATTGTCACCTCCCTCAAAATATAGTCCCCGCCATCGAAATATTTTTTGTCAGTTTCGAAATCTTTTTTGTGCCCTTGGACACGGGCTTTAGAATACGACCGTGTGGGTGGTAGTGGTGATATTTGGGGGATATCTTGCAATCGAAGGTGGCCCGCTGTAGTGCCGATATGTGTGTTGCCGTCAAAGGCAGTCCGACTGTGTTTTGCCGCTGAAGGCGGCCCGTTGCAGTGCCGACAGGCACGGGCATGCACTAGTACTATATACTACAATATTAGCCTACATACAACAGTATCGGATTGCAAGTAGACCCGACCCGACATGACAGTGATGACACGACCCGTTGAATTTTAAACGGGTCTTCTCGGGTCTACCGTGTCTAGACCGTAAACCCGGACCCGACCCATTTATTAAACGGGTTAGTCATGTTGACTCGTTTACGACCCAAACCCAGACCCGCTAATTTCGTGTCGGGTCCAAGCTAGCCCTAGGGGGTAGGCGGTGGTGGATCACAAAGGGAAGAGGAGGGAGGTGGTTGTAACGGATAGAAAGGGAAAAGGAGGGCGACGATGGATCAGAATTGGAAGGGGGTGGGAGGGGAGGAGGAGCTCCAGTTGGATTGTGGGGTGCTACAACTATGACTACACGTGTAAGTAGAGTTATCTATTCTCTAGACCAAAGTGTTCAAGTAATTTGCTTCTACTGAACATGGGTAGGAATACTCATGTTTTGTGCTGGAATGGTCTAATTTGAAGTAATCAAGTGTGTGTGTGTGTGTGTGTGTGAGAATTTTGCTAGTTCCTTGTTATTGTTCCATAGAAACCCTGTGAATTATGGTATCATTTTCCTTTTTTTTGAATTCCCTTTAATTCTATACCATCATAGCATCCGGATTGGTCGTATTCCATTCATAGAATTGATTGGATTTGTATAATTGAAATAGGGAAAAGTCATCATCTTCAGTCAATTAATACTAGCTATTAGGATTGAGAAATTCTATGGCCCAACTTTTTAGTATTCACTTATTTATATCCTGTTCTAGATTAGCATCAATTGTCATTGATCATGGTCTGTGAAATATGTTGTTGATAGTATGGGCATGTAACTCAGTAGTTTAGTCTAAAAACTTTGTTTGAACTCAGAAATACAGGTAGCCTTTTGACAGTTATGAGGTGCTTCTGCTGGTGCAGGTCCGAGCTGGAATTGTCGGGTATCCAAATGTAGGCAAGTCTTCTTTAATTAATCGTTTGCTTAAGCGACGAATGTGTCCAGCAGCTCCCAGACCAGGTGTCACAAGAGAATTGAAGTAAGTTATACTGAGTTCCTTTGTTTCTTGGATCCGTAGACATCCATAATTAGATTTTAAAATCTATGGTGGTCAACTCACATATTCGAATATAGATGGGTCCGATTTGGGAACGACCTTGAGCTGTTGGATTCTCCTGGCATACTGCCAATGCGTATCAGTGACCAGGTAGCTGCAATCAAGCTTGCAATATGTGATGACATTGGGGAGCGATCATATGATGTTGCTGATGTGGCTGCCATTCTTGTCCAGATGCTGACAAGGCTTCCTGCAGTAGGTTGGTTGTTTCTGTTTGAGCACAGTGAATTCGATCATTTTCAAGTCACATTGTGATTAACTGTTTGGAAGAGGTTTTGAGATGTAGATTGCAAATTTTTCTATGAATTCTCTCTCGAGTGTGAGCATCCTATAATTCCATATATTGCTTGTGATCGGGGATGCTTCTTAGTTCATAGTTTTAATCTTAATTCATCAAATGAATAGGATACAGCAGAAAAGTTTATATGTGCTACATATGAATCAATAGAAGTACCTAATTCTCTATTTATTTTCTAGAAATTGATCTACTAAGCATAGTTGCTTGTTTTTATTTTGAAATCATTTTTTAATGCCATTTACCAACACTTGCACGTCAAAGTAGGTGAGTTCTATAATGTAACTTTATGTAAATATGCTCTGGATTTTAAAGCCATAGTTATCACCTCTATATAAATTTATCAACTTTAATAACGAAAATGATAGGGATCACATTTATCGTGGGATTTAAAGAAAGTCTTTGGATTCTGCATTGAGGCAAGGTTATCATATTGTGTATCGTGTATAGTACAAGACACGATAAGATACGATACACGATATCGTTGTATCATACCATGCGATAACTATGATAAGATAAGCTACATTGGGTTGCACACGCAGGGGTGCATCGGACGACTGCGAGCACGCACCGCACACCGCACCGTATCATCCCTCTCTCTCTCTCTCTCTCTCTCTCTCTCTCTCTCTCTCTCTCTCTCTCTCTCTCTCTCTCTCTCTCTCTGTGTGTGTGTATATATATATATATATATATATATATATATATATATATATATATATATATATATATATATATATATATATATAAACATATATGAAAAAATACTGGAACATTAAATATGAAAAGTTAAGAGTATAAGAGTAAGATATTACCTTTCATTTCCCATCAAACATATGACTATTATATACAAAAAGTGTGATGCGTATCCTTGTATCAAAAAGAAACCATAGACAAGTATAATCTATGATTTATCTACATAATTGTTTCATCATAAGCTTTCTTCTTCCCTTTATCTCATTTACGTAAAAAAGAATCAAGTAGGAAAAGGATCTTACCACTTTGAGGTACTTGAAAAATAAATTTGAAACTTCACCTTCTTTAATGGCTTTTTGTGGGCATCTAATAGCGCTCTTTCTCAAAAACCCTTTAAAGCTTGAAGAAGTTTTATGTATTTGAACCCAAGCTATAGAAAACATTAGAAACAGACGGCATTGGATTCCAACTACTCTAGAGAAAGATAGAAGAAGAATTATGAAACCCCTAAAAAATCTCTCAAAATCCCAATCTTTTTTCACCCTAGGTTAGAAAGGGTTAAACATGTCTTTTTAGCTCCAATGGACTTATATAGTCATTTCGGATCTTAAGAGAAAAAAAAACATTTCCTAAAGGACTTGTGTAGTCCTTTCGGAACTTAAGAGATAACAAAAACATCTCAAAGCCCTCACTTTCATTGTATCATACCATGCGAATCGTATCATGTATTGTATGATGCGTATTGTGCATCATATGATATGGTGAAAAACGATACGTACGTTCAATATGTATCTTTGCCCTCCGATATTTTTGTATCGTATGTATCGTCGCGTGTATCATAAGGTACTGACAATCATGCATTGAGGTGTTAAAAAGAGATGTAAGAGGGTGCAAAAAGTGAGCCAACATCTTGTGGTATGAACAATGAATTTCCGTTGCTTGAGGGACTGCATCAAAGATCTACCCTTAGCATCTACCTCCTTTATTTTTAATTGTAAGGGCAAATTACAAAAACCTCACCTGAACAATGTAGTATGCACCTCAGTTCATATTGGTCCCTCAAGTTTTTTTTTGAACAATTTGAGCCATGATCTGTCTGCATTTAGCCCCCCTCCGTCAACTTTTATTCCGAAAATATCCTTTTCTTAGTGAGCATAAGTGAAATATTTCAAAGTCTTATTGGAAATTGATTAAGAATTTTTTGGGATACATAGTTGAACGGGGGGGGGGGGGGGGTTGGGTAAATGTAGACGGAACATAGTTTAGGGTTCAAATTGTTCAAAAGCAACTTGAGGGATAAATAGTTGACATTTGGGGACCTTCTCATCTCACCTCTATGACTGGCTACTCGCATTATGTCTCTAATGCATCTTTGCGCCAAGGGTACATAACATCCATTCATTTAGGACCACATGAAGCATATGTTAGAAGTCTCGAAATCATATAATCTTTATGTTTGATGTTGTAGGCCATAGTGAACATTGTTAGTTTTAATTCAAATAGGTGCGTAAATTTGGCTGCAAGCTTTGGGCCCAAATCCTTCCGAAGTATCATAGCTACCACCACCAAAATAGAATAAAGCAGAAATTAAAAAAAAATAGAAAATTAAAAAATACAGAAAGTTAGGGTCTTTTTGGATACGCTCCAGATCTGGGAATCTCGGATTCCGGGAGCGCAGAATCCCTAAAATATGCAGAGCTTGTTTGGATACAACTGGATCCAAAAAAGCGTTTCTTCGGAGGGAGCCCAAAACGTGCTCATGGGAGCCATTTTCCCAGAGCACAAAATCGTGTTTTCGGGTTCCAAAGCCCTTTTTTTGAATTTTGGGCTCCAGGAATCCCAGAATCAAAATTCTATCGAAACAAAGCCTTATTTGCTGGCAATAATGAATCAATGATTTGGTTCTATTATTTTGCATGTTCTTACCTCTACATCAGCAGTGCCCCCTTGCATGCACCCACCTACCAGGCTACCAATAAGATGTATATATGATTTTTTTATAGTCAATATGATTACATATTCACGCTTGTATGATCTATTTCCGTGTTAATTTCATTTTAACGAAATTGGAACTCCTATCGATTATGTACCTAGAGTTCGTGTTAATGCCACTTAATTTGATTGAGGTTGTTAGCATACGTATCTGAATCCTTCTGTCGAAATTTCGGACTTGAATCATTATTTCTCATCAAATTTGCGCCTCTATTATGATTAGTGAAGGAGAAACCGATAAATTTAACTAGAAGCAACACTCCACGTTTTCTCTCGCCATATATGCGCCACCCATGTGCTGATGCACCATTATTTTGGCTCTGGCAGGTTTGGAAACTCTCCATAAGCGATATAGGATCGATGCGGATAGTTACTTTGGGAAAACGTATGCTTCCGTTCCCAGTACAACACACAAACGAACGATTAATTATTTTGACCATCCTCATGCCCTCATGGATGTTAATTAACCCATATTGTCGTATTCTTTTGGTGGTTGTAGATTCCTCGAGAAGCTTGCCCTTCAACTATTCAATGGAGATGTTAGCCAGGCAGCGTTCCGCGTCTTGACCGACTTCAGGAGAGGCAAGTTTGGTTGGATTGCGCTGGAGAGACCCCCCAGGTGACGAGGCGAGCTCATCTGCTGGATATATCGAGAGATATATTTTCCTAAATCTGCTCTGTATATTGACTGAATTTAGTGACCAAGTTGTTAAGATTTTTGTATCTGTAGAGCATATGGACAAAATCTTCTGTACTCGAATCATTTAATAGAAAATATTTCAAAGTTTCCGAATTTTGCTTTCGATCAAAGCTACATCAGCTGTAAACACTTGCACTGTTATCGCCAGGATGGTTTGCATATTTCAATCTCACAGCTTCATGTGGTACAGATTTTAAGTTTCTCCAATAATATTATTATTCCTTCATTAACTACATTTTGATTGCAAAAAAAACCTGTGAGTACAAAGAAGTCATCCAGATTGGTGAAAATTGGGAACTCTCTACTCTTGACTGGTTCCTTTAGTGCCTTGCAGTTCTTATAGTGGACTAAATGCCTTTGCTTATGAGAAAAAAATCGTCACACCCCTTCTACATGGAAAGTACACATCTACCCTTTCATACATGACGGAACAATCACCTCGTATGATACAAATCAACCATAATCACTGTCCATATACCTACAAAAAGAAACCCAATATCCTCACCACTCATCACCATCATCTTGTGTTACACCGACCATCATGGTTACTCGACGATGGGAATATGGCTACACTCTGTTCGCCGATGCCCCGAGCATAGTCATGTGGACATGCCTGCTTCATCCAACCAAGCCATCAGCCCGTAAGGTTTATAGACTTCTTAGATCATCCACTCTGTCAATCACATCCATGGCTTTTATCCTGTCGATATCGAAGTCGATAACAGGAACCATGGATGGCCTCCTCAACGTGAGGATCTCTTTCTTATTTCCACTGGTCGGAGAATGACTGCTGCTCTTGCTCAGCCTGTTATGTTTGCTCGATCTCGGCTTCACTGTATCGAACTCCTGGCTTTTGCTTATCCCCGGCGTGTGTGTTCTCAAGGTGACATCCCGTAGCATCTGCTGGTCCTCCTGGGTGAGCTTGCAAGGTTGGGTGCTTGGTTTGTTTATAGGCTGCGAGACCGACAGGCTCCTCTGCGTAGGGGAGCGGATCGGGGATTTGATGGGCGACCTGATGCCTCCATTACTGGCCCTGGAGTGGCTGATGAGATGGTGAAGCCACACAACCAGGTCAAGTATGTAGGCTTCAGTCTTCTCTTTGTCTGCGTGGTGGAGCGTCTCTATCCGGATCAAGTCCGACTGCCCCGCGAGCTTACGATTCACCTCAGAGCTGCACAGAAGGAAATAGATAACTGTATGTAGCTAGCTAATGAACCCCGAGAACTCAAAGGTTTATACACAAATCATAGCAAATGACTGTACAGAATCAACTACTGACCCCGTATTTGCCCACTCTCCAACCCAGCCAAAACCATGGTGTGCTCTGATATGATTGCATTGCAAAGCAAACAAGAACAGATGTGAATATCTTGCCATAAGTTCAAGAAACAAATAATTAAGAAAACTCCAGCTAACAAGATAAAAGAAAGGAATAGTGTGCATAGCAATATTACTTGGTCGTGTTATTGGCAATCGGGACTAGCCACCGCAATGTTTTCTCCATTTCAGCTTTTATTTGGGGAACAGTAAGCTGCAAGTGTACCAAAGAGTAGATAATAAAACATATGAAGTCTCTGAAAAGGTTAATCTAGAGCCATCAAACTGGTTCTCATTGTAAATTTATTTCGTGATCAATTGGGTGGAAGCCTTTGGAACTAATTCATACCTCTTCATTGACTTGAAATGACTGCAGCTTAGAACGTAAAGAACATTTTATGGTAGGTGGCAACCCTTGGTACAATGTGTCCCTCGTATTTGGAGGCACTGAACTTGATCTAGATACCTGTACGTCACCAAATGGTTTGTCAGCAGACACCTCACGACATGAAATAAAATGGATTACAGAAGCATTAAGGAATCTTAAGATCCCAGGGCCAACGTCTTTATATTGGGTAACTTAATCTTTTTCTTAACAAATCCCCACCCCCAATCAATTCCATACTAATGGGATAAGAATTGGATGATACTGATGATGATGACAGCCATTAAATATGATAATCAAAGTGCCATAAAGACTGATAATAACCCAGTCATATAGAGATTGATTTCCATTTTGTTTGACAAAATTATCTTCCTCGGACTGTTGCATCACCTTACAAACACATCAATTCAAGATGTTGAATCCACCTTAAGTTTTAGAGGAGGGTGTTAGTGCACATAATTTATGGACAGCTCCCCCAATAAGATTGAGCTATCTTTCTCTCCGTCCGGGTTTTAGCTAGTATGGCAGCATTCCACAATGATGGTAGGCTGACAAGAGTTAGCACCTTGCCAAACTGAACTTATATCTACTTCAAATTGCATTATTCCATTCTCTACTAAACAATCTCCCATACCCATTTTCAAGCTAATATGTTTTAAGAGAATGGAGGTGGAAAGCATCCACTTCGATCAATCCAAGATTCAAACAAGTATGATTTTTTTTTTTGTTCTTTCAGCCTAACGAACAGATGTTGGGTTTTCGTAAAATAAACAAAATATGGGAAACATACTTCATACCATGGATCCTCAATAAATATAGGGTTTCGTGCAGAAGGAATTTTATGTGAAGTTTAACTTATAAACTACCAAGTACCAACAGAAGGCCACCTAATTAAATCAAAACTTCTAGATGAGATTTAATGGAAAATATATAAGATCCCCACAAATTGTTTATTTGGACATAAAATATTGATTACTTTAAATCAATTTCTTTTTATAAGATCCCCACACATTGTTTATCCACATCATTTTTAACTCACAAAATAACATAATATTTAAAAGAAACTAGCTCACAAGGGCACAACCATAGTTTGAGGGTTCATCGGAACCCAAGTCGGGTCCCTCGAACTGGTTGGGATTTTGACCAATCCGAACCCTTGAACGGCCGAACCCACATTATGGCACCGAATTAGGTCTGATTTGAATTTGGTTAATATCATTTTATTAGTTGAATACTTGAATGATATATATAATTAGTTGTTATTCCATAATTCATATATCATAAGGCTTAGATTTGAAATGACCAATTCGGACCCGAATCGGACAAACTTGATCCTAATTTCTGATTTCTTTTCCTGCTTATTTAATACTTTTGGTAGAAACAATCGAACCAGCCGAACCAGGACCAATTGCCCTTTGTCTTGACCGAAACAGAGTCTGAATCCAAATTCTCAAACCTTCAGCACAACCTAACATATGTATCTTTCGCGATGTGGCATGTCTTTCCATGTCTCTGCATGCCGAGTCTTAGCACAGTAAGTGACAGTATGGTACACAGTCCGCGATGGACCCACAAGGAAGATATCCGATGCATTAGTCATTGATGATGACTAATCAGAATAGAAAAAAATCCTTTCTTAATAAACAAATGGTGGTAAAAAGTTAAGATATGCTTATACAGAGAAAATTTCAAATATCATCATACCCCAATGCATCTGAAAATACATTCATCCATTAAAACATCAGGGTATATTGGTAGGCAGATCAAAAATTCAATTCATTATGAGAAAAAAATTAGTTCACCAGTTTAGAATCCAATTGATGTGGCCTTTTTTTTTGGCTGCTAGTATATATCAGCTTTAGAATATCAATTTTAGAACCCAAAAAACTTTAGATTCCTCTTAAAGTTCTACACTGAAATATTTATGATATTTGCAGAATCCAATAACATAATACATAAACAATAATCTAATTGGGATCGAGGACTTAGAGTTGTGATCGAAGGTTTTCAGGTTAATTTCGAACTGGGATACAAGGTTTGTATAGGTCCCACCGTGGAATGAATAACGTGTCACGAGAAATTTACAAGTACCAGAATCAACTACCCAACAAGACAAGGAGGTTCCGGCTTTGAACCAAGACATGGAAGTCTAAGTTTGATTCCCGCTGAGCTAATAACTTGTAGTTTATGGACTGATTTCACATTTAACCAGATATGCAAAGAAACAGAGATTACAGCATGTTATTTTATTGGGTAAATGAGCCAGAATGGAAATTCCATCTTTGTATCCAATATTATTATCTAAAACACATAGGTAGAGGTACCACAAATAAAAACACATAGAACTGTTATGTAGACAGCTAGCATCTATATAAATGAAAGATAAGGGGAAGCATGTAGACAGCCAGATAAAAATATAGTCCCCAAGTATAATCTTCAGGGTACAATTCCTCATTGTTTTAAATGGTTTTAGCTAAGAGACATATAGAAGGATTGCAAATGTACCAATTCCAAGAAAACAGCTTCCTCAAATATCCCTACCACTTGACAGTGCCATACATTAAATAAAACTATAAACTTATCAAACCATAAAGTACAACTAAAATGCGACAGTGTTAGATATCAGCTGAAGCCAAGAACTTACAAGAGAGTCAATTTGACTGATGATATTGGCATAGTGCAACGCAAGGCCAGCAGACCCCAATCTATGATGTATGTTGATAGATCCCTTCACTGGTTTATCTCCATCTACAGATTGATAGACCAAGATTCTTTTTTACAAAACAGATAACCATAAGCTTAACCAATAAACCCTATTAAACTGTTCAACATCCTTTAATATCTAAATAGGTTAAACAATCTATTGAAGAACTCCAAAGTGAAAAAAGAAAAATGTTAGATATTTTGTTCTAGGCACATTGATGTTGCGAAGGAATCCAAAATTAATGGAGAACATGGATAGTACTTCTATAGACTATCAACATTGTAAACAAACCTACACCAATGAAAACTCTACAACAACATGAGATCTACATCCACATTGTAATTATTTTTATCCTATAGCCTATTTAATTAAATAAAGTATTAACTCCAGGAATAAAATAAGAACAAAAAAAACCCTCATACCAAAATGGAAGGCATGGGAACATTAAGCCCCAGCACATGTGTGACTCAAAGGCAATCTTTCCGACCCATTATATATCAGTGAAGAGGTGAATGGGATCCCTGTCACTAGACATAATCCCCTGAATTTCTTTCCACAATCCCATCAGATAACACAAAAATAGTGTACATTCCTCATGGGAGGATCAAGATTCCAAAGACAAGCATATTCTTATGTAAGAGAAAGACTATCTTAAAATATTCACAAATTCCAAGAATTGACAAGAAGTCTACTATGTGATCACATTGGGTCAGCAAGTGGGACACGAATTCTAAGGCCTTCCAGTAAATCCTCCACTTTTCTTTCCAAAATTCATTCTAGATGATAACAGAAATATAGCTCGAGTTTTTTTTTTTTTTTGTCCTGGAGTGTGTGTGTGTGGCTAACGAATGACCAGCTTAATCTAACAAATCTCAAGAATTTCAACAAAAGCTCCTGAAATATTACAGTGAGTACAAATGGCACTTGTGTTACATCCTTATAGTAAAGAACTGACATTTGCACCACATATTTTCAGTGCCATATGGCTCCTCGGGTGAATTAGAAAGTGGTTCCTTTAATGAGCACAAAAAATTCATGCACGGCACTGACCTTAACCAGGTCTCAGAATCAGTGCATGCAGCACACGTCTGACCTACAAGGCTTGATGCTCAGTGCACACTGCACAAGTGCACATGCATGCCACTATAATGGCCGAAGCACTTTTGTGAAGTGTGTTGTTGCCCATAGCTGAGAAAGCTAAGTGGCTCTTTGACTTGTATGATCCACTCATGCGCACTCATCTCTTCTCCCTCCTATCTCCTTTCTCTTCTACTTTTCCACCATGCAATCTACACCAACGTTGTAATTCCAAATCGGGGACTGTTCAATCAAATTACTTTGCTTTTCCAAAGCATTAATTCTAGGAATAAAATAAAGACGAATCTCTCTCTCTCTCTCTCTCTCTCTCTCTCTCTCTCTCTCTCTCTCTCTCTCTCTCTCTCTCTCTCTCTCTCTCTCTCTCTCTCTCTCTCTCTCTCTCTCTCTCTCTCTCTCTCTCTCTCTCTCTCTCTCTCTCTCTCTCTCTCTCTCTCTCTCTCTCTCTCTCTCTCTCTCTCTCTGTGTGTGTGTGTGTGTGTGTGTGTGTGTGTGTGTGTGTGTGTGTGTGTGTGTGTGTGTGACTCAAAGGGAATCTTACCCATCATTATAAATCACCGAAGAGGTGTATGGGGGGCTCCCTTCATTAGACACACATTCTTCGATTTATTTCCAAACCCACAAAATAAAACAAAAATACTTTAAATTCCTCATGGGAGGTAGGGATGACAACGATGCGATTTAGCGCAAAACCGAAATCGCACCGCAACACCGAACCGCCACACCGAAACCATACCGCACCGCAACGGTGTGCCATTATATAAAACTAAAACTGCAACAAGCTGTGCACCGCGGTTTATCACTAGAATAGCTTAAACAGTGTGTTTTGGTCAAAATCGAACCGCATTGCTACACCGAAACCGAAAACCGAAATTGCACCGCACCGTGACGGTTTTATATTTTGGCAATCAAACCCGCACTATACGGTGCGGTTTACCGTGGTTTTCGGTTTTAAATCGCACCGTTGCCATCCCTAATGAGAGGTACAAGATTCCAAATATAAACATATTCCTATGTACCAGAAAAACCGGCTTAAAATATTCACATTGGACATGATAACATGCACATTGGCCTTCTTGAAGGTCGACATAAGAAATAGAAATCACCAAATTTGGATCTGCCTAAGTGATGAGGAGAAGGCGATGGATAGCTTGTACAAGTTCTAAGGATATTGTTGAGGCTTCCCAGCACCTATATGTGCATCAAGGCATGATATCAAAGGTATTTCGACCCTTCATCAACACATATCATGTTGTTTAGTTCGATGATGTTTTGGTGTCTATGCCTAGCAAGATCACTTATTTCATCTAAAGACAAGTGATGGGTATACTTCACAAGAGAAACTCTACATGAATCTCAAGAAGTGATCATTGTGCGACCATGTGGTCTTTCTTGGATAGATTCTCTACAAAGGGGCTTAAAGTAGGTTCAATGAAGATTCAGGTTAGTGACCACTGACCACATCTCAATCAGTTATCGATGTTCATAGCTTTCCATGGGTTGGCTTATCTTTTGCCAATTCATTCGAGGGCTTGGCACCAGCATGAGTCCCATCTCAAAATCTCTCAGAAGCTTCAAGTCGACATATCAGCAAATCGTGCTATTTGAGAAGATCAAGACCACAATGGTCGGAGTTCCTAGATTTGCTCATTCCAAATTTTAGCAAGTTTTCATGGTAGAGTTGGTCCAGTTGGATACATCTCAAGTCAACATCAATGGAGCACTTAGCCAACATGGAATCCTGATAGCTTTCCCTAATGAAAAGCTCAACAAGACATAGCGGCATTATTCCATCTATGACTTAAAGTTCTACACCATATACCATATCATCTACCATTTAAAATAAAGCATCATCTCTTTTATTCAAAAGTTTGTGGTCTATTCAGATCATGAAGCTCTTCGCTATCTTCACTCCTAAAGAAAGCTTCATATTCACTATCATGTGGAGTTTTTTCCCCCAACAATTCTCTTGGTTATTGAAGTGTAAACTGGAAGAGCAAAACCAAGCTTTTGTTGCTTCAAGTCAAAGGGCTTTAGTATTATGAAAGGATGAATTTTTCAAATTTTATATATTGAAAATCCTTTCTAAGGGATTTACTTCCCCTTTTCATTACATGATGGCTATTCTCTACAAGAGAGATCACTTGTGCATCCATGAATCCCTCTTGCCCCAACAAATCCTCCATATGCCAAAGGGCAATCCAAAAGCACGGGGTTGTATAAGCTAACACCCATAACAAAATCTGCATGGGTGCATACTCGCATGGAATTTGTCTTGGGGCTATCATGGACTGCCTAGTGGTTTCATTCCTTATTCTTCGTGGTGGATATATTAAAAAACGATGGCACATTGCATCTCATGGGATAAGATAGTAGATGCATCGCATGTGGTTGATCCCTTTTGCAAGGACAACATTCGCCTATATGATGTTGTTGTTATTTTTTTGGCCACCACATGAAGTTTATGCGATACTTTGGCAAATTTTATGAAAGACGTTTGGTACCAAGTGTAACTATTCAAGTGCATATAACCAACAAATAGACGCCCCAACATAGGTCACTAATCAGAGATGGGAGAAGCTTTGGTGATGCATCATGGGTAATCAAATCAAGTCATGGGCAATGATTCTACCTAAAAAAAGTGTGCTAGCAATAACTTTGTGAATTAGTCCATCAAATAAAGGCTTTTGAGGTTTTCCTCTGTGCAAAAGCCCCAATGTATCGTCTATCATTTACCTCTATCATCTGATGCTTGATCAAATGGTGACAATAAACCCTATGCAGAGTTCATCCAATGAGTTCATCAAATGGTTGAAGC
The DNA here is from genome assembly GCA_947650365.1 of Chamaelirium japonicum. Lineage (NCBI taxonomy): Eukaryota > Viridiplantae > Streptophyta > Magnoliopsida > Liliales > Melanthiaceae > Chamaelirium > Chamaelirium japonicum. The sequence continues at coordinate 24,520,166 of OX393553.1, read as the reverse complement.
AATATAATTAAAGATAAAAGGCGAATGCGCGTGTACATTGGAGGGCCAATCTTCTCATGCCTACTCACGGAAAGAGTGGTATTTCATGTGCTACCTATCACAGATTGGAATAAAAAAAGATCCGATCATGCAAAATTTTCAAAAAGATCATACCAATTCTGAGTCAACCAAATATCGTCCATAGTGAAAATAAAAATCCAATGTCTTAGGCGCCAACCTTAAATAAATATCTAGACAAAAAAACATAGCTGGAGAAATAAAAAGTAATCGAACACAATCAGTTGTGACTCACTATGCTTAAAGACAGCAGAAAAAGCATGATGAGGCATTTAGAACAGTGAAGAACAGACTAGTTTTGTTCAATTTCCCACTTAAGACATGAGAACAAAAAATCGATCGACTCCCTCATGTTTACATTGGTGAAGGAAAAAATTGCTTTATACAAAAAAAATCGGTAAAATTCCTGAAAAATAATTACCTGCACTTCCAAAGGCATCATGAATCTCCAAATGTAAGGAGTGGATGATATCTACGAGCTTTTCCATGACCTACAACACAATTTATTTTAAAAACAGTGCTCCAGATTTTACCCCACGGAAACACAATTTTTTTACCTAGTCATGATTAACACGAACACCCATATCACATAGGTCTACAGATAAGAAGTTGATTAGAAAAGTGTATAACAGTACCACTTATATTTTTTATATAATTGTGACTACTTTTAGATAATACCATGTCCATGTGTACTTAATCAATGACTGCTAAACAGCATTGAAGACAATCAACGTAAGGCAGTACCACCTACCTACCTCTTCCAAATTCCTGGACCAAAGTGATTTTTTCTTTAAACTTTTTACATGCTTCCTTTGGCTCTTCAACTCTTGCCTTAGAATTTGAAGATTGTCGCCTGCATGCAAATGATAGATGTGCATGGTCAAATATAATGATAATCAATGATTGAATATATTTGTTTTTCATGCCAAAAATGAGCTCATTATCTATATAAAAGATAAACCTTTTGTATCTGTTTTGATTAATTATTTGACAATCTCATATACTCTTAAGGGAAATTATTGATAACAGAAAACGAGATTATTAATTGCATGCCTGGCTAAATTCAACTTAACAACACCATTTGTTTTAAACCAAAAAAACATAAGTATGAGGGGGAAAAAAACTACTCTACAATTGCTCCTTGCACATTCCACTATGTTACAACCAATTGTAAAAGTGTTAAAAAGGCACATTGACCTTCGCTCCCTTATATCATCACATGAACCACACCTATGCACCAGTTCCTCCATTCAACAGTTTACTTCACCTTTTATTTATGCTTAAAACTAATATAAAGTTACAACTGCCAATTACTGCCCATCTTTACTGCAATATTAAAGGATGACTTCAGAAACCTATCAATCAGGTCCTAGAAAAGACAAAAAGAGTAACATATTGCTGTATTAACCTTTCAAGTCAAGGGTAGAATAATCTCTCCAATACAATTCTCAGTTTTTCAACCTGTAATGTTCTTTACGAAGTATCTTACTAAGGTATGCTTCAACATGACTTCCTAATTTAATATGCAATTGTTCATATGTACATTATCTTTTCGGAACCATATGTGAATAAGCACAAGGCACATGACCACTTCATGAAAAGCTTACTTCGAGCACGATGGTTTAGTATCACAGTAATTGAAAATTAACCGGTAATATTATGGAGGAAGCACCATGGTGTAGGTGTCATTGCTAAGACCATGGTGAAGTCTAAGGCTAAAAGGAATTACGATGGAAAATCTGTAAGAATAAAGTATCTGAAGATCAATAGAAATAAAAAAAGATATATGGAAGGCAATTTCAAGGGAAATAGAAACCCCATGGCCCCCATCAAAGTTCATGTAAGAAATACTACAGTGTGATTTGTTAATTATAGGCTTACAGCAGATTTATTGTACAAAAGAATGGAGATATATATATATATATATATATGATTAATTAAATAGGCGGAGGAAGTAAAGAGCTGCACCAAGATGGCTGTGCGATAAAACCATGCCTTTGAGGAATTTTGTTTTTATAGGATGCCAAAAAGACCCAAGGTTTGAAATTTCCATTTTGGTCAATATTTCGACCCTCTGGATATGGAAATATTTCGACAGTGTCGAAATATTGTGATTTTATAGAAATGGTGGAAATATTTATTTTTTAATGGAATTTTTCAGTGAATCTCTGCATAATCATAAACCAAGTATATATACACAATTTGGAACACTCAGATAATATTTGGACCCTATCTATGGTTGTAGAGCTTCACAAAGCATGTATTCTACATTTGAGTCTGTGAGTCTTGTGTAGTCTTTTTTGGTCCTGTTTTGATCTATGTTTTTAATATGGTTTTTAATCTTTTTTGCGGATAAAAATATTTCCAAAATAAAGATTAGTTGATTGTTAAAATAATGCTTCAAACAATTTTAAAAACGGACTTAAAACAAGAAAGTTGTACAAGTTTGGAATTGTTCAAAAATTATGCTGAAATGCAAAACACTTTTTTTACTAAGTCTGAAAAAAAAAAATTATAAAGAAAACTTTTTATATATTGAAAATTTTCTGAGGGACTATGGTTTTCTAGATGTACTTGTAGTTCTACATCTTGTGGAATTTTTTGAGCTAAAATGAGTTGATTTAAGCACTTTTCTCAACATACAAATTTTATGAAAAAACGAAAAAACTATTTTCTCCTACTAAAACTAAAAGTATATTTTTTAATTCACTTGGTTTTTGATTTTTTTGATATTTTTATTAAAATCAAATGGGGGGTATTTGCTTATTTACATATAATAACTTAACGTAAATGGAGTAAATAAAAATTAAGTAAGACGATATTTAGTTAAATGTTATTATATGTAAATAAGCTGCTGAGAACGAAACCCCAATCCCCTTTTATAACCAGTCAGTCCCAATAATTTGGTGCCAAAATCCCGAAATATCTTAAAATTTCCACGAAATATCGCGATATTTCATGCTGACAAATATATTGTGTGAAATATCGCGATAATATCGTGATTTCCATTCCGTTCGAAATCGCAATAGGAATTTCGTGCCGAGATCTGAGAAAAACCGAGATATTTCACGATATTTTGCGAAATTTCTCGAGATTTTGTACCTTGAAAAGACCCAGATAGTGTATCATTCATAATGTTAAGAAATAAAGAGGGTTTACCCACAAGATTGTGAGGATGTTGATGAGGATATTTGGTAAAACTAGCAAGAATAGATGAGTAAAGAGTACATTAGAAGAAGAGTAGGAGTTACCAAATGTCAAGAGTGTAAACAAATATGATTCTTAAAATAGTTAGTAATTTTCAATTATTTTAAATGCCTCATGTATAAATAATAAAAGGTCATATAAACCTAACAATCAAGTCTTTGGCCTTAATCAATCTCCTTCTGTTGGAGAAAAAGTCGTTCTCGACTTTTGAGAGGTTCCACTTGTTTGCACCTCATAAGAGTACTCCTTATATTTACGAAATCTTCAAGTTTAGGTTGCTTCAGCATCATACCAGGAAAATTGAGAAAAGAACTTGGTTGTACCATTGGGCTGCCCAAAACTGCTCTTTGGAGGCTTAAGCATGTTCAAATGTATTTGATAACAGTTGAGAAAGCAATTTTAGGAGGCCCAAAAGCTCTACTCACTGAAGTGTCAACTCCAAGCTTTACCCAAAGTGATTTTCATACACCAGTTGCTAAAAACTACACACACTCAAATGAGCCCTATGTATGGTTGATTTTCCATGAAGAGCAGTAACCCACCCGGTAATGAGTCTCATAAGATTAGAATATGCTAAACATAAAACTTTAATGGGGAAAAGGTAGGAAAAGAAATCCACACCCATAAAACAAAAGAAAAAGGCATAACTAGTCTATTAGATGCCTCCAAGTACCTTTTATTCTAATCGTACAGAGTACGGCAATAAAATAATGATTAGAGCTTACTGATTTGAAGAAAGTTGAGGAAAAGCTTGTTGATTTGGAGAAAACGGTTAGATCTTCTTGATTTGGAGAAAACGGCTAGATATCTTGTCCTCTTTTGTGGCCTACCAACCAACTGATTGTCTCTTTTCATTTTCTTATTTTATTGCTTCTCTGTTCATGAAAATTTTTACGATAAATATTCCTCTTTGTGATAGGGGTTAGTCTATGTACAAAGAAGTCATCACCTCCAATGGTTTTTAGTTCTGAGTTTATTAATGAAACATAGTTTTTATGTCGTTTAAAGATTGGCTTGGCCTTCTTATCCTCTCACTTCCCTCACTCTCACACACACTTGTCCATTGGTGCATGTACCCGCAGTTCGTGGTACTTATCCTGGCATGAAATAATTTTGGGCTTTCAAAATACACGAGCACATCAGCCAAATATAACAAATATTAACAATGTTCTGGCAAAAGCAACATTTTCTCATGCGAAGGAGATCTGATGTGCGAGAAGACAAGGAATGATGGTGTAATAGACTTCTAACTTCACCATAACAGTTTGTAAGGGAGTAAGTGTCAGGAGACAGATTAACCAACCTCTTTGAACTGCAGTAGAATTCTCCTCTTCTTGATGTTTTCGCCGGTAATCTTGCTCAAACCTATCCAAGGCATGCAACTCATGGTATAGTTCCTGAGAAAAAACAAGCATAAAATTGGATGCAAGACAGAGTTTGGTATGGAAAGAAACAGTAATAAAGCTAAAAAGAACAACCACAAATCTTAAGTATGGGTATTGAGTAATATCAAGAAGTACAATTAATAGTAAAATAAGATCTTGTAACCAGCTATGACGTAAATAAGTTCCTGTAGATGAATCGATGAGCACACCAGATTCAGCAGAAAGCACACTATTTCTATGCATTTAAGTAGATATTTTGCACTAACATCAAAAGAAACAGCGAAATTTTCAGCACTGACTAATTAAACCTCTTGCCTGAAATTATAACATTTTGAATTTTCTCCTTACAAGTTAACATTTTAGATTGCAGACATTCTACCAAGCATCTTGAGTAAACTCCAAGCCAACTAAACGAGATTTATACCATAATGTACAGCTTCAGATGCAAGAAGTACATTAAAGTGGATGAATTGTAAATGAAGTCATCTCACATTTAGAGGCCTGCATTATTCTTATTGATAGCTACACATCAAATTCAATGGCACAATACGTTAAATGTTTTCTATGAAAAACCATTCCATAGTATCTACTTTGAATCATTAGATTCAACAACACATTTTGAGTCTTTTGACGCATCTCTGCTGACAGGTCAAGCACACTCACATCAACTAATATATATTTCAAGAACGCTGCTATTTGAACATATTGTAAGGGACATAAACACGGACACAATGCCGAAGTGTGGGGCATTGGCCAGCGCTCAGTGTCTCGGCCATTGAACAGAGCACTGGCAGATGTCCCCAATGTCGGCATTATGCTCATGTTTGTGTCCCCTTGTATGTTCAAATAACATTTTTCATATTTCAAATTAGTTGCAGAGACCAAATCAGCCTGCAATACCTTCCCGATTATAGCTTCACCCATATTCAGTGTTAGTTTACAACTACCAGTACAGGTTATTATAATAAACACTCAGCATATCGTAAACTATAAATGAATTAAAACACTTACAGCAGTATACTGAACTAGTGTCATCAAATGCTGCATCATTGCTTCTGCTTCTTCTTTCAACTGGCTTTGAGGTGCAAGTTCTGAACCCAATCTAATATCGAAGAATAGAAGAAACATACATGTGAAACCCAGTGAAATGTCTACTGCCATTATATATTGAAATAGGAAGGATGAGCTCTGACTTATTAAAATATCGATCCAAGTTGTGCCACTGAGGATCTTTACAACGATTTCCAAAACGGACAATCTCTGCTGAAAATACTTTCAATTCTTCCCTGTTTATCAAAAAGCACAATAAATTTCTTGAGAAAAGGGACAATATACATTTGAGTATAACAATAAAAAATTTGAAAAATAAAAAAAATTCTGCACGGTATAAATTTAATTGCAAAAAAAAATGATGCTGAAATAATCAAAGAAAATAAGTTAATTCTGAAAAGAATTGAATTTGACTGAAGAGAATGAGGAAATTTCCACTATACACCTTTTGTCAGCAGCAGCTATCCTTAGTAACTCATCTGTATCTTTAGATATTAAATGTTGCACACCTTCTGAGGGAAGCACAACTTCTTTTAGATGTTGTACATTTTCCTTTGAGAGTGATTGCATAAGGTTGGCACCTTTAACTACAGTGTTGGCTACCTCAAAAGCAAGAATAGATATTTTATTGCCTTTTGTTGTGACTCCTGATACAAAACCACTACTGAGGTTCAAACTTGTCATGCTACTACCAAGATTGTCCAAAACCTCCACTGCCTTCCCAAGCCCAACAGTACCAGCCCTGCCCAAAAGTGAGCTCATTTCTGAAACCTGTTACACAGTAGATAACTACTTAAGGTATTTTACAGAAGAGTTCCAGTACAGTATTATTAGTCATAGACTAATAGTAAGAGCCTAGCTGATTCATGTATGTATATGATGAAATAGACATTTTAAATAGTCAACGGTCAAAATATGAATAAAATATCAGGGAGGCATAAAAAGTATCAGTCATGATGATTTGTGACCATGGAGCAAAATCACAAATTCAGCAGATTGCATAAGGGAGGAAATAGTCAGGGTGAAATAAGAGTAAAAGAAGTTAAATGGTCTTCTTATCTAAGAATATAGAATGAGAAGCTTCTTATCTAAGAATATAGAATGAGAAGCGTGATGTCACCATCATGCCATATCATGAGGCTCAACTCATAATCATAGAGAAATGCTGAAAAGTAATAGGTATGAGCCATTTAATAACTGCTCCAAGCCACGTTCAGGGGTATTTGCAAGGCATTAACAAGTAAAATGTTTCATAAGACATAAAAATCTTAAAGATCACATGGTTATAATTAACCAAGTGTGTCAAATACAACCTAGTGAAGCGGCCATGGTCCGGAAATTTTAGTTGGTTCGATGAAATTATTCATGTTTAGGGATAGGCTACCATTTCTCTGCTTTTGAAACACATCCCCTTATTGTTCTCCAGACATGACATCGGAAGTACTAAAGTAGTAATATGTTTCCTCATAATCACGACACACACGAAGTGAAAATCCACTTCAATGAGTTTCGTTCTCTCATGAAATATTGGAGGATTATTTGCAAATATCCATAGTTGCTTGATCATTACAAAATATCATCATGGGAATACAAGTGGTAAATTCCATTTCCTACAAGACATTTAATCCTGATATTTTCATTAGTATAAGCATTTACCCTATACTTAGCTTCTGCACTCAATCCAGCCACACTTTTATGCTTTTTACTCTTCCAGACAAAAACCTAAGATGATTCTATCCTAATGATCTCCACCAAAATTCGCATCTAGAAATCCTACCATACGAAGATAATTAGATTGTTTAAGAACAAAGACTTTTTCCAGAGCCATCCGTAATCGAGTTGCAAAGACAAGGGCGGGCGTCGGTGAGAGGTCAGGACAAGTAGAGAAAGAGATGGGGTAGGGCCTTCCAGAGATAGGAAGAGAGATTGAGTGTAGAGATAGGAGAATTGGGCAATGGCGGGGCTATATTGTGATGTGAATCCGCACGTGGGAGGTGTTGGGGATCAGCCATTGAATGTTTGCAAGCAACATGAACGATATGGCGAGCTAAGGCAAATGGGTTTTGGCGGTAGATTGCATTAGAGGAGGGAGAATGCTGACACCATGAGGGTGCACAGTGCATAGGGAAGTGTAGAAAACCTAAGACCGGAGCAGACAGAGGAAGATTGCGAGTTTGGTGCCGATGTTTGGGGTCACAGGGAGGGAGGGAGTTGTAGGAACTAAAGAGGTGAGGGGATTACAGTTAGGCTTTTTTAGAGGCCAAGAAGAAGAGGCCTGAGATGAGAGTCTACAATACTACGCGATAAAAAGAGGGAGAGAGGGTGCTTACGTATCTATAAGATTTTGTTATACCCTCATAACAATTTTTCATACTTATAATAGCAATTTATTATAAAGAATAGCTAAACATACCAACTATAAATCAAGCCACGTACAACCACACATACATTTAGTCAATCCTATGATACCCCGATTGTTAATTATGGGAGTAAATGTATTAGATCCTTCACATACCAGATAAGTCACTCTAGTAGGATTCATTTTAGTTCAAATTCCTCTGTAATTTTTTTTTATCACCTTACACAATCTACCAGGTAAGCCGCTTTAGTTGGATTCGTTTTAGTTCAAATTCTTCTACAACTTTTTTAAGAAGTAATGAATAGGACAATATCATATCGCCTCATTATAGACCTCCCATTAGAAAGAATATATCATGCTTAAGAAAAGTGAGTTTCTAACTTTCTACGGTTCACTGCCTGAGAAGCACAAAGAAGAGAACCATAGAATCACATCTAAAAGCTACTTTGGCACTATGTGTTGCTATCGTTACAAACCTAGCAGATTTAGGCAATGGCTATTGCCTTACTGATAGTCCACGTCTGCATCCATAGGCGCATTCATGTGATTTCGCAAGACCCCCAAAGACCCCACAATTCCTGGAGTTTGTTTCGCAAAGGAGCAATCATAAAATCAACCAATAACCTCCCCACAAACGTTAGTCCATGTAGGCTTTATTCTTCCTTTTCATTCCAAAATCCAATTTCCTTTCAATCATTATGGTCACTACAATGGATAAATTTGAGTTGTGACAGTTATGTTAAGATAGAACGCATTCATTATGTCCTTTATAAAATAATCCATAATTCTTGAATGGTGCTTTATTCTCGAACTCACCCCTTCCATGCCCACGCTTTCATCCACCTTTCTAAACTATCATTACGTAATAATTTTGAAAAGATCACTATATACTGGCTTCCTCACACATCTAAATTTTAACTCGCCGCTTCTTCAATCTTCTAGCAATAAACACATAGTTGTATAACGTATAAACGGTCTGCATTGTGTATAGGATCAGTGAAAAAGTAATCGTCAAATTATAATAAATAATTACTTTGTATTTTCTAAAACACAAAGAGAAGCAAACAAAAAAAAAAACGAAACTTGTTTAGAATGCTAGTACATTTATACAAATACAACAATTAGCAAACTACATGTCGATCAAAAGCTTGCCCTCAATATCCTAAAGTCTCTTACATGTAAAATAAGCCTTAGGGAAAAAAAAGAAACTAAAAATTACAAAAAACTAAGGACTCTACATGTCGATCACAAGCTTGCCGTCGGTATCCTAAATATCTTACAGATACAATATACCCCAAGGAAGGAAAGGAAAACAAAAAATTACAAAGAACCTAGCCATAAGCCTCACTCTACCTATCACGAACTTGAGTTGTGCTCATGAACCGTGCATTCTCGAATATTCAAGGCAGACGATCTTTGTTCCTTGTGCTTTGCTTTAGTGGCCAACTCGATGCAACAAATCTTCTCCCTATCCTCTTTTCTTCCTCAATCTCAAGCATCTGATCAACAAATATTTGCATATCAACCTTGAAGCAACATTAATTTCTTCTAGATCCGGGAACCATTCACAATTTCTTCCTTCATCACATCCTTATCCCAAAATGCAAAAAGATTTGAGAACGCAAAAGGGTGGGACATTCTCATTTAAACTAGAATCATCACCTCTCTCAAGAGCACCCACACAATATGATGTAGGACTTCAAAGCACCCAAGCACACCTTGTACTTGAATAACTCTAGTTTCTTGTACACCTCTAACTTCATTAAGTGGCAATCCCTATCCCTCTAAACTAAAAATCTCAACTCCTTGTTAATCGTACACACTCAGTAACGATCGATCTGCCCAATCTTTGTAACACTATAAAGAATGGTCTGACGAAAGCCCTTGGGACCGACAAGTGAGGCCAACTAGGATGGCAACCCAGCCACAAGCCTAGTGAACAACAAAAAAATACCAAAACGTCTTTCAATATCAATGAAACCAATGGGACAATTTCCCATAATTTCCCCTACACTTAGATTGCTAGAAGACAATCCATCTTTAGGCAATCAAATAGGCGTGACAATTCTGTGTGTCAAAACAATATGCATTTCGAGCATCTAGGTAGAAAACAATAGAAAGTAACAATCTAGAAGAAAATCTCCTTACTTGATCTTTACCTCTTTGTATAGATGTGTAACTACTCTAATCTCAATAAATGTTTAAGAAAACTCGGTGTGATCATCATGTGTATTGGAATCATCCATGACGACTGGAGTTAAAACCACACTCAAGGTCGGCCTTGATCATAGTTAAGTATTGGAATCATGTGCAGGTGTTAAGTAGGACCTTCATTTTCAAATATATTTTTATAGAATATAGTTTCTTTTAATCTTAAATATTGATTTTGAACTAATTATATACATATATATATATATATATATATATATATATATATATATATATATATATATATATATATATATATTCACTTTGTATCCTATTGATGATCTTCTATGAAGCATAGATACTTTTAGACCTCCTTCATATATGTGTATCGTATCGGATATCTCATATCTGATACTTGTCGGATACTCGAGGATACATATCAGATACTTCTCTTGCGTATAACAATTTTTAAATTTGTAAATTGATACTCTGGATGCTTATCCGATACTTTTCATGTGTATCCTAATTTCAAAAATATTAAAATTATAGATGGATACTTGGGGTTACAACATGGATACAATTAGGTATATTATATAAGTTTCTTATTAATTTTGGAATAAGTTTTTCCTTAACAATGATGGATATAGTAGAAGTTTAACTTGCATGGTTGATGTAATTGGAGTTAGCTGAAGATGTGCTTTATTGTTATTTTTGGAATGTCATTTTATTTGTGATGGACCTAGGTAGATGGCTAATATTGAGTTGTAATCTTGATGTCACATTGTCACTCTGATTGACATAGTGAATTTCCAGGTATTTGTTATTTATATGTCAGATAAAAATAAAATTTTGTTTATTCATTTATTAATGTATCCCCTATGTATTGTATCCCACCCTTTCAAGAATTGTCATATCGATGTATCCGTATTGTATCATACCCGTATCCTATATCCATATCTATGCTTCGTTGATGATCATTAAACCCATTTTAAAATCCAAATATAACTAAATTGTCTTTTTTATTACAAAAATTAATCATAAAAAATCACTTGCGCGAGTTCCACCCATGGTAATGGTGATTCCCATTGGATGATACCATCCATCGGATCTTATAGATCCATGAGGCATAATCATATAATAATTAATGAATAAAGGAGATGAACTTTTGAGTTTAGAAACAACTTTAGATTTTGCAAAAGTAGATTTTAAGATACAACCAAACAACCATTTTGATAAAACCAGCTTTCAGAAAACATCCAAATCAAACAGGGCTTAGTTTTTCCCCATCATCATTATGTCCTGTTCTTCCAATTTTTTCAGGCATATCAATATTTCAGTCGATTCTTAGGGGATAGATTCAGGAACAATTAAAATAAGGACAAAAAATGATCGGTTCCAGTTCCATATAAGTATGCCATGTTATTCAAAGAGAACGAAATAATGATTAATGAATAAGGAGATGAACTTTTGATACTTTTGGTATGAACAGAATAATCAAGGATGATGATTTCATAAGCACTATTGAAAGCAATCTTAAAAAAAATTTATGCATTGCTTGCAGTGGGAGTGGATTCACTAATTCAATTTTGTAGTTCGAGAATGAATGCACAATAGTTGACTTGCCACCGGGAATAATGTTTTCATGCTTCTAATCCATTAAAGAATTTTTTAAAGCACTTGCAAGTGAAAATTCAATAAGTCCTGCACATTGGGTACCCTTGAAAAGATTCCATGCACTCCTTGCAATGTGGCCGATTCACTAAACTCAATTCCGTAGTGCAAGATCGGATGCACGGTCGGTGAAATACGAACCATTTGATGGCTCTAGATCTATAAGAATTTGACTTGCAAGTGAAGAATGGATCAAATTGCAATGCATCGAAATCTTTCATTCAATACAATTCTAAAGGGTTCTCCCTCATACGCATTCCTTTCAATAGAGATAACAACAAGAAGCAATCCAAGGACGAACTAACCTTGGTTGTCCCAACCTTTGCAGAGGCCACTGGCTTTGACTTGGTTGACCTGGATTTATGCGAGAGAGACCTGAAGAGCTGCGGCTCGATGGGCTCTGACGGGGTGGTATAGATGCTCCCTGGGGCAGGCATCGTCCTCTCGGAAAACGAAAAGGGTGGCTCCTGCATCCGCTTCTCCATACTTTCCCCCATCGGCGGACCCGGATCGCTTCGCATCTTCGTGCTCGACTGGTAGGGCTTTGGCTCGTGGTCTCTGAGGCCCTGGTCGTGAAGTGTGCTTTCGCTGGGTGACTTATCTACTGCCGATCCCTTGGAACATAGCCCACCCATTGCATAAAATATCCCAATTCCACCTCTCCCTTTGGATACAAACTGTTTCCAAGATCCTAAAGTTAAGTAGAGAACCAGGGGGTCTCTACGAGAAAGGACTTCAAGGGTGAATTGTACCAACAAGCAACAGAGCAAATCCGGTTCAGATTGCGAGTGGAAATTCCGATCACCGATTCATTGACACGCCGGTGAACAAGAATTGAAGCAAAAGGAGGAGGAAGAGGCCCCAATTAAGAACAACGAGAACGGATTCGAGAACGAAAGAAGTGCAGAGAAAAAAAAAAAAAAAAAAAGAGACCCGATTCCCCAAAACGAGAACCCAGGAAGATGAAGCAGAGAAAGAACGAGTGGAGCAAAGAGAACCCAGGATTTGAAACCGAGAGAGGAGGAGAGGAAGCAGAGTACAGCAGATCCGATCCTTTCAAGACCCACAGCACGAGAGAAACGAAGTGGGGATGCGAAGCAAACCTTTCAGGATCGATCGGGAGGTAGTCAAGGACGGGGACGGAGGGATTGACCGACCGACCGACCGATCGATCAAGGCGCGATCTTTTCCCTCCGCGGCGGCATCAACAGTGGAAATTGGAAAACCAGGACGAGAAAGGGGGAGGAGTGTGTTTTGTTGTGTTCCGCAGCAGCAGAGAACACAGTCCACCCACCAAAAAAAAATTCAGCCAACCCCACGCAACGCAAAGCAGTGAGGTGGAGCGGGTCAAACCCAAGTAACCAACTCCAAGTCTCCCACCCCCCCCTCTTCTCTCTCTCTCTCTCTCTCTCTCTCTCTCTCTTCTCTCTCTCTCTAGACTATAACTGAGGTTTATCTCTTTTACCTTAGATAGCTCCATCTCTCGGCAGCACAGGCTTTCCCAAGAGCAGCCCCTTCTCATGGGCATATTATTGACGCCGATCGTTGCCAGTCAGCCCCATCCAACCCATCGCTTCTTTCGTCCTCCTCCTTCCTCTAACCCTTCTTCTTCCTCCTCTTCTTTTTCCTCTGCCTATTTTAGTATTTCCGCTTCCTCCTCCCGTCTTCTTCGTCCTCCTCATCTCTCCCTCCTCCTTCTCTTGAAAATAATGATACAATTATTTTCAGGTCTAGTGCACCTTCTGTGTATTTGCCCAGGGTTACTATTTCTAGGAGGAGGGAAAGAGAAGGAAGAAGAAGATGGGGAGGAGGAGCGAAAGAGGAGAAGGAAGAAGTAGGGGATGGAAAAGGAAGAGGAGGGAAAGAGGAGAAAGAAGAAGGTGAGGAGGAGGAGGAGGAGGAGGGAGAGCTGTGGTGGGTTACCAGTGTGGGTGCAAAATTTGACGAACGCTCTATGACGGGACCCACCAGCACTGCCTAGGGGTCAACAAAGACGACAGTGGGATCCACTAGCCTTGCCTGGTGGTCAACAAAGACGATGACGGGATCCACCAGCCCTGCCTGGGGGTTCACAGAGACAACAGTGGAACCCACTAGCCCTACCTGGGAGTCCATGAAGACGATGTGGGACCCGCCAACCAAGCTTGGAGCATGTCAAAGTGACCGCAGAAACCGCTCCAGACCCCGGATATTTTCCAAACCTCTATAAATAACAGACCAGATAAATATTTCAGATCGATCTTTTGATTTTCGGATCAAACTTTCGAATTCCAGAGCTCTGACATTTCTTTCTCTCATTCTAAGACAGACAAATGACGCTCGGCCTGTTGAGATCATTACATTTAAAGTGTTAGTCTATTAAGGTTGCATCTTATAGCACGGAGACATAGGCTTCGGCTAAACTTCGATACCACACCCTTGTCTACTCTTCTCTACTCACTCTCTTTCAACTTCAAAGCTCAAGTCAAAGAAACAACACTTGATTCGATTGACTGTTGGGCGGAATCCTCAAGACGGCACGAGGATCATCCCCCATAGCCAACGGCAAAGGCAGGCATTAGGCGTGGGTTGCCCTCTAGGGATGGAATGGGATCACATTGGGTTTTAAAAATTTAAGTTGGGATTGTCATGGCAATTTATGGGTTGTCGATAGCATAACCCTATTTATCAAAGCCGGTGGCATACCTCTGAGAACGAGATCAGTGACTAATGCGGAAGCTCGGGGTTTATCGGAAGGAATCAAAAGCGTGTGCCGAGTCTTTCTCACATCATAAGATTTGGATCGAAGGTGATTCTTTCACGATAATTGAAAAGGTAAAGTACTGGTGGGAGGAAGATGCTATATTATTCGATTGTCAAGGAATGCTGAATAATTCAGTGTGGATAAAATAGTTCTTGTAGGTTCCTGTGATTTATTTAACTACTTATATACTGATTACAGAAAAAATAAATTAAAACTACATTTGTATCCCAATGATCAAACCTATGTTTCCATTTGGGACGACCGCATGATCAAATCCTGGATTTGCCTTACGCCTTGTGGTGTACAAATGTTGTGGTGCTTCTTTGGGGTTGATAGATTTCCAACCATGGTCTCTCTTGTGCGATGACACTTACAGGCACCGTTCTAATCAGACAAGTATACCCTATTCATTTATTTATTTTAATGGTTATTTATCTCTCTTGTAATAGGAACAACTACCTTTAGGTTGCAACTGATACGCCTTGTACCACCGCTGCCTTGGACAGTTGGTAGTGCTACTGCTCCTCGAGGGCACTAACCCGGGTTTGATACCCGCTCCCCGCTCTTTGTGGTGCTACCGCTCGATGGTGTGGTGAATTCCTATGGCCAGGTTGGGTCCTTCCTCGCTCTGCGCTGGTGTGGCGACTCATTGGGGGCTAGGTGGGCCCTTCCTCTTGGCCGGTTCAGATATAGTAGCTGTGTGTTGTGTTGTTCGCCATGTGGTGGTGAGTTATGAGTCTAGCTAGGGCCCCGCTATGTATCAAAAAAAAACAGAAGGGTAAATTACAAAAAACCTCTCTTGAATAATACACCTCATTTTATATTGGTCCCTCAATTTTTTTTATTTGAACAATTTGATCTTTGAATTATGCTTCGTCTGCATTCAACCCCCTCTATCAATTTTTATTTCAAAAATACCATTGTCCTAGAAAGAATATGTTCAATATTCTAAAACAATTTTGAATCTTATTGAAAATTGATTAGGGTATCCTCGGGATGAAAAGTTGATGGAGGGGCTATATGCAGATTAAGCATAGTTCAAGGATCAAATTATTCCAAAAACAAAGTTAAGGGACCAATATAAAATGCAGTGTATAGTTTAGGGGAGATTTTTACAATTTGCCCCAAAAAAATGCTGATCCTCCTTGCCTGCCTAGGGGAGTGGTATAGCAGGTCAGGTCAGACTGGATTGTCAATTTTAGGGAGATTGTGAACCCCCACCAACCTTGCATGTTTGGAAGTAGTAGTTGTAGTTGACTCGTTGCAGTTGACCAGTTGGTGGAAAAGTATGGAAAAGGAAAACAAATTATAATTTAAAACCGTTCCGGTTATTTACAACCCTGCCATCCTTAGAATAGGCAACTTATTAATCCAATCTAATCGTACGGATCAAACACATCACAATTCTCATATCTCTCAAACCGTTCGATCTAGCCAATCCAGGGCCTCTCTCTCTCTCTCTCTCTCTCTCTCTCTCTCTCTCTCTCTCTCTCTCTCTCTCTCTCTCTCTCTCTCTCTCTCTCTTTCTAACCGCATCCTCCGTGGCCCACCCGAATCGAGGGGGGGGGGGGGGGGGGGGGGGGGGGGGCGAATTTACCAGATTTGTGTTAATCAGCATAGGCATTCACTAGTTCTTGATAAGTTTAGACTTTGGTTTAGGGAATAATATTTGGGGTCCATATATTCCAAAACTACCGATTGAAAGATAAAAAAGAAAAGGGACTATTGTCGCAAATTCACGTTTCAAACAATTTATTTGCTCTCGGTTTGTACTCTTTTCCTAGGATTCAGAATTCCGTAGGAAATGCGTCGGTGCTCATTTAAAAATCCGAGGTGTATGTTTGAGAAACATTATCCCACAAAAAATGAGCTTTCATTTCCCGCGAAATTGAATCTCTCGTTTTTAAATACTATGGAAAGAACATGATAATGACCCATCCCCTATGGAATTCCAATTCATAGAAAAAAAAAAAAACAGGGCCTCACTATCAATTCCTTTCCAATGATTTCTTTACCTGCACTACTTTTTCAATGCCTTCATCAAGCTTCCGGTTCTTTTCATCGTATCAATATATTATATAATTGAAGATATTTGCATAATATTTTATTTCAAAATCTTCATGTCATGCCTCCCAAACTCGACGAAACTATAGTTAAAGTATGTTCCATATCATAATACCAACTTAAATTAAGAAAGGCAAAACAAACCGGTGGGAGTTTCGATCAAACTTAGAGACATCATGTGCTTCAGTGTCAGTTGATTTCCTGCTAAACAGTCTTAAGAGAACGAAAAAATAAGATATTTATGATACATAGAATCGGGTGATCCTCAGAATTCCAAATGGGTCGATCGAGAGTTGTTGCCCCCAACAGCTAAGAGGGAATGCTTCATCGATCACACTAACATTTCGGGGATTTGTTGGCAGTCGCAGATCCACCGCAATGCATTCTTCTTCAGATTGTGATGCTTAGTCATCGATACATCAAATGGCTGTGGGCCATGTACGGAAGCCAGACTTGATCAGCCGC
>OX393553.1:24260517-24498017 GCA_947650365.1 Chamaelirium japonicum | reverse complement strand
GGGTGAGGTGATCATCCTCACCAAAAATCAGCAATGTTTAAAACTTCTAGAGTCATCAAATGTACAAAGAAAAATTAACAGTTACAATGGACGATTGATAAAGCTTCTAGCATTTGATGACCTTAGAAGTTTTAGAATTTTTTGTTTTTTTGGTGAGGATGATCACCTCACCCTAGACAACACACCCACCAAGTTTCAATAAATTCTGAAACTTGTAGGGTTATCAAATAGGCCAGTAGACCAACAAATTTACTGGTCCACTGGTCCAGAAAACCCTCTCCCCCCCCTCTCTCTCTCTCTCTCTCTCTCTTTTTATATATATATATATATATATATATATATATATATATATATATATAGAGAGAGAGAGAGAGAGAGGAACTGGTTCTATTATTAAAAAAACAGGTAATGTGTCTAAGGTCCCTAACAACAGATTGGTGGGGCGAAAAGGACGGGCAACAAGTGCCTTTCACCTAAGGTCCCTGGTCAAAAGATTGGATCGGTGAAAAGGGCTGCCAAAACTTGAGAATTCTCTCCCCTTTCTCCTGTTTTCTCTCGAGAAATGGTCGCGAGCAGCGGAGGCGGCAACGGGTGCGAGCGGTGGTGCGAGTTGCAGTTGGGCGGCGGCGGAGGTGAGCAACAGAGACAAGAGGT
Source organism: Chamaelirium japonicum (assembly GCA_947650365.1). Taxonomy (NCBI): domain Eukaryota; kingdom Viridiplantae; phylum Streptophyta; class Magnoliopsida; order Liliales; family Melanthiaceae; genus Chamaelirium; species Chamaelirium japonicum. Next base: position 24,497,363 of record OX393553.1, on the reverse strand, counting down.
GTGCAGCAGACGAAGGGGTTCAGAATGGATTGGGTTTAGGATTAGGATAGGATTAGGTCTATAGATCTTAATGTTCATCCCAATGGCCTATAGATCTTAAGGTTTAGGATTCGGTTTAGGTTAGAAAGAACTGACATTGACATGAAAATTTGAAACACAATGAGGGGTATTTTCATTCTTGAAATATGACTGTCCTTTAGCTAAAACTAATCTCTTGTAAGGGACCGTTCACTAAGTTCCCTTAAAAATAACTAAGAGAGAGAGAGAGAGAGAGAGAGAGAGAGGGAGAGAGAGAGGATGGGAAGGTTGACAAGTGGCAACATAGGCCTCAGATTTATAAGTATTTATACTTTAATAGTAGATCAATGCATGTCTATGTATGCATGTCATCACCAGTGGATGCATGTCTTAATATAGTAGAGTTGATGCATGCATTCGAAAGTGTAGGTATATCTTGTAGAGCTACCTTCGAGAGCTTTTTGCTAATATTTAGATACGGATACGAGTTCTTCCAGCTCATCAGCAATTGCAGCATAGCAGAAGAAGAATTGCTCCTGCAATTCAGCAGACAATGCCAAAATAAGGGCTCGATATCAAAGGTTATATTATCAAAAATATACCGTAAGAATCCAAGCCTAGCAATGGTTTCAACTTGAGTTGTTTTTCAGGCATTCAGCCGACAAGCAAGTAAAACTCCCATTGAGTATCAATCTATCGTTTCTTGGAAAGGCTGCATCGCAAGTTCATTTTATGTTTAAAAAAAATTTGGAGCACTGCATGCTTATGATTTGCATACATCATGATTTCTATAAGCATCATAATTTTCAGTAACATATTGCCAATGAAGTTGGGAGCACCATGTGAAATGTATGTTCAACAAGCATGCACACACATCCAAGCACTCCAACTATCAAGGTTGGTACGAAAGTTTGAAGATCAGCTGCTGATGTAAGTATATTAGGTAAGCATATAGCAACAATTTCTTGTGAATGTATGCCAAAGAAAAATAAATTAAATGGAGAAGTTTCTAAAGATTGAGGTCATCAGATACCGCTGTCTGAACCATGCCCATGCGCTGAGATCTGAAATCGGCGATCGTCTTGCCAAGATCAAAAGAAGACAAATCACCAAGGAGGATCCTTTGGATTGTATTGTGAATGGCACAATATGCGCCTGTTCTCCCTATGCCTGCGCTGAGCATGAGTGCAGGAAAATATCAGACGAGTAGGGTTAAAGATGGCAGGCAAATACTGGAAATACATCAGAGGTGGTAGTTATGAGCTTTAAACCTGCAGTGCACAACAATAGGGCCAAGATCAGGTGGCACATGGTGTAGCCTTTTCAGAATTTCTCGAACAGCAATGTTGTCCTCGGGAACCCCATGGTCAGGCCATTCAGGATACTGAATATGTATGACAACGTGTGCAGGGTCATCTGACTGCAACAAAGAAGGATAGAAGACACATTTATATAAAAAAGAAAAACGATCACCAAAAAACTCAAGTGGCAAAATGTATTTATAGCATTCAGCGGCCGACGGCCGGCGGCAACGCTCAGCAGCATCCACTAAGGATGGAGGTTGGGTGCCCCTATCAATTTAAGGTCAGGGATACATTGGGAATACTTGCAATTTTAAATTGGATGCCCTTATCCATTTAATGATTGTAAATAGTAACACCCTAGATATATCTCATTGGTGGTTTTTCATCACCATCTACCAATCACATTACATTAAGGATTGTGAAACCCAAACTGGATTTGGTCACATTGGACCAAAATAACTTGGAAAGAATAGTTCAAGGGACTAGATTTCCTTTGCCCTATTTCACTAAAATCCACTAGACGCCCGAGGACACTACAAAACTTTTGAGCTCTCATCATTTTTATGACTGTTGGAGTGTCAAACTTCTGTTACAAATCGGGTGAGCACGGAGTAAATTACACTTGAGGTGTTCCATTATTAAAGTTAACAACAATGCATGCCTATAAAATTATAAACAATAACAGCATTCTTAGGATCAACAATAATGGTCATGTATAATTTACCAATGCGCTCTACGATTAAAACTACGTAATGTGTTGCACAAGGCTACCAAAACATACGGGATCATTTCTCCACAAGTGACTTGCTAGTTGCTACTACGTACGCCGTCACGTTCTCTAACAATTCAAAGAACATACTCCTCAAATATTGCATCAGCTACTTTACGAGGAAGCGAGAATAGATACTCGACCGTGTGGAAATAGACGACCACGTCTATGGATTTCAGGAACATTGTTTCAACCGGACAATCAAAGAGAACGTTAATTAATGTACGTCTGCAACGGTCAATGCACCCAAAGTTTTTTCCACGCCACTTTATTTTTTACGAGCAAAGTTTGGGTACTCTCGGGCTCATATTTCCAAAAAGTTGCACCTCGTGGTACGAGATTTTAGGCCTAAATATAATGTCAGATCACTCCAACCATATACTTCATGCATTTTTGGCCATAAGGGGCTGGAAGCAATGCTAGCTTGGTAGGTCATTTTGCTACAAATTGCACAATGCTTTTCATAACTTTCCTTTTATACATATTGGGTAGTGTGGTCTGAGCAAGTTCTCAACCCATTGCCCTTTGGTCAACCACATCCTCACTCCTCAGGATGTGCTCGACAAGGCTGTCTGGAGGTCCTTGTGCTCAGAGCTCATGATCTTTTTGGTAGTGGGATGGTGTTCTTGAGTGTCCTGTGGATGTATTATCATGATTGCTCAAATAGTCACCTTCGTGATTGAGAAAAGGGGAAAGGTAGAATGGTAACAAAGATTCTGGCTCAAAGCCCGAGGTCTCTCACCTCAAGAGTAACGAAAATTATGGTCGGAGCATAGGGTCTCTCTCCCTCACGAATCCTCTTAGGCAAAAAGCATCAAAGCGAAAGAATTCTTTTCATTAATCAACTTCATCATTCTTACAATGGGAGGCAACGAATCTTAAATGTAACAAAAAAGAGAAAGATTCCCTAAAAAACAAAGAAGTAATTATTCAAAAGATTTGAATCTAATCAAATCTTACCAACTAAAGATAACACTCCTAATTTAAAAAGATTTGAATCTAATCGAATCTTATAAAAAACCATATTTAAAAATACCATAATTAATAATTCCGATAATAAAATATTTTCGGAATAGAAATATTATTTTAGTCCGAAATTAATATTTTATTTCAAAAATAATTTTATTATTTATTGATTCTGAAAATTATTAATTTATTCATTCTCGAGATCCGTTCATTCCAGATTTGATCCCTCATCATTCGCTTCTGATCGAAAAACTCACTCTCAAGTTTAATTTGAAGAACATTGGATGGCTGCGTTGAAGTTACTTCCAAAAAACGGCTAACGACGACGGAGACGGCGAGTCGACAATGCCCGACGAATGCTTGACGAAATAGAACTCATCGAAGAGGGTGCTCTGATCCCAAAAATGATGCGGGAAAGTTTAGTGGCCCCACACGATTGTTCAATAGTCACCTTCGTGGTTGAGAAAAGAGGAAAGATAGAATGAAAACGGAGATTCTGACTCGAAGTCTGACGTCTCTCCCCTCAAAGTAACGAAGATTCTGGCTCGAAGCCCGAGGCCTCTCACCTCACGACTAACGAAGATTATGGTTGAAGCTCAAGGTATCTCTCCCTCACTAATCCTCTCAGAGAGAACGTATCAAAGCGAAAACTTTCTTTTCATTAATCAACTTCATCATTCATATTCATTCTTACAATGGGAGACATCAAGGCCTTTAAATAAAACAAAAAAAAAGAGATAATAATCAATCATTCAAAAAGTTTTGAATCTAATCAAATCTTACAAACTAAAGATAACACTCCTAACTTAAAAAGATTTGAATCTAATCAAATCTTATCAAAAATCATAATTAAAAATATCCTAATTAATAAGTCCAAAAATAGAATATTTTTTAAATAAAAAATATTATTTTATTCCGAAATTAATATTTTATTTCAAAAATAATAATTTTAGCATTTTTAATTCTGAAAATTATTAATGTAGTAATTGATTGCCTCGAGATTCGTGCATGCCAATCTGATCTGATTATCCTGGTTGGAAAAATGTTTGACGATATCAAAAACTTCCCCATAAAAAGAAAATATACCCTCTCTTCTTAAGATTGAAAACGGGAAAGAAAAATACCTAACAAGCTATGCAAGCTTTATAATACATATGAAGATTATGCATACCTCAATTTTCTTCACCTCCAAACACCGCAGCACTATCGAAGAGTTAGTTATTCTCGTCCACTTGGTGAAAACATGTATCTTTCCAAATTCTCTGAGCCCATTCTCTGCTTGAAAATAATCAGCACATTTTTTCATCATCTGTCATATTTAATTAAGGATAAGGTATCACTGTGACTGCTGAATACTAACAATAAGAATCAGGGCAGCTCTGAAGGATGATAATCAACAAAGATTTAACAATGATAATCAGGGAAGCTCTGAAGAATGCATAACCAACAAATATTTTTTATCAAGAGATAATGCAATTCATTAAAAACATAATGTGGAGTAGAAAGCTCATAGACTAATATGGGATGCAAGTTGCACACAAACAAAAAGAAAATGGACAAGTTTAATGAGCTCACAAGGGCCCCTATTTTCAATAACAAGGCAACGATGAACAATTGTGTGGGGTCCCCTAGGTTGTCCCGTAGCAGGAGGGTTTTACATTACTTCTTTCCTAAAAGGGGAGTGTAATTAGAAATTCCCATTGTTGAGTAGAGTGGAGTTGGACGTCGGATGGTCACAGACACTACATGAATGTTCACATTATATATAACAATAGACTTGGTGGTGATCAAAGTTTGGATGGAAACAATATGAAAAAATTTCAAGAAACCAACAGGTATTTAAAAAGAGTTTACCTTCAAAAGTATTGAAAGGACACTTAAACATCACAATACATATATAGTACTGAACGATTGTGGTGTTATGGTATGCAAACGATTCTTTAGAAAGTGTTTATTAAATTTAAAACATATACATATGCTTAGTGGCTTACTATAAGAAACTTTCTCGTCAGAAAATTATGAATACCTTGGAATCGTCAACAAGAGTAAGCATCACGATTGCAGGGCAGCGATACTGGATTATCATCTCCCAGAAATCTTCAAAGGTCTCTGGAAGTGGGCCTTGAGTGGCAATAAACCGTGAAACATTACTAGCGGAAGGATTCTAGAATTGGAAGGCATTCGTCAAGGTCCAGTAGGGTAAACATAGTTATTCAGCAGAATATGCTTCTAATAGAAGAAAAAGAATTTTTGTGTAGTTTCTACCGTGATAAAGCTTGCGTTGATATAACCATTTCCTGAATATTTGCCATCCCTGGTTGAATTGAGAACAACTCTGGAGTTGTCGACTGAAAAAAAAAACAAGGATGGCAAGCAGACACATCAAATTGAGATTTCTATACAATATGGGGAAATGCACAATAAAGAAAACACATTCATTTCCTCAAGTACATAAAGAAAGGGTTATAGAGGATACATGGCAAGACATCTGTATATCTGTTTTTGTTTGAATTGACAGCTTGAAGAGCAACCTTGCACCTTCTCACTATGTCATCCTTTCTTAACCTCATGTCCTAAAAGAATAAACATGTTCATCCAACGTTATCAAATGTCTATGTTATTTTACCAAAAACTTGCTTTGAGAGAACGATATAGGTAAAGCTAAACAAACTTTTTGCAAGGACTTGTTCAGAGTTCACCAAAAATCATCCAAGCTTTGGTCATAGCAGAAATAACGCCATAGATCAAACAAAACTTTTCTCTCATGATAAATGGTACCAAAAAAATATTGATCACGTTAGTCTAGCTCACAAGGCCAACCCGAGTTAGTGGGGATGGCTAAGCAATGAAGTGATTCCTCACTAGTGACAAAGTTAATAGCTTCTATATATGTATTATATAGGTATTAAAAGAGTGAGAATAACATCATACTAGAGAAAGAAGCATCATTCTACCAATAAATCATCCTAAACTAAGTCCAACTCAAAAGATAAAGCTAAAAGTCCATCATAAGAATTCAAGGGAAATATTGAGAAAAGGGACATGTCAATGTTAAAACACATGCACAAGAACTAGACAGGGACCATAGCAAGGTATCGATTTGGTCAGTGCTTGCACACGATGTTGTCAAACCAACCAAACTGGCACTCTGCACTTTGTCAAAATACATGGCTCGGAACCAAAAACACACGCTAGAAGCTTTACACAAGTAAGTAGAGTAAAAAAAGATCGTATTCCAATGGATCATTAGCATGATAAAAGTAGGGGTGTGCATCGGTTCGAAACCAACCTATTTAGGCAAAACCCAAACCAATCCAACCTTGATCGGTTTTCAGGATTTTCAATATGATCCAAACCGAACTGAGATTGGAATCCAATCCAATTAAAGTCGGTTTGGATTGGATTGGTGGTCAATTTGGGATTTGGCCCATACGCTTATTGGGATTTTTTTCCCATTCTATCAGGACCTAGTTTCAACTTTATAAATAATAATTGTTGCCAAATCATTAGGACTAAATAAGATTTTAAACTGATTTTGAGTCATCCGATAGTACTGCAAGGTTGTTGGTAGCAAGGGTATATGAGGACATATTGTTTATTTAATAAAATATCACATGTATATACATATATCGGTTCAGTTCGATTTAGGCCGGTTTTACATTTACAAATCCGTGAACCGATCTAATCATGTCGGTTTTTAAAAAACCCAATCCAATCCGATCCATTGAGTGTGTCGAAAGTCGAAACCGATCAAAATCGTTTGGTTTGGTTGGTTTTGTTTGGATCATGCACACCCCTAGATAAAAGAACACTGAGAGACATCTACGATTGGGTGCTCATTAAACTAATCTTTTGCATTGCATCCGATTAAAAAGACTAGACCATTTCATTCACAATCATGAATCATGTTGATCATCTTCCTTCTTGATAGACGTAACTTAAGCCTAAGATTTTAGAAGAAATAAAAAAGATTCCGGTTTCCACTAATCTCCAGTTTGATTTGATGGTATATTGGGAGCTCAAGGATAGAACAAATCCGATGGACTATCTAGATGAGACAGTTGAACTAGCAGGGATCTTGTTGGAAAAATATTAATTTTTTTAATTAATCCATTGATGAATATTTTAATCCTTTTACTGTTTCTTGTGGTTTCAAGTTTTAATGAGATTTTTAGAGCTCATTAATCCATGAGGTTATGGCTCATAATTTGGGAGATTGATTGGGCTACGGTTATAGGTTTATCATCTATAAAAATCCCACATAGCTCTCATTTTCATGGGCTGATTTTTGCATTCTTATTCCTTTCTTCTTCTCAATTTCTTTTGAGTTCATTTCTTTGAGTATGTTCTTTGTTGGGCAGCTATAAAACCGAGTTCTCTATGCTTCGATCAGGTCGCGTCGGCGATCGAAGAGTACTCCTCACGGGTTTGTTGTACCTTGGGTTTGAAATTTCCATTACACCCGCACGAGGGAGCAACTTCATTCTTAGGGCAGCGACTACATGCCTCAAATCCCGATGAGTAGCAATTTTTTTAATTTTGTTTAGTAATTGATTTTGTTATTGCAATTAGGTGGTAATTTCTCCAACAATCTGACAACGAAGTTTACTTTCTATTAGCCTAACCTAATTGTATCACTCTAAGAACTGATATTCTCTTGGTAGATCTCGATCTAAATCTTTTTTGGCGTACTCTTTAGTTTATATTCTCCTTTGTGCACAAGTTGAAAATTTACTTCATAGTACATCCAAAGATTTGTTTGTGGCAATCTGTTCGTTGGTTCAAATTTCCTCATCCGCTAAATCTTCGCCTTGGTTTGTCATACCAATTGGATTTTTTTTTTGCACCTAAGACTACAGTATCTTTACTATTATGAGATGAGGGCATCGCATATTTAAGTTCCACATGCAGGAGAGTGTGGAGTAGGAACAAAAAAGTAAAGTCCCGGGGAAGATGTTTGCTAGGCACTGCCAAAATCCTTCAGGAGCATTGGATGAATTGAAGAGCATCCCAGAGGAGTATAGAGTGTTAGCTGGGAGTCGCACGAACAATCCAAGTTCACAGAGCTGTTAGGAAGGTCCATGAGAACATACAAATACATGAGGAAGATAGGTGTGAAAAATTAAACATTTCTGTGTGGTACATCATTTAGGTCAATGAAATAGTTCAACATCTGTGTTCGTTGGTATTCAACCCTTTAAAATTATTCATTTTGGAATGAGATGCTCAAGAATTTGGGTACTCTTTTATCTAGCCTTTAAACCTACCTATAGCCATAGTCACCAAGTTCGGGTTCGGCAATAAGTCGGCAACTGTAAAACTCGGGAAAGTTCGGCGAAAATCGAAAAGTTTGGAAAAAAAAACAGGTAAAAGTCGGAGGAAAAGGCGGGTTCGGGTTTTAATCGACAATGGTCAAATTTGAAAACAAAATTGACAAGTTCAGGGCCTTCAAAAGTCAAGTTTTTAGCCTACATTTAAACAACTAAGATATTTCAAAAAAATATATAAAAAGATGATAGATCAACAACAACAAATCAACTAAGTTAATCATGCAACTATACAAATGCAAGTAAGCAACAAAACAATAATCCAACAAATTAACATACTAAGTTATGAACATCATGATAAGTTGATAACGGCATCCCAAAAGAAAATATTACAAAGCTTAAGATGTCAATTGTCCAATAGTCACTAATTAAAATATTATATAAAATAGAAACTAAGCATCCATCATATCGTCGAGAGCATCCAATGCCAAACTTGCATCACTCTCTTGCTTCATTCTCTTCATCCTCCATGAATTCAATGTCATTGGACCTATCATCGGAAGGAAGTTGAATTTCAATGTCATCGGACTCATCATCAATACAGTCACAAAGTTCGGCAAAAAAACATGTTTTTAACCCTTTTTTTAATAAAAAGGGCAAAAAAGGCGAATTTGATAACCTGTAAAAATCGGGGGGGAAAAGGTAACAAATTGGCTGCCCATTAAGTCGCATTTTAAACGCGTTTTGAAGGGTCAATTTCAATTGAACTAGAAATCATGGATGAAATATTTATTGTGTTTCCTGAAAGGTATTAACCCGCTATATATTGTGCACATCTTGTATCATTAGTGTATAAATATTCTATTATACCATCCTCAGCATGTACATGTAATTGTGGATGAAATCTCAAGCATCATCAACATCCAAGACATAGAGAGGAATTTTTCAACTGACCAATCTATTAAGTTAAATATTGTACTTTTGTATCAAAAATTTTTAATAATAATTTGGCTCAATCCTTTATTTTTGGACATTCCTAGAGAAATCAGCTAATAGCTTTTACACATAGGAATGAGTTTCGAGCTAAATCTGTAGTTGTGTTATTATTCTCTAGTTGTCTATATAAGGCTACTATTTATTAAAAGTACACATCACGTGAAAGAACATCAAGGTGAGTTGATGTGACTTTATTGTACTTCATTAATATTGTGTCAATTTTATTTCTTGAGCTTGTGTAGAAGCTATTGTGGGTGCAAAATTTGGCTAACGCCTTAAAATGGGACCACCAGTCCTGCCTGGGGGTGCACGAAGGAGACAATGGGACCACCAGTCCTGCCTGGGGGTGCACGAAGGAGACAATGGGACCCACCAGCCCTGCCTAGGGGTCTACTAAGGCGACAGTGGGACCTATCAGCCCTGCCTGGGGGTCCACGAAGGCAACAATGGGACCCACCAGTCCTGCCTAAGGCCTGCGGTGGCAACTACAAAAACCGCCCTGGAACCCAGATATTTCAAAACTCCTATAAATAGCAGACCCGATAAATATTCCAGATCGAATTTTTTATTATCACCAGATCAAACTTTCAAATTCCAGAGCTTAGTCAACTCTCTCTGCCTCTCCCTTCAAAGACAGATAAGTGATCCTCGGCCTGTCGAGATCACTATATTTCAGTGATAGTGAATTAAGGTTGTGCCTTACCACATGGAGACGTAGGCTTCGATAGAACTTCGATACCATACCTTTGCCTACTTTTCTTTACTCTTACTTTCTTCTCTACCTCAAAGATCAAGTCAACAAGTTAAGGTCGAATCAATTGATTGTTGGGCGAAATCTTCGGACGGCTCGAAGATCATCCCCCACAGCTACAAGTCAATGGTGAACAAATTATCAAAAATATAAGATAAACCTTCTCCTTTTACATGTTATACATTTAAAAATACTAACTCCAGAATTAGTAGAAAAAGAATCTTTACAGATACTAGAATATTGCGCTACTAATTTTTGGGTGGGGGCTCTTAAGCTCTTACCTCAAAGTGTGGGGGTTCCCATATATTTGTACGAATATCAAATCTCAAGAGGAATGTCAGTAAAAAGTAGACAATATTTCATTACGATAATTGTTATTTTGTTTGAAATATATTTGTTATTACTGATGATTGAATGAACATGAATATTTGGATGAAGCTCGAGTGCATTTGAGGACACATTTAAAATCAACAATCAAAGTGGAATTATAAAGATCAGTTACTAACTGGACTGATCATTTGACCGAAAGGTCATTCTATGAGCTTAATCCTAGAATTATCGAGGGGTGGGATAAGCCCATTAAATAGGCACCTTTGGTGGAAATCCTACCTCTATGACTGGATATCCCATAAAGGAGTTTCAAAGAGTAAAAACAAGTATGACTAGGTGTCTAGTGGGAGAGCACGATCCTATGAAGTATATAACTTCGTTCATGTCCCTATGATGATATCCTTTCAGGTGTGACAGGTCAGGTTGAGATTTATTCTCTTAATGAGCCCAAGGCAGAATTCTGAGACGTACCAACCCGTCACAGGTGCCCTTGGAGGACTCGCTTATATGAGAGTAGTCGTGGGGCCACGACTTTGGGAATATGGCTATTCCCTAATAATTCTCATGAAGAAGCAAGGTATCAGCACATGGCCGGAATATGCTAACCCGCTATGAACCATGTTTTATTGTACTATGTGTGTAGCATTTGATATCTGACTCAAAGGAGATATAGTTCAAGACTTAGTTCACTTAGTTTCCTTCAGATAAAAATTGTCAAGTTCAAGTCCAAAAGACACCTTCACCCATTACATAATAGAATGTTGTCTAACATATTTATTCATTTTAAAATAAAAAAATAATAATCTTGTGGGAGATAGTTGGAAAACGATTAATTTTTTAATGAATCCATTGATCAATGTGTTAATTCTTTTATCGTTTCTTGCGGATTCAAGTTCTAATGAGATTTTTTGAGCCCATTAATCCATGAGGTTATGGCTCATAAATTGGGAGATTTATTGGGCCACGGTTATAGGTTTATCACGTATAAAAATCCCACATAGCTTTCATTTTCATGGCTTGATTTTTGCATTCTTATTCCATACTTCTTCTCAATTTCTTTTGAGTTCATTTCTTTGAGCATATTCTTTGTTGGACAGCTACAAAACCGGGTTCTTTGTGCTTCGATCAAATTGTGCCGGCGATCGGAGAGTACTCCTTGGGGGTTTGTTGTACCTTGGTAGTTGAGTTCGAAGTATCCGTTACACCCGCACGAGAGAGGAACTTCGTTCTTAGGGCAGAGACTACGTGCCTCAAATCTCGATGAGTAGCAATTTCTTAGTTTTGTTAGGGTAAATTACACTCTGCCCCCCTGAAGTTTAGCTCGAAAACACTTAACCCCCCTGTAGTTTATTTTGTTCTAAATTGCACCCTAAAGATTGAAATGTTAGCACAATACCCCCTTTTGTCAACTACTTAATTTCCTAATTTGGTAATTTTAATCTGATCAAAACTGAAATGAAGGGGGGGTAAAATGTAGTTTTTAAACAATAGGAGGGTTAAGTGTTTTTGAGCTAAACTTCAGGGGGGTAAAGTGTAATTTACCCATTTTGTTATTGTGATTAGGTGCTAATTTCTCTAACAGATCTGACGGTCGGAATAGTGAACTTTCAGAATCACCATTAGCATGATGGAATTCACACGAAGAAGTAAGACTTACAAGTATCCAAAAGAAATGCCAAAGCTTGAAGAGCAACCTATGGAATCGGGTGTCATAGAGAATGAAGACGTAGATCTGTTAGCAATTAGAGAGGATGGATCGAAATGATCAACACTTCTCACTGCCAGTAATGGCACAGAACCCTAAAAGTGAAACAAAAGGGGAGGTGGGGGGAGAGCGAAGGACCTGCACGCGATCAAACTCCTGGCTGATCTTGGCAGGGGTTCGGAGCTTCTTCTTGAAAGCAGCGAGGGCTTCGGAGCAGTGCTTCAGCTGGTCGCGCGAGAGGTGGAGCTTCGGCGGCGGGTCGCCGGCGATATCGGCGGGATTGAAAGCGGCACCGGAGGAGGAGGAGGAAGAGGGAGGCGCGCCTGCAGGAGCTGCGGCCATCACCGACCTGCGACCACCACCACGGATCGTGGAGTTCCCCGTCGCTTCTGATTGCTCTCTCTCTCTCCTCTCTCTCTCTCTCTCTAAAAAAAGAAGGGGACAACCAACGAGAACGATTTTTCCTCCAACGTCCTTAAAGAGGTTGGAGCATCACCCTCTCTCTGATTGGTTCATCATGGTGAAATGACGAAAAGCCCTCAATATGGACCAATGAGAGAAAGTGTGATGCTCCAAATCCAAAGCAAACCCTGCCCTTTTTGTCTGTCCAATTAAATTGAGCCAAATCTTATGCTTCAAGTTATAGCAAAAAGTAAAGAACATGCTTCATTTGATCAACATCTACAGCTAGGGGTGGTGGTCAGTCGGATTCGGGTTGGACCCTACCTCTACCTACCCATACCCATTCGGGTATGACAGGGTCCATACCCATTCAGGCAGAAGAGGGTCTATACACGATACATACCCAATCGGGATTCGGATTTCAGGTTTCAGGTATGAACTGGATATAATTTTCTCTTTTTCTAAATCATATACGTAAGTTATGTAACTACTTGAGGGAAACAAATCAAGATATCAAAATGCAATATTAAGAAGCTCTTTTAGTTTGTTATCACAAAGGTTTTAGTAGAGTTTAAGTTTGGGTAAGGATATGAGTTTGGTTAGAATTTGGGTATATGACAATGAGTTTGGGGTTGAACTGTGTTATCCAGTATACACAAGTTAGAGGGGCAATCAGATTTCGGGTTTTGAGTATGGATATTGAGGCTCCATACCCGAAAGTTAATTGGGTAGAATTGCTATATCCATACCCTACCCAAAACGTGTTTCCGTTACAAAATACATACCCATACCGAATGTTTCGGGTCGGGTTTTCAGGTTTTCGAAGTCGATTGCCACCCTTATCTACATCCCTTCACTCCTGAGTAAACCAAGTGGAGGCGGAGTTGAACCCACAGCTTCTCACCAAAGCATCAGTTGCTTTGCCAACTCTAATCATCTATAGAGAGCAAACGTTTATGCTACGTGGGGATTTTTGCTCCGGATGCTACAAGTATCTGGACTGTTCCCTAATATGAGGGAAAAAGGAGCAATTTGATTGTATGTAAAAAGGGTATGAGTGAGGTACACGGGGCGTGCGTGGGGTGTAAAGTATAAGTGAATGGCTCTCAATTCCTCCATGGATGGCACAAATGCCTCATTTAGCATTCAGAGCAAAAACACCCGGCACCAAAAAAAAATCGTCATCAATCCATCTATACTACTCTTATAAACTTGAGGCCTTTAGTGCCACACGGCAACCTCACCATTCCCTCCCTCTATCCTCTCTCTCCCCCCTTTTAATTTTTTTTTATAATCAAACATCTCTCTCTCTCTCTCTCTCTCTCTCTCTCTCTCTCTCTCTCTCTCTCTCTCTCTCTCTCTCTCTCTCTCTCTCTCTCTCTCTCTCTCTCTCTCCACAATGGGGTTGCAGTGCTATATGTGCAATCTGATCGAGCAGCGTTGTAATTGTTTGTGTATTGCATAGGATTAGTACTAGTTTGTTTATATAATGGTCGGCTATGTGTTGTACATGTGCTCTCTTTAGGACGATCGATGGGTGAAATTTGTCTGTGAGATCAACTAGTATATCTTCTAGCTATCTATATAGCATGCTACGACTTTTCACAAACTGACTAGGACAAAAAGGTACGGGATAGATCTAACCGTCAATTAAAATAGAGAGAGAGAGAGAGAGAGAGGATGAAATTGAGGAAGGGTTCTATTAAAAACCTACTATAAAGATAATAAAAACCTACTATGAAGATGATAAATACCTATTCAATGGCATTAAATGGTCATTTGATGTTAATTAGTAACTTTTTAAAAGTTATTTAGTACTCTCTCTCTCTCATAAGTGAATCACACCCGGATGACAGGTGAGAGCGAAGGACCTGCAGGCGATCAAACTCCTAGCTGATCTTGGCAGGGGTTCGGAGCTTCTTCTGGAAAGCAGTGAGGGCTTCGGAGCAGTGCTTCAGCTGGTCGCGCGAGAGGTGGAGCTTCGGCGGCGGGTTGCCGGCGATATCGGCGGGATTGAAAGCGGCACCGGAGGAGGAGGAGGAGGAAGAGGGAGGCGCGCCTGCGGGAGCTGCGGCCATCACCGACCTGCGGCCACCACCACGGAACGTGGAGTTCCCCGTCGCTTCTGATTGCTCTCTCTCTCTCTCTCTCTCTCTCTCTCTCTCTCTCTCTCTCTCTCTCTCTCTCTCTCTAAAAAAAGAAGGGGACAACCAACGAGAATGCTTTTGCTCCAACGTCCTTAAAGAGGTTGGAGCATCACCCTCTCTCTCATTGGTTCATCATGGTGAAATGACGAAAAGCCCTCAATAGGGACCAATGAGAGAAAGTGTGATGCTCCAACCAACTATGCGGTGAGCCAAATCCAAAGCAAACCTGAAACCCACAATTTGCTGACCTTTTTGTCCGTCGAATTAAATTGAGCCAAACCTTATGCTTCAAGTGTTGTAGCTCGTGTGTCCTTAGCGTGGATTTTCTATATTAACATTAATAAAGATGAATTTGGTTATTGCTTTAATTAGAATACTACTATGGTATATGATAATTCTCATATAATAAAAGGACCCTAGGGAACACAGTAGGCCACTGAGGCGCATGGAGGATCCATGCTTGGGAGACCCAGTGGACCAGTTCTGTGTAGACCTAGAACTAGTTCACAGCTTAGGTGATACCGGTCGCTTCACCGAGAACAAGCTGTTGGCAGGTAGAGGATGTGATGAAGTCTCCACCACGAGAACGTGGGATTCCTATTCACCTGACCAAGCACGATGATCGTGTTGAACAGGAACAAAGACGGTGCACAGTTTAGTGATTCAGACACGGGTGCATAAACCGTCTTACTACTATAGATAATCCATCCTTAACCCTGAGGGACCATGTACACTGGACCAACCAGGTGTGGTGCTTTGATGTGCCAACGTGTGCGGACCTTCCATAGTCCAATACCACGGTACGTTGGGTCACCCGGCTGGTACTTGAGTGACATATAATCCCTACAGGTTATCCAACGTCCAGTGTTGGATGGGTGCATTTTGATGAGTCAATCTGTACACACAATTAACCCAGGCCTGGTGGTTGTCAGTATGACTGACGATGTTCCGGATGCTAGGCATAGCACCGGAAGGTGTGTGGTGTTATAGATGACAAGTCATCAAACCCTAGTCAGATGATCGATCGGGATCTGACGGTGCTCCCTACCGCCCGAGTCGTATCATGGCACCAGTAATAGAAGAGACTAAGGATTATCGGAGTATAGTAGAGAACAGGGTTACGAGGGAGTAACATAAGTTTAGGATCACTAGAGTTCAACTCGCGTCGCACTCTGGGTGGCTACGCGGGTTAATCGGATTAGGGCTGATTAACGGAACTTTCGGTGTGTCACCGGAACAGTTAATCAGGGATCCGGTTGGAGCTAGAGATCCCGAACCCTGAAGGTTCCACCATGTCGTTGTGTATAGCAATTGTTCTCCGACCTAGTTGGATACGTTGGATGCGAAGTAGCGTGATAGAGCGCAAGCCCGGAGCCAAAGAACCTAATTCACATGTGTTACGGGCCGTAGGGGTATTTTGGTAAATACTGAAATATGGCTCAGAACATATTGAATATGGATCTTAGATTGAGCGGAATAATTACAGGAGCTCATAGGCGCTGACGGAACTCGATTCCGAGTAGCGCACCACACTCAGTCTCTCTTTCAGTTTTTCGCTTTTCGTGAAGGGCATTTTCGTCCAGGCTTCACGATAGACATCGGATAAACCTAAAAACCGCCCCCTCTCTATCATATCCATCTAGGGGCCGGCCCTAGGCTCCTTGGAGCCATGGGAGACCAGCCCCATAAAAGAAATAGGGAGAGGGAGGGCCGGCCCTATGGTACTACTCCCTCCCCTCCAAAAATTCGACCCTTTGTGCTCCTCCTTTGTGGTTTCGGCCAAGGAAAAGAGAGGAAGAAGAAGGGAGAAGGAAGAGGAAGGGAGGAGAAGGAAGAAAGGAGAAAAAGGAGGAGAAAATCTCGAGGCTCGCCATCGTCTTCGCAACGGATTCTTCCGTCGACTCGAAATCCTTGCACTCAGAAACGGGATTTCGAGGATTCTTCAATTCGCAAAGGACAAGGTGCTATCTGACAGTTTCCCTTGCCATTAACGTGCGGTTCTTCATCGTTCCGTTTTCTCCGGATCATAGATCCATAAGGTATGATGAAACTAAACACCTAAGTAGATGCATTCATGTCTTTCGTAGATCGTAGTATGCCATTAGGGTGTCCGCACATATGCTAAGATCGTAGATTTGCATGTAGATTGTTTTGTATCACAAATTGTAATGAAACATACACCGTATGATCTTCGGATCTTTCTTTTTGCTTCCGCTGCGACTCTGATTAGCGGAACCCAATTCCAACATCAAGCTATAGCAAAAAGTAAAGAACATGCTTCATTTGATCAACATCTACTGCTAGGGGTGGTGGTTAGTCGGGTTCGGGTTGGACCCTACCTCTACCTACCCATACCCATACCCATTCAGGTATGATAGGGTCCGTACCCGATCCATACCCATTCAGGCAGAAGAGGGTCTATACACGATACATACCCAATCGGGATTCAGATTTCAGGTTTCAGGTAAACTGGATATAATTTTCTCTTTTTCTAAATCATATACGTAAGTTATGTAACTACTTGAGGGAAACAAATCAAGATATCAAAATGCAATATTAAGAAGCTCTTTTAGTTTGTTATCACAAAGGTTTTAGTAGAGTATAAGTTTGGGTAAAGATATGAGTTCGGTTAGAATTTGGTTATATGACAATGAGTTTGGGGTAGAACTGTGTTATCCAGTATACACAAGTTAGAGGGGCAATCGGATTTCGGGTTTTGAGTATGGATATTGAGGCTCCATACCCGAAAGTTAATTAGGTAGAGTTGCTATATCCATACCCTACCCAAAACATGTTTCCATTACAAAATACATACCCATACCGAATGTTTCGGGTCGGGTTTTCAGGTTTTGGAAGTCGATTGCCACCCTTATCTACATCCCTTCACTCCTGAGTAAACCAAGTGGAGGCGGAGTTGAACCCACAGCTTCTCACCAAAGCATCAGTTGCTTTGCCAACTCTAATCATCTATAGAGAGCAAACGTTTATGCTACGTGGGAATTTTTGCTCCGGATGCTACAAGTATCTAGACCATTCCCTAATATGAGGGAAAAATGAGCAATTTGATTGTATGTAAAAAGGGTATGAGTGAGGTGCACGGGTCGTGCATGGGGTGTAAAGTATAATTGGACGGCTCTCGATTCCTCCATGGATGGCCCAGATGCCTCGCTTAGCATTCAGAGCAAAAACACCCAGCACCAAAAAAAAATCGCCATCAATCTATCTATACTAATCTTATAAAGTTGAGGTCTTTGGTGCCACGTGGCAACATCACCATTCCCTCGCTCTATCCTCTCTCCCCCCTTTTAATTTTTTTTTATAATTAAATTTCTCTCTCTCTCTCTCTCTCTCTCTCTCTCTCTCTCTCTCTCTCTCTCTCTCTCTCTCTCTCTCTCTCTCTCTCTCTCTCTCTCTCTCTCTCTCTCTCTCTCTCTCTCTCTCACAATGGGGTTGTGGCGCTAGATGTGCATCCAATCGAGCAGCGTCGTAATCGTTCGTGTATTGCATAGGATTAGTACTAGTTTGTTTATATAATGGTCGGTTGTGTGTTGTATATGTGCTCTCTTTAGGACGATCCTGTGAGATCAAGTAGTATATATTCAAGCTATCTATATGACATGATACGGCTTTTCACAAACTAACTAGGACAAAAAGACACGGGATGGATTTAACCGTCAATTAAGAGAGAGAGAGAGAGAGAGAGAGAGAGAGAGAGAGAGAGAGAGAGAGAGAGAGAGGGTTCTATTAAATACCTACTATAAAGATAATAAAAACTTACTATGAAGATGATAAATACATATTCAATGGCATTAAATGTCCATTTGATATTAATTAGTATCTTTTTTATGGTTATTTAGCACTCTCTCTCTCACTCTCTTAAGTGAATCACACCCCAAAGATAGGCGCCTTCGCCGTCCGAGTGCCGACAAGCACGTCGCCGCTAAAGGTGGTCGTCCGAGTGCCAACGGGCACCGGCGTTTACAAGTATATGGACATGCCAGAGCACACCAAAACCATCAGCTCTTGATATGCAGCTGGGCCATGGAGCCATGGACCCTAAATCCTTTTGGGCTTTATCAAAACTAGATTTAAAGTCAAATGGGTAAACCAAGATCAAATAGCAGTTTCAGTTTTACCTATTGAGGCTAGGAGGGAGATCCACTCTTTACCTCACCAAGGTGTGTGAAACCTGGTATGACCATGGAGTCAACAGAAGATCAAAGTGTCCACCTTGGGATTTATGCCTTGCACCCTTTAGATTTGAAAAAATCTCTACATCAACCTTCAAAAATAAATATTAAATGATTTTAAAATTAGATTTGAATTAATAATTTTTTAAAACTATTCAGTATTGGTCTCATTATGAAGGTATCGATGAGGCATTTCCAACGGTATAATTTTTTTAAAAAATAGATTAGTGGATTTAAACTTATATCGATTTAAAATAATTAATGAATTTATCTTAAAGGATACAAATGTAATAAGTAAAAGAATATTTGATATTTTTAGAATGTTTTGGGTATTTTTGAAAAATAAAGTGTTTCGGAGGGTGGTCTTCAAAATCCACCAACCCTCCAAATTTAAAAGCCGGATCTCCAAATTTTCAAAATGGAGATGGAAATGGAGGCCGGTTGGAGTGCCATCCACCTCCATTTTGAAGATATGGAGGCCGGTTGGAGATACTCTCAGTTCTCCGTTCTGACTATCCGTCTGCAATCGATCAGAGAGGAGCCTTGGTCTTCTACGCCTAGGGCTATCGATGGGAGCATCTCTCTCGGGTCCCCGGAGGATTCAGCGAAGTGCTACTGTGATGCTTGAGGAGATTGTTGCGATGGCATAAAGACCAAGTGTGATCAGCTTTTTCACAAGAAGGGATTGATTCCCTGAAGGAGATAGTGTCAGGAGTGTGGCGCTTGGCACGCGGTTCGTGGGTGGCATGATAAGGGAGAAGTATGCGGTTTGGGGGCTGCGGAGGAGTTCGTCCCGAGGAGATTGCGAGTGGCACTTGGGTTTCGGCCACGTGGGCTGGGGAGATGGCGCTGCGACTTTCTTTTGCTGTCGGGTCTCCTCTGCCCTCCATGCTGAATTCTGGGAGAAAATGTGGGAAAGTACTGGTTCTGATTGACGCATCGCAAGCTGCAGCTATGTTAGTAGTTACGCCACGCTGCCCCCGCTTTTCACTTAATACATGGTTTCCAAAACATCGGGGGAGGGGTGCGGTTTCTCCCTCCTCGGCTTCCCATGCAGCAGAGGCTTATGCGCGGGTGAGCTGTCACGGGTGGGAAACCGGAAAGCTTACCCAAACACAACCTTAAGCCTGGAAGGAACAATTGGGCCTTCAGTATTCTCTGAATAGGCTGTGTTGAGCCCAGAAAACTGTACATTCATCAGGCATCACACAGGCATGGCTCTGCATGGTCTGTTATGGACAAGTGGTCTTCCATCTGCCCACAAACTGGGCTCAGATTATCGAGCCCAACATGCGGCCCTACACTCAGGATTTCAGCCCATCAAGACCACCATTGGATGGTGGAACATGACCAAGTGATTTTGGTCAAGTGTGGCCACGACCGAACCGCCATTGGTCACATGTGACCGTCATATGACTAGCCTTAGCCCACGGGTAAAACGGTTAGTGAAATTAAAGTTGTTTCGGAGGGACTACTCACTAAACCAAAACATTATCAGTACTTTAGCTCAAACATCACACAGCATCACCATCGAAGGAAAGATCGCACGTAGCCATGAATGCAGGCACCTTGATAGGCGAGTGGCAATTAGGCACATCGAATGCTAACTGTGATCCTCAATCCCTTTAATGGTGAGTGCATCGGACGGTTGTGCGATGTTTTGCACCACGTCAGCCCCTACAACAGTTTCACCAAATATTTTCTCCAATGTTAGCTACCCATTACTGTATTTAACAAAAAAACTAGAACTTATAGCCTGAACTGAGGGGGTTAAACTGTTATTTTTCAGCTTGAAGGGGGTTTAAGTGAAACTACAGGGAGGTAAGTGTAAATTTCCCTTCATTTTCATGAAGTATGCAAAACATTGTCGAGATTTATAGAGACAATATGGTGTCTACATGCCCATCAATGTTGATCATCTGCAGGTGGCACAATCTAAAAGCCAATACTAACAATTTCTTGACATTATTATTCAAAATCTCGAAGAATTTTTAAACTTCAAATCAGCATAGTGATGCTTTCCCACATTTGGGTTATGCCATCAAATGAAATATTCCTAACGGAAATTTAAAAAAAAAAACATATAAAATATTCAAAATTGGTTAAAAGGGCTTAGTTGCAGGGAATTTGGCAAACAAGGCATTAGTCGCCTGTTGAGCAGGAGACCCGAAATGGATTGGCTGTTCAACAGGCAATCCAATGACGTGTTGCAGCCTCAGCCGTCCGTTTCATCCAGCCCTGACCAGTGAATCGCGCTCAGCACGGATCGGCTGGCAAAGGGATGCCATGATTGGATGCCACATCATTATGTGTAAAAGGCAATACATTGGATCGCCTGTTCAACAGGCGACCAATGTCTTCCTTGCCAAATCTTTGCAACTATGCCCTTTTAACTAATTTGAATATTTTTTAAAATTACCGTATTCATAAATTACCTGTATTTTATCCAGTAAATTCCCCACTTGATTTATGAAACAACTAGAAATTACAGAGAGGTCATTTGTGGTTAATAGATGCTTGAATTTGCATTTATGAAACAACTGTTGCTCTTCCTATCGATCACACTCGAGCTCAAAAACAAGCAGAGTAGAAAACAAACTATAACATAAATCCAGCATTCGGGGATCGTGACACTTACAGATCAGCTGAAGACATTGCTCAGGACGGTCCACGCTAATCACGAGAAGAGCGGAAATTTCCGCTCCCCCATAGCATACGAGATTATGTTCCTTCTGAGCGGTGCGATGTACTGAGCGCCATGGAATGCAGCAGCCCTTAGCACATTAAGAGGTCCGAAATCAACAGAGTAGGCCTTCTGAAAACCATCGAGGATCGCCATCATGGTAACATTGGCACCCTTCCTTTCCTTCTCATACTTCTTCAGTAAAGAGAGCTGCAAAAAGGGGCAGCTTTTAATTCTATTTATTCGGTTTTAACACCACAGATCTGCAGCAATAGAAACTCTGCTGGCATGAATTTCAAGTCAATATATTTTCTTTAAGGGTAAATTACATTTTGACCCCTTGAAGTTAGGGAGTCATTACAATTGTGTCCCTACAGTTTTTTTTTTTTGTAGCACTTACACCCGCTGAAGTTTCAATTTGTTGATGCATTCCACGAGGGGGTGAATCTGATATGGTTTCCAAAGTTTCAATTTGTTGATACAATCCACAAGGGGGTGAATCTGATATGTTTTCCAAAGTTTCAATTTGTTGATACAATCACCCCCTCCTGAGGCCTCATGAGATATGTTTTTCAAAGTTTAGGGGGTGTAAGTGTTACAAAAAAAAATGCAGGGCCACAATTGTAACTGCCCCCAAACTTCAGGGGTCAAACTATAATATACCCATTATTTCATGACCAAACAGAAGCAAACAAGTGTGAGAAAATGCAGTTTATAATGGAAATATTACGGCTACTGTGCTACATTGTCAAGATCCCGTGTATCCTAGATACTCATTGCATTGCTTAAGGAACCAATAGATTATATCGCATAACCAACCAAATTGACCAATATAGTAAGCTAGCTATAAGAATTCAAGGAATGTTCTGGAGCTATAATACCGTTCTCCACCCAGATGATGAAGACCCATGAAGGGTTTCGCAACAGTGGATAATACTTCACATAAGGCTACATTGGGTTATCATTGATGCATGTATCATATATGCACATAAGAGAGACAAGGTCCGAGGTGCGCTATACTACAATGAGTACTCTCACGAAAAAGAAAAAAAAAACATTAGACAAGAATGTTGGTTGTGCCACTACACATAGAAGAATCATGATGCCACATACCCATAAGACAATGGAAGTACTCAAACCATGCATGACAACATGTTCAAACCTGAGATAGCACGATGAAGGTACAAACATTGAGGCAAGGTGATGAAAGCTAGGATAAGGTGGTGCATTAGTTGCATTTTTAGACTAGAGAAACATGGTGTTAGTAATATAAAAGGATTTTGGAAGGATTTGGGGAAGAGAAGCATACACATGTATGCTATGGTTAGGTAGTGAGGCAGAAGCATGGATAAGAAGTTGAAGGGGCAGGCTCAATAGAGAAGTTTGCAGGATCTTTAAGGGAAAAAAATGGAGCAGGGGGAAGGGGGCAGACCAAAATGATATGAAGGACAAAAGATCAAAAAAGTTTTATAATGGAGAGAGCATGGGTGAAGATGAATAAAGTAGGGGAGTCCCTGAATGGAGGTAGAGAGAGAAAAAATTGAGCAAAGGAATCATGCCAGTGATAGCCCTCTCATGCTTGATATTATATAAAAGGAGAAGTCACTTAATAAATGAGGGGAGAGCTTAGTGAGTTCACCAGCCGTAACTAAACAATCATGTGATGAAGGGATTTTAGTGCTTAATCCACAACTAGCAAAAGCAATAGGGAATAGCTGACCTTGCAGTTGCTTTTCAAACCACTTTTAGCTGCCTAAATTTAAATCACTACAGCTTAAACAATAAACACAGCACTTGCATCTTGTAGAGTAAAACCTAGTTGCTAAGTGCAATGAAGATTGTCCGCAAGCTATTGGTAAGAGCACAACTCATAGCTCACATGTTGAAGCGAATCTCTTAATCACACAGCCGATCAAACAAACATGGAAACACTGCAAGGAATCATGATGAATAAGTTGACCCTGAAGTGACTCATGCTCAGGCTGAAGGTGGCACCACGTACTAGTAGAGGTGTCTATCAAGTATAGTAGCTTTGTATTTTTTTCCTTTAATTGTAATGTTTACTACTTGCTCCATTTCTTATTTTCTTAACATAGAGAACTAGGTTAAAGTCAATGATGCAATCAGAAGAGTGGTTAAATTCAAGGTTCCAAAAAAACGGCGGAGGGGGTTGAGATGTCGAAGATCATATTGGACAACGATTTTTGGAGAAACCTTGAAAAGCTCCAAAGTTTGATTGCCACTTTAATTCATGTTTTGGGCATGGTTGATGGTGACAAAGACCTCGCTATGTGTTTGATATATTTGATTCATGTTTTGGGCAATAACAGAAGTCAATGACAATAAGGAAGTGCGATATATGAAATATTAGAAGATTATTGATGATAGGTGGGAGGCCACCCTCCATTCTCCACTACATACAGTCGGGTTATTTTCTTAATCTCACTCTTTGCTTCCATGATGACTTCTCAAAAACATCTGGAAGTTCGACATGGTTTACAAAAGGTGCTCGGTACCTTGTTGCCATATATGAATAACCAACTTGAAGCTCTCTCAGAATATATTAGTCAAAATTCTAAATAAAAACTTATGTTTAATTGTTTATTACTTATAGTTAGTAAACTTTTAATTTACGTTTATGCTTTAAGTTACTAGATGATTGATTATGAACATGGTCAATTAGATTTTGCAGTGCAATTGTACAGCGGAGTAAGCTTCCTCCAAATAATATAGTAATGCTAAATTTTAGAAAATCTTACATTTATAGCAAGTTTTTTTTTAATACAGAGTATAACTATTGTTCTAATATTCCTTTATAGTTCCTTGTTGGGAGAATTTTGGTATGAGAACTCCTATTCTTCAAAAGATTGTCGTTCGAGTTTTGAGTGAAAACTGTTCGGCAACTAGATGCGAAAGAAATTGGAGTACCTTCGATCAAAATCCATATCAAGAAGAGGAACATGCTCAAGCAAGAGAAGTTGAACAAGTGGATGTTCATACACTATAACTTGAGATTAAGGGACCTGTAACTTAGAAGGTGTTAAGATGTATTAGTGTATATACATACACTTAGGGTATATATGACTCACATTGTATTCACCTTATATTTGCCAATTGGCCTAATGAGAGCATCATCCTATTCTCTCCCAAACCCTAGCTCTCCTTCTCTCTCCTTTTCTCTTCCTCTAGGGTTTGTCACATGGTATCAGAGCAAGGTTGATCGCCGGCGTCGTCAACGGCTCCCTTGTCTCCTTGTCTCGCGATCAGATCCAGAGTTTCCAGCCGTCCCCGCGCTCTGCTTGTGATCCGTGCGCCTGCTCCGCTCGATCCGCGCGCGCCTCCAACCGTCCCCGAGCGCGCTCCACCCTCCAGCTGTCCCTCCGCGCGATCTGCTCGCGACCCGCACGTCTGCTCCGCGCGCGCCACAAGCCATCCCCTGCGCTCCACTCGCGACCCGCGCGACCCGCTCCAGCCCTGCGATCTGAAGAAGGGTCGCGACCCGCACGTCTGCTCCGCGCGCGCCTCCAGCCATCCCCTGCGCTCCACTTGCGACCCGCGCGACCCGCTCCAGGCTCCAGCCCTGCGATCTGATCCCGTTCAGCCCTGCCGCTCCCTTGCTGATTTGATCCGGAGCGCCTGCGATCTGATCCCGCTCAGCCCTGCCGCTCCCTTGCTGATTTGATCCGGAGCAAAGGCTCCTTTGCTGATTTGATCTGGCAGTTGCAGTTGCTCCGGAGCACGCTTCCTCTCCGCGCGTCTCCTCTTCTCCGATCAGCCCTCTCTCCGGATATGTCCTCGACTTCCTCGATGACGACTCCACCGTCTCATCCGGTGCCTCCCTATGAGATTCCACGAGATTTTCTCCCGCTCGCCACTGACTTTCTTCTCCAAGAAGCCTCCGACTGGCCGGCATGGTCCGCCACGGTGGAATCCACCCTTGAGGGTCGCAATCTTCGAGGACACCTTGATGGATCTTCCATACTTTCTGCTTCCGATGCAGAATACGGTCCCTGGCGTCTTCGCGATCAGCGCATCAAGGCCTACCTTGTTGCATCAGTGGATCGTTCTCTTCGCCGGGACATGGTTGGGCTTGCCACTTCTGCAGCAATTTGGGGACAGCTCACTACTCGCTTTGTTGAGAAGAGCGGAGCACGTGAGTATCAGCTTCTCACACAGGCCCAGTCGGCACAGCAGGGAGAGTTGACGGTCCAACAGTTTTACTGTCAGATGCGCTCCTATTGGCGTGATCTTCAGGATCTCGCTCCCGTTCCTGACCCGTCTCGTGCTGTCGAGTATCAGCTCTACCGGGAGCGTCTTCAGCTCTATCAGCTATTCGCTGCCCTACGACCAGAGTTCAGTGCTCTGGCCGGTCAGCTTCTTCACCGGGACAGCCTTCCTCGTCTTGATGAGGCTGTGGCTGAGCTGGTCGCCGAGGAGACTCGTCTGCGTACTCTTGCCTCCAGGGCCTTACCCCTTCCATCCGGTCTTCAGGGTGTTCTTGCTGCTGCCCTGCCGCCGGTCTCAGGCCCACCAGCTAATGCCTCCCATGGTAGACCATTCTGCACTCACTGTCAGACACCGGGCCACTTCGTGGACACTTGCTTCTCACTCCATCCCGAGAAGCGTCCTACCTACAGAGATCGAGGTCGAGGACGAGCTCGAGGTCGTGGTCGCCCTGTTCCTACTGCTGCTGCTGCCTCGTCCGTCACAGCTGGCGAACTACAGTCTATTCGTGAGGAACTAGCTAAGCTTAGACTCTCTCAGCAGTCTCCCGCTACTCCTGGATCTTCCGACGCCTCCGCCTTCTCTGCCTCTTCCGGTAGTCCCATTGTTTGGATACTGGATTCGGGCGCCTCACACCACATGACTCCTGATGCCTCACTGCTCACTGCTTGTCAGCCTGCATCGCACCTGCCACCGATCCACACTGCAGATGGTTCTCGCTTAGCCATCTCACAGTCTGGATCCATTACTTCAGCCTCCGCCCCTGCTTGCCGCCTCTCCTTATCCTCTGTGCTTCACGCTCCCACACTTCATATGCACCTGATTTCTGTTAGTGCCTTGTGTGACTCTGGCTGCTCGGTGACATTTACCCCTTCCTCTTGTTCTGTGCAGGATCTACGTACTGGCCGACTGATTGGAGCAGGTCGTAGGACAGGCGGGCTCTACCAGATGGAGTTTCTTCACTCTTTGGATCCGTCATCATCTAGGTTTTGTGGAGTTGTCTCTCCTACTGCCGACCTGTGGCATAGGAGGCTAGGTCATGTATCGGAACCACGTCTTAAGAGATTACTCCATTCTGGAGCTCTAGGTCGTGGTCCTTTTTCATCTTTATCTACTTGTACTGGCTGCAAGCTCGCAAAAGCTGCTGCCCTTCCCTTTTCATCCAATACTTCTCAGAGCTCTGCTCCTTTTGATCTTGTTCACTCTGACATCTGGGGCCCCTCTCCTCTCCCCTCTATGACTGGATATTTATATTATGTCTCGTTTGTGGATGATTATAGTCGCTACACGTGGGTCTACCTTCTTCGTCGTCGATCGGATATCCTCCAAGTCTATAAGGACTTCACCTCCATGATTCATACGCAGTTTAGTCGGTGCATCAAGATCTTTCGCTCTGATTGTGCCTTAGAGTATCTATCTACCGCTATGCGCAGTCTTATTCAGTCCCATGGGACCATTTTCCAGCACTCGTGTCCTCACATCCATGAGCAGAATGGTGTTGCTGAGCGCAAGCATCGCCATATTCTTGCGACTACTCGTGCTCTCCTTCTTTCTGGTTCTGTTCCTCGGCGCTTCTGGGCTGAGGCTCTCCTCACCTCAGTCCAGCTCATTAACATCACTCCCTCGTCAGTTCTTCCGGACGACTTATCTCCTCATGAGCGTCTCCTCTCTACCACTCCTGACTACAGCCCTCTTCGCATTTTTGGGTGTACCTGTTTTGTTCTTCTTCCTCTCCATGAGCGCACAAAGCTGTCTGCTCAGGCAGCTAAGTGCATTCTTCTTGGGATCAGCACTGAGCACAAGGGATACTGCTGCTATGACCCTGTAGCTCGTCGCCTGCGTATCTCTCGACACGTCTCCTTTGTCGAGGATACACCCTACTACTCTCCTGAAGCTCAAGATCTCACCTTTCTTGAGGTTTCTTCTCCTCCCTCATCGCCACCTTTGCCTCCCTCGTCGCCCTCTCTAGTTCCCCCGGCTCCGTCAACTCCTTCCCCACCACCTGCTCCCTCGGCACCGCTGGCTCCTTTGCCTGTTGTTTCCCCAGTGTCTCCGGGGGACTCCCCCGCGGCTTCCTCCTCTTTGCCCGTGCCTCTCTCTCCTCCCCGGGTTGTCTCTCCATTTCCTCAGGTCTACTCTCGTCGGCCTACCCCTGTGTCTCTGTCTCCTTCCTTTTCCGTGGATGCCGGCTCCCCTGCTGTTGAGGTTCCTCCTAGTTTTTCGCCTCCTGTGCCTGCTCCGTCACTGCCAGTCGTGGATCCAGGCCCGCCTCGCTACCCTCAGCGCCCGCATCATCCGCCTGACCGTTTTAGCCACGACACTGGGCCTCCTGATCGTTTTGGTTTTGCCTCTGTCTGCAGTTACTCGCCTCAGTTTACTGCCTTTCTTACTGTTGTGCACGCAGATCAGGAGCCCCGATCCTACTCTGAGGCCGTTCGGTTTCCTCAGTGGCGTCAGGCTATGGATGAGGAGTTTCAGGCCTTTCAGCAGACTCAGACTTGGGATGTTGTCCCTCTGCCCCCTGGTGTTGAGCCTGTCAGCTGCAAGTGGATTTATAAGGTCAAGCACCGCCCTGATGGATCCATTGAGCGTCACAAGGCTCGGGTGGTGGCTCGTGGCTTTACTCAAGAGTATGGTGTTGACTACGAGGAGACCTTTGCTCCGGTGGCTCAGATGACCACCGTTCGCACTCTTCTGGCAGTTGCAGCTGTTCGTCGCTGGACCCTTCTTCAGATGGACGTGAAAAATGCCTTTCTTCACGGTGACCTGTCTGAGACTGTCTACATGGATCCCCCTCCTGGTCTCCGTGTTCCTTCTCAGCACGTGTGTCGTCTTCGTCGGGCCATTTATGGGCTCAAGCAAGCTCCTCGTGCCTGGTTTGAGCGGTTCCGCCGTGCTGTCCGGGAACTTGGTTACTTAGAGAGCAGTCAGGACCACTCTCTGTTTGTCCGATCGTCCCCGCAGGGCCGGGCGATTCTACTGTTATACGTGGACGACATGATCATCACTGGAGATGACACTGCTGCGATTGCTAGTCTTCAGCAGCACTTGAGGAACCAATTTCAGATGAAGGATTTGGGCACGCTTCGCTACTTTCTTGGTCTTGAGGTAGCATACAGTGCAGATGGCATTCTGCTCTCTCAGCAGAAGTACCTTTCAGACATCCTTAGTCGTGCTGCCCTCACAGATAACCGCACAGTAGACACCCCTCTTGAGCTTCACTCGAAGCTAAGTCCTACAGATGGAGTTCCTCTTTCAGATCCCACTCGGTACAGGCAGATTGTGGGACAGCTCGTCTATCTCTGCATCACTCGGCCTGACATTGCACACGCTGTCAGCATTGTCAGTCAGTTTGTTGCAGCTCCACACTCAGTTCACTACGGTGCCCTTCTTCGGATCCTCCGGTACCTCAGAGGGACAGTTACTCGCTCTTTGTTTCTGTCGTCGTCCTCCTCTCTCAGACTTCGAGCCTACTCAGATGCAGACTGGGCTGGAGATCCGACTACACGCCGCTCCACCACTGGTTACTGTTTGTTTCTTGGCGATTCTTTGATCTCCTGGCGCAGCAAGAAGCAGAAAGTGGTGTCTCTCTCTAGTACTGAGGCTGAGTACAGGGCTATGGCCTCCACGACTAAGGAGATAGTTCACCTTCGACGTCTCCTCCGTGATCTTGGTGTTGCTTTCTCCGAGCCTACTCCACTTCACTGTGATAACCGGAGTGCTATTCAGATTGCTAGCAACCCGGTTTTTCATGAAAGGACAAAGCACATCGAGATTGACTGTCACTTCGTCCGACAGGAGTATGAGCCCAGGACAATCTCTCTACCTTTCACTCCCTCAGCAGAGCAGATCGCAGACTTCTTCACGAAGTCACATCCTACACCTCGTTTTCGGTCTTTGATTGCCAAACTCTTGGTGCATGATCCACCCTGAGTTTGAGGGGGGGTGTTAAGATGTATTAGTGTATATACATACACTTAGGGTATATATGACTCACATTGTATTCACCTTATATTTGCCAATTGGCCTAATGAGAGCATCATCCTATTCTCTCCCAAACCCTAGCTCTCCTCTCTCCTTTTCTCTTCCTCTAGGGTTTGTCACAGAAGGCAAGCTTCAGATTATGATCCAAAGGTTCTTGACCATATCGCATATCCCACTAGAAAGTCATGATGAAGATTGGGTTGCTGAAGACACACATAGTGGACTTGGAGCTAGTACTACTGGAGCTGTTGATAAGGATGATGATAGTTGGTTGCTTCACACCAGAGAGGGTTCTACTTCTACTAGTGGGAGAGAGACGAGGATTGCGTCAGACTTTAAATTGGATTCAAACAATTGATTACTGGATATGATTTGGATATTGAACAATCTATGTTTTGTAATAACTTATGTTATTTGGTGACAAACTTTAAGGTCATCAAAACTTGGTGGATGCTCACTTTTTTTTACTATACTTTAGTTATTTCATAGTTATCAGTTTTAATTTAACCATATTTTAATAATAAATATTAGAATTGCATTATAGCTTTTGAGTTTTGGGTGTAACCTGGGATACACTGATACTTCGAAACAGGTGACGTACCCGTATCGGATACTTCCCGATACTCCAATACGGCTCGATACGGCATTATACGTATTCGATACGGCTAGGAAGTATTGGGGTTTCAAAAAAAGAAAGATCTGATACACCGGGGATACGGGAACAATACGCCGAGATACTTATGGATAGTAATGTAATCCAAAATCCAAAAATCCGACCCAAACCCTACCGAAACTTGACCGAAACATTGGATATGGGTCTAAATTCTATACGTGACCATTTGCTTAATGATATCATTTATATGTTTTGTATTTTGGATGATGCATGTGACACTAACTTTGTATTTTGTAGTGAATGATGAATGTTAGTGTTTTTTGCTAGCGTTATGGACGATGAATGTGGCACTTTGCGTAATGTTGTTAGCGTTACTTTTTTGTAATTGATGAATGTGAACTAGCTTTGTATTTTTTGGTTGTATTGGATGTATATCATGTAATGAATGATGTGTATGGTCATATTTAATTTTCAAACGATTCACTAGCCATATTCTAGCACAAAAAATATTATATTTAATTATTACTATATATATATATATATATATATATATATAATTACAAATGTATCCCTGCCGTACTGCATATCCTAGTTTTTCAAAAATCCACGTATCGTCGTATCCGTATCGGTGCTTCCTAGGGTGTGACTAACCAAGTTTTCGAGTCGACTCGACTCGGGAATGTTCCGAGTCGAGTTTTCAAATATAGTAATTCTAATAATATTAACAACCTAGGGGGTTAGAAAGGATAATTGCATCTAGTGGTTGTACTTAAATCTAAAAATATAGGTGTGATTCATAAAATTAGTAAATTATACAAAATATGTGGAAAATTTGTGCGGCTCCCCGGAGAAAATTCGTACAAATTTACTCATTAGCGACCATTTTTGTGTATCACAAAAACATGGACAAAAAAAGATTCCAACGGAAGGAGATCGATTATGAATGATAACCAAACCAGCACTTTTGCTCTGTTTTAGATGTGCAAGAACTCCATCTCCGATCCTATATGCGGCGATCCCTTTTTTCTTAGAAAATGTGCCTATTTATTAGGTGTGATTTTACATTGGGTCTTCAATCGTTTCATGGACTTGGAACCATTTGACTCAATTTATAATGAAGTAGATCTTGTTTCGATTGGCTACATCTTTTAGAATTTTGATGATTTGTTCCATCTTTCTTTTTTTGGGCATAGGGTCATTAATGTATACATATTATGGCCCATAACATCTCCACTCTATAAGCTATAAAGTCATGGATATCTGACCAATAAGTGGTGGATGGCTTACATCTTCCTTCCTTTCCTTCTTCATGCTTCATCCAACATCATCGAACAAAAAGAGGTGGATGACTTTCCTCTTCCTTCATTTCCGTCTTCATATTTCATCCTACATCATAGAACGTATACGGATTAGAAAGTTTGGATTTATGTCCTTGCATCTACTTCTCCTCTAAGCATGAAAAACAGTGAGATATGCCTCCATGTCTGTGATTCCTTACCCTGGATTATCTTCATCACCAGATCCATTATTTGTAGCATCCCTTCATCCTTAATTTTCTCTAGTTTGTCCTCATAAACGAGCCCCCTAGAGTTCATTACTAAGTTGATGACCTTGGTTATATACCTCTATCTAGTGTTTTTAGAGGTATAGGCGTAAGGCAAGGTGTTTGTCTGTGGTGAGGCAGGGCGTAAGCCCCACGAATTTGTTTGTTTTTAATTAAAATAAATATATTTTTAAACTAATATGAAAATAGTGAACAACATATAAAATTCAAATATATAAATATATTAGGCAGTATAAGAAAAATAAATTGAAATAATGTTATCGTTGTCTTCCATGATTCATCTCTAACCAAAATCCATAATATATAGTATCCAAGATTCAATACAACACAAATTCAAGGAAGTTACAGTTAAAAAAAAATTTCCTGAAAGGCTCTACCATATCAAAGATCGCATCAATATCAACTCCATCCAATGGGTCAATGCCGGGGAAGCTTCCATAATGAACTCTCCCCACATCCTTTATGTTCACATCTTTCTCTATAGGAGTCAATAGGACCGCCTTGTCTTCACCTCTATCTTTACCTATACATAAATAAAAGTTGACATTTAGAATTAGGAGACAAATTGTCAATAAAAAGGTGTGCCTTGGGTTTAGTTTTAGGCTTATATATATTTTTAATATATGTCACTCCATCTGGACGTATGCCCAACCAGCTGAGACGCAAAAGGGGAGCTCTAGTGCCCGGGACATGCACCCAACCAGTTAGGCATAAGCCCAGATGAAGTTTTGCCCCAAATTGGTCGCCCCAGGGTGTTTTGGGTGCACTTCACCCCCGGGCGAGCCCTAGTAGTACCCCGGTCCAATTTTTTAAAACTCTGCCTCTATCTCCCTATTGTAGAGTCTTATTATTTATGGTTTCAATTGTCGATGATAAATGCTAGTTTACCAATAAACTTTTGGGCAAACTGCAAAAACATCCCTTAACTATACAACTCATTTCATATTAGTCCCTCAACTTATTTTTGGAACAATTTGATCTTTGAACTATGCTCCGTCTGCATTTAGCCCCCTTTGTCAACTTATATTTCAAAAATACCCTTGTCCTAGTAAGCATAAATTGAATATTTTAAAATAATTTTTAGTCTTATTGGAAATTGATAAGGGTATTTTTGGGATAAAAAGTTGGCTGAGGGGCTAAATGCAGATGGAGCATAGTTTAAGGATCAAATTGTTCAAAAAAAAGATGAGGGACCAATATGAAATGCGGTGTATAGTTCAGGGAAGGTTTTTGTAATTTTCCCAATAATTTTTGTACAATGCACCAATCAATTTTAATATATATTATCCTTATATTTATTTCATCTGGCCATGGCTTATATTTTCTCGACCCTCCTCGTTGGTATCAATGTGGATTGCATGAACCATGTATGATTTTTGTCCACAATCTACACCATTGTTGCTTCCTTAAAGCATTAACAAAATTGACTAAAAAAATCACACAAGAATCTTGAGGCGTTTAGCCTATATGATTATATTATACTCATCTAGAACTTGATGTAGAGATCATTCGACAATTATCCTTATATCACCCTCAACCCTACCCTAGTCCAAACAGAACAAAAACCAATGGCCATAGTAAACTAAAAGATTACTTATATTAGATTTTGCTGACATAATTCCACATCTTTGTAAACCGTTATCACGGACCATCCTGTCTAAGTTTGTGGTCAGGTACCCTTGCAGATGAATTTGAACAAGCACGTCAGAACCAGACAGCAAACAAACAACAACAATACACTATCCCCGCTCAATCTGATAGAAGAACTGGAACGCAGCTAACGCTACACCCATATTACCTATTTTTCCTCACTTTCCTAGCTTCGTTCCGTTGTTTAGTCCTTGACTCCTTGTATCCCCTAAGACGTGATCTTTATCCAATATGACCATTCTTAAGTCTTTCATCTTTAAAAGAGGACATCTAAAGAAGCAAAAGTAATAAAGGATTGAAGCTCTTAAATGTGCATCATTACCATCTATGTCCCTCTCTTCCCTTCTATTTCCTTAGCTCATTAATGTTGCAAATGGAGCATCGTTTAACGGAGGCACAATTTGGATGTTGATGAATTTGGATAGAAGCAATCGCATACTCCTCATTCATTAACATAGAATAAAACTTCAGCCATACCGAAGATTTGGCCCAAACACCCTACATCCTTCTAATGGACTAATATGAAAAGAGAACAAATGTTTAATAAAATTTTAAACTTGTTTCACTAATTTCATCTGAAACATGGGCTTAGGCCAAAAATCTGACCGCTGATTTTCTTCCAACGTTCAATATCAGCAAAAGGTAATGGATCCTTGACTAATTGAAATATGGTCTACAACTAAGATTTTGAACCTAAATCATTACTCAGTGTTCTGCATAGTCACCAGTCAGATAATCGTCAGATAGGTCAAGATAGTGCTTCAACTATTTCTTAAAAAGATGGTGCTACAACCCTTATTGTTCTCCATTATCCCAAACTTGTGATCATCACCATCATAATTCCTTTCAACATATTATTAACCACCATTTGTACCCCAATTTCCATACATGCATAATGACTCCATTGACCCATAACTTTCTTCGTACCACCTCGGGAAAATGCACCCAACACTTATAAAATTCTGTATAATCCTTTGGATAGCTCTATTCTTCTTCTGTATCAGCCTAAACATGCTATATAATATTCACGAACATAGTTAACTAGTATGACTAGCAAAGAAACAAGTAGACACAATGATTCCACTAGAAATTATAAGGGTTGAAGTAAATTTCCTATCTTGACTAGTTGATAACACAGTCACCGCATGGCTAGGAAGCACAGATACTCCATGTCCCCTAACGTATCCATATCCGATACGTATCGGATACGGATTTGAGTCAGATACACCCCGATATGTATAAGACACGACAAATAAGTATCCAGTTTAATAAATTGATAAAAATAGTCCGGATACGTGTGGATACATTCATAATATGTATCGTGTCGGTTGTTAATCGCATTGGGTCAGATTTAAACAGAACTGGATATATTAAAAGGGTGATTCCTAAATCTTAAACCCTCAACCCATCCCGTAGACCTCCAAACGACTACGAGAGAGGAAGCCCTAGCCCTAGGCCCATGTCGTCGCTACCATCAGCCACGCTCTCTGCCACCATTGCCTTCCAATGAAGTCTCTGTCCGACGCAATCGCGTGCCTCAAGCCCTCGACCCCCATCACCCAATCCCTGAGATCATAAGAGCCACCTGACTACAAGTAAAGAAGCTCTAGGCCAGTCTGCCACCAGTGCCATCAAACACAGCTTCCGCAACTAGTGCCTTCAAACAAAGTCGCCACCTCCGTCCGTAGTCGGTGTGGTCTGACGCAATCACCACCTCCGTCGAACCTACAATAAGTTCCTCCCATCTTTCTTTTTCATCTCTATCTGTATTTTTTTTCCTCTACTGGATTTCTTATTATTGGGTTGATTTTTTTTCTACTGATTTCTTTTTTTATTGCATATATTATATATTAATATATATGTTTTGAACTAAAAAAATAATAATCATATTTTATATATATATTAAATTATATATATATATATATATAATCGTCGTACCCGTGTCCTAGTTTTTCAAGATTTGTCGTGTCTCATATCCATGTCCGTGCTTCCTAGCCGCATGGTTGAACAAGTCTTAGAAAATTATGTGATAGTTTAAACATTTGTTCCGGAGATAAAGTAGAGAATAATACCAATTAAACTCTAAAATAAATTATTTGAGTTTAGTTTGGATTAAACTGGAATGGGAGCTTGTCCGCAATTCAATTGAAAATTTATGTGAAGAAACGGATGGTATGACATGATAATTGATAATTGATAATAACATTGCACTTTATGAGTTAACAAGAATATAGATCCAATGCTACAATAATATAATATATTGCATTCATTCAATTATTGTATACACACTACAACATACAGGTCTTCAATCACCAATTTATAAGCCATTAAGATGCTTTTGAGTTTCGCTGTATTGCATCCAGTTATTCAAACAAAATTTGCAAATACACTGAATAACAGTTTTATTTTGTTAAAAACTGAAAATATTATCGGAAGCTTATGTAAATCAAGATAGGTAAAAGTAAAATGCAACCATTGATATCACTTATAATACCTTTACCTAAAACAAGCATATTAGTAAAGCTCATTCACAATATTGCATCAACTTACTGAAACACTTACAGAAACAACAGACATGATCAGATTGATTTTTTTGAAGGTGTAAATTTTTTCAACTAGACTACACAAAATTAATGAAAAGGTCCTACCTTTGACGATGCTGATAAGTGATAATAGTAATAACTTACACCTACAATACAAAAACTAGTTGGGTGGAAATCAAGTCGAATGGAAACATTTAAAAGTTGGACGAATACCTCCCCTATGTCAGAACCCACCAAGAGGCCTTCCGAAATAACCTTTGATAGAGCAGATGCATCTCCAAATCCTAGATTCACTCCTTGGCCAGCTAAAGGATGAACAGTATGTGCTGCATCACCAATCAGGGCCACTCGGTTTGACGCATAATCGTGAGCATGCATCAGCGAAAGTGGAAATGCCATTCTTTCTGAGGCCACTTTAGTTACTTTGGGAGGAATCTGAAAGCATTCTGTCGCAGATAGCATCCCCTGTCTGGAAACCCAAGGTAATCTATCCATATAATGATAAAAAACACTTGATTGGGGGTGAGAACCAAAACCATAGTCCAACGCATGATTCACTGCTTTTATGAATTCATTCTCACTCATTAGTTTATGAGATGAAGAGCCCTCAGGGCTCATTGTCCAAACAATATTGCTGAACTTATTACCCATAGGTAAAAGTGCAAGGGGTCCAGAGGGCAGAAACCTCTGCCATGCACACTGATTTTCCACAGGATGCTCAACTGTACAAATCACTGCACTTTGGGAATAATTCCATCCGGTTGTTTTCAATCCAGATATCTCCCTGACACGTGACTTGGCACCATCAGCTCCAACCTGTGATAATGCAAACACGCAAAGCGTTGATTGCATGTGCTCATTAAGTATGACTAACTGAGTAAACAATCCATAGCCAGCCATCATATGAATCAAAAGGTTATGTTTGAATACTGTACCAACAATTTTCCACGATAATTTATACCAAAAGAAATAACATTCATTATAAAACGAACAACAATTACCACCAATTTTGCATGGAGACTTTTTCCATCACTCAGCTCTAACTTCACTGAACGATCATGATGCATCTTCTCTACAGTCATTGAGTTCAATCTGGCAGAGTAAATCATCTTCTGGAAATCTGCATTCTGCTGTGAGATAATTCTTATGCCTCAGGAAAGGTCAACAAAACAGCTATTTATGTTTTGTATCTAAGATATAGACGATGTAATAGGGAAAGGAATATAAGTTTCTTAATACGCTAATAATGTTTATCAACCAAAAGCGTACATTAATATCATACCCCTTCGAAATATAACCATGACTTATTACATATGATATACTACATGGAAATAACAAATAATGCTCACAAAACTACATCAACCTAAACATAAATGTCAATCCATGATTAGAGAGAATCTACTGCAGCTTGGTTAAGCTATGGACAAATACAAGATTGAACTGAATTATTTATGTCAAGTCTAAAGGGCTGTTATATTATTGAAAAATGTGAATACATGAAGCTTTGAACATTTTCACATGATACTTATTCATAATATATTGTATCTATGTGGAAATACTTCGATACGAGATGAAGTAATTTATAGGTTGCACTCAGAATTGGCGTAGGCACTAGCTTAGGACTCATAAAATTCTTTAGGAACTTATGAAAACGAGATGGTGGCATGTCTTCCTCTTCCAG
Organism: Chamaelirium japonicum; assembly: GCA_947650365.1. NCBI lineage: Eukaryota > Viridiplantae > Streptophyta > Magnoliopsida > Liliales > Melanthiaceae > Chamaelirium > Chamaelirium japonicum. The sequence goes on along the minus strand of OX393553.1, from coordinate 24,459,576 downwards.
TAAAGGAACCATGATACTTTAAGTAAATAATAAATCATTATCAGGATCATGGATAAATATCATATACTTGGATGATGTCAAGTAGCTATAATTTAGTCATTTCCCCCCTCCAGATATTGGCCTGCTGAAAATAAACTAGAATATTTGATGTCCGTATGATTAGAACTCTTCTCCCGGATGCAAAAGGTGAACATTTTATCCTCCCGAAACGAATAGGTGATTGACAAACTTTTAGAAGAGCATATTGTGATCATAAAGCCAGGGATGACAAAGCAAAAATTGGTACACTACTACATGGGAAGAAATTGCTCGCAAAACTTACACTGCATGTGTTAACATGTCAGGGCCGTCGGCTTTTCTTGCCATGATCTCAGTTTTCTCCTCGTGCTTCCACCAAGCCAATGCACTTCCTTTTCAACTCCATCTAAAGCCAGTTCTTAAACCCTTCATGGAGCCTCCTTGCAATTCACTTCCATAGCTAACCCCATGTTTATGGAGTAAGGCATGTGGCATCTCCAACAGGAGGGTACCATCTAAGGGTTGATCAGCCCATTGGTGCATTATTGCTTATTTTTTATAAAATTAAAATTTTCAATTCATCCTTGGATCTTTTGATCACCTACTTAAATTACTGATTTGCATCTTCGACATCAACTTTGTTGTTTCTCTTGAAGTCAGAGTGGTGATCCACACAAAAGATCTTTAACCCAACAACAGCAATAAGTCATTTTTGTCCTTTATCATCCTTGACATGCTTGTTTTCTTTGCAGCGCCCTTTATTATCTTAAACAAGCTCCTCGCTCCTAATCTGAGGTGTCTGTTCCTGTAATTCTAGTAATTAGTATTGATCATAGTATATGATAAGGCAATATTCACACACACATATCGGCGTTGTTTGTTACCCTATGGGAGTGGTTTCACATCATGTGAGAACTTAACTTGCTTGACTAGCTTACAATGTTGAAGCCCATCGAACCTAATGCACATCTTTTTTGAACAATGATAGACCTCTCTCATATAATTCTCTATTCATCAGCTTGGAAGAAGTCTAGTCTCACATGGTTAGCCATTTAGTGCCGCACCTTGCTATATTCAAAATAACTTGTAATTGTGTGGATCATATGTTGCCTCTGTATTGGTACCATACCATAACTCATTTCCAGCTTATCTCTGATCGTATTTTCTTTGCAAATATACTTGTTAATGTATATATCGGGTCGGGTTCTATGTACAGTCGGGTCGGGTTGTATGGTTATACATGTACATATATATTGGGCTTGAGTCCCTCAATAGAGAGCATTCCATTCCTCTCCAAACCCTAGCCGTCATCTCCTAACATGGTATCAGAGCTCTAGGGTTCTCCCGCGCGACGACGACGGTCTCCCCTTCCGGCAGCCCCTCCCCTCCGGCCTCCCTTCACTCGCTCGGCAACCCCCCCACCCCTCCTCCTCATCTGCCCGGCAGCCCCCCCCCCCCCCTTTTCTCCACCCGGCAGCCCACCGTCCCTCCTCCCTCCACCGCCTAGCCCCCCCCCCCCCCCCCCCCTCTGCCCCTCCTCATCACTCGGCAAGCCTCCCGCCCCCTCCCTCCACCCCCCCGACCCCCCTCCTCCAACCGACAGGCCCCCCCGCCCCACCTTCCTCACCCGACAGGACCCCCCGCCCCCTCCCTCCACCCCCCCCGACCCCCCTCCTCCACCCCGACCACCCCCCCGACCCCCCTCCTCCACCCGACCGGCCCCCCCGACCCCCTTCCTTCACCCGACCGGCCCCCCCACCCCTTACCTCAGCCCACCCGCCCCCATCCCCTTCGCCTGATAGCCTCTCCCGGTTCCCCCCTCTGTTGAGCTTCCTCCATGGCATCTCCTGCCATGCCGTCCGTCGTTGCAATCTCTCCACCGTTGAAGGTAGTCGTCTTTTAGTTGTCATCGGCCAGCGACTGGCCTGATTAGTCACTCACCGTCGAGACTGCGCTCTCCAGTCGTGATCTGTGGGGTCACATCACCGGCAATGATCCTCCTCCAGCTGTCCTCTCCGGCTCCTCCTCTGTCACCAGCAGTGCTGCGTCCTCTGCTGCGACTGCTACTGTCCCGACTACTCCCACAGCAGCCACGGCTGCTGCTCTCACGTGGCGACGCCACGATCAGGCCATCCGGGCCTATCTCCTGGACTCTGTCGCTCGTCCGCTCCTTGCTCCCATCGGCCGCCTTCCTACAGCGCGCGCGATGTGGGAGTATCTCCGGGACCGGTTTCTCCCGCGCGGCGGCACACGCCGGCATCAGCTTATTTGTGACTCGCAATCTGCACGTCAGGGGGAGCGCACGATTCAGGACTTCTTCAGTCTGATTAGTGCATACTGGCATGAGCTGGACTCCCTGATCCCGGAGCGGTGTGCTTGCCCCCACTCTCGGGATTTCCAGCGCTACCTCGATGAGGGCCACTTGCACCAATTCTTGGCAGCGCTTCGGCCGGACTTTGCTCTCATCTCCGCTCAGCTCCTGCACCGTGAGCCACTCCCTCGGCTAGAGGATGCTCTACTCGCCTTGGTCGATGAGGAGCCCCGCCTTCAGACTCAGGGCACTCGTCCTCCTCCACTTGCTCCTAGCTCCGACACTATCCTGGCGGCCGGGTTCTCCGATGAGGCTGTCTTCTATCACTACTGCAAGGAGCCCGGACACATGAAGCGCGAATACCCTACACGTCCTCCACGCAACCCCCGCTGCGGTCCGGATAAGAGCCTCTCCAGGATATCTCTCGTTATCAGCGGCTGGTAACAGAGCCTCTCCAGGATATCTCTCGTTATCCAGCCGATGACTACTGTGCGCACCTCCGTTTACAGGTAATCTCTCGATAGTCATCGGCTGGATCAGCTAAGAGGGTCCGTGGAGGATATCTCTCGATATCTCTCCGAGCAGCTGCCACAGCTAAGAGGGACTGCAAGAAGGCTCTGTTTGTCGTTTACTTCTCTCTACCGACGGTGAGCCTCTCCAGGATATCTCTCGTTATCAGCGGCTGGTTGGGATGCTCGTTTATCTCACCATGACTAGGCCTGACATTGCCCATGCCGTCGGTATTGTCAGTCAGTTCGTTCAGTCTCCTCGCTCGGTTCACTATGCAGCAGTCCTTCGGATTATTCGGTATCTCCGTGGCACTGTCACTCGATCGCTACTGTTTTCCTCCACATCTCCACTGGTTCTGCGTGCTTACTCCGATGCCGATTGGGCTGGCGATGTTGCTACTCGTTAATCTACTACCGGCTACTGCGTGTTCCTTGGTGATTCTCTTATTTCTTGGCGCAGCAAGAAACAGGAGTCTGTTGCACGCTCCAGCACCGAAGCCGAATACCGAGCTATGGCTTCCACCACTGCCGAGATTGTCTGGCTTCGATGTCTTCTACTCGACTAGGGAGTCAGGATTTCTGGGGCTACACCTCTGTTCTGTGACAACCGGAGTGCCATTCAAATTGCTAGCAACCCGGTTTTTCATGAGCGGACCAAACACATCGAGGTCGACTGTCATTATGTTCGGCAGGAGTTTCTTGCAAACATAATCTCCTTGCCGTTCATTCCCTCGACGGAGAAGAGACTGATTTTCTCACAAAGCCCCTGACGATTGCTAGATTTCGTCATTTTATAAGCAAACTCTCGGTATATGATCCACCGTGAGTTTGAGGGGGAGTGTTAATGTATATACCGGGTCGGGTTCTATGTACAGTCGAGTCGGGTTGTATGGTTATACATGTACATATATATTGGGCTCGAGTCCCTCAATAGAGAGCATTCCATTCCTCTCCAAACCCTAGCCGTCATCTCCTAACAATACTAAAGTTAATGCTCAAAGAGTCACTTGTTTAAGTTGTTTGCTCCACACTTCTCTCATCTTTCTGGAATACCAAGATGACATTGTCAACCACTCACGTACAGAAGTCTAGATTCTTTCCATGGCCCATCAAAGGCCATATGGCTTTGATAACATATTGACACAGGTGTTCTTTTAGCCCTACCTACTCTTTTTATTTTGAAAACTATGGTGTGATTCAAATACAAGAATCACATGTTGTTAAAGAAAAATACTTATCTTTAGTTTTTGACATTTTATATGCAGTAGCTGTCTTGATATGATGGTATTGGTGCCTATTGTTCACTCAACTCATCAACTTGCTTACCCTTTACAAACTTCCACAATCACTAATTCTCCTTATTAGGCAACTTTTATTCTATCAACCAGTAATGAATTTGAGGGTCTAAAGTGTGCATCTGTAATTAAAAACAATAACAAAAGCCTTAAGATAAGTATGATTATGCAGCACAACTTAATTAAGGAGGCTACACAAAGGTACAGATTCTAACGACCGTCTATTTACCTAATATAATTATACCACAAATGTTTGACCTTTTGTATACAATCACTATCCTTGATATGATGGTATTGTTTTCTATTCTTCAATCAACTTTTCTTTTTCGTTTTTTTTTGAGGAATTTCTCTACGAGAAGGAGAGGAAGGGGTTAAGCCATACCCCAAGCTATATTATTAATAGGAATTCTTCACTCAACTTTTCAACTTATTCCTTTACAAACTTCCACAATCTCCAATTCTTCGCTTGACTTGGCACACTTCCATCCTATCACCCAGTAATAAATTTGAGTGGCCAAGTGTCATAAGTGTAATAAAAAACAACAACCGAGCCATATGCCATTAAGATAAGGATGATTATGAAGCATAACTGTAAGAGGAGGCTCCATTTAACTCAAACAAAAAAAGAGGCTCCACAAAAGGGTGCAGGTCTTACGGCTGGCTATTTACCTAATATCAACTCTACTACAAATTGGCCAAGTTCCTGTCTTACCACTTAGCAGTCTATACAAGACAAGAATGATAATGCACACGCGCGCGCGCACACACACACACACACACACACACATATATATATATATATATATATATATATATATATATATATATATATATATATATATATATATATATATATATATAATTTGTGCATTATACAGGGTAAGTTATATCACTATATTATATTGCTTCTAGGCTTAAATTAGGATGCTGCACTTACTATTATTGAATGAATGGTTCACTTCATTTCTTGAAAACTGGCTCTCTAAACAATCACAATATTTCATTGTGATTACGAACAGATCTATTTGAATCCTTCCTCGTTAAGTTGGCAACTGAGCGGTGTGACAAAGCAGTTCAGTGTATTAATCTAGATTCTACATATAACTTATGTTCAATCACAAGTTTATGCTTGATACCAAAGAAATTAAAGCAAAGATGTTAAAGTATAAAGAGTACAAAAATATTTTGAAAAGATTACCTGTAAACATGACAAAAGAGAACTAGAGAGCACCTTATTTTCCACCACACATCTACATCACAAAAGAAAACCTAAGGATTATCAGTCAACAGGAATTCAATGAGGTACATTCCAGATATTTGCAGACATACCCGAGACATTCTTTGCCCACATCTCTTGCATTATACCTTGCGTATCCCAAACCAGTGTAATCCCATACCTAGAAAAAATGTAGGAAAAAAAAAACATGGTTAAAACTCTGAAAGCATTATTTTTCACCATTTTTTTTTTTTCATATCTAGCATTAGAATAGGTAATATCATGAGGAAAAAGGTGTAAATGTCAATAGTGATGATGCCTTTAAGAGCAAGTTGACTAAAAAAAAGAACTGTGACACGTCATGAACCTGATTCCAAGAAGCTGAATGCAAATGGGGTATGAAGAGAACAATAAGAACCCTAAATGATTGAATAGCCTTAACTACCTATATCATTGCCAACTTTTAGGCATTGTGTAAATGAGTGGATATACATGGGATTATGGGAGACAAGTCAATAAATCAATCATTAAGCCAAAATAAACCACTCCAACAGGCATAACTTTTTGTGCTCATTTTAAAAAGATCGGCGGATGAGAAGAACATAGCAAATCATGGTGATAATCCTTTGCAGTAACAGCCAGTGCAGTTCCTACAAGATAACCATGCCACAAGGCCCACAAGTAATCATCATCATTATCATCATCCAAGTAGATGGGGTTGACTGTGGAGCACAACTATAACTAAGAAGACTCCGCAAAAATAGACAAAAATTTCCTCACGACTATTAAAATGACATCAACTCTCTGAGTTTGTTATTGAAAACCCGACCAAGGCAATCAGGCAAGAGAGAGGCTTGCCAAGAAACTTAAGACAGTAGGAGGGTGGAGAGACCTACCTTAATTATTATGTGATTTAAACTCGTACAACCAGAGAGCAACCCACCAAGATTCCATATACTACAGATTCCGAACAAAGAGGGTAGGAGGCATCATTTGATATAGAAAATTGTGATCATCTCTATAAACAAACTATAAGCCAAAGAGACAGTGAAACAACTTTAACAGATAACCATGCCACAAGTACAAATTAAAAAAGGTTTCAAGACATGCATAACCACACTCATCCGATTCAGACATCATAAACTTTTGGTAGTTTAGACTTTAGATTAACATATAATGCAAACATCCTTCTAGCTCGTTTGTCTTTCTCTTAGTATTGGACATATTGATAGCTGATACAACTGGTACTACAATCTAATTTAATCTCCCAAACTAGAGTTGGGGTCCACATTAAATTTAAATTATGGACGAATGCCGTAGAGGATAAACTAAGGTCTCAAAAAAGGCCGTGCAAAAACAGAGTACATAGTATATATAACACAATCTTGAGGGCAAGACTACGGAACTTGAGGAAGCCATCACTAGTGACGGACATAGTACAGACCAAAGTGAATCTTTCCGTTATCTAGGTTATATTATACAAAAGATAGCTAAACAGACCTAACTATTTCAAAGTTCAAACAGGCTAATCAAAGTATAACGCAGCTACTGGAATTTAACATGACAATTGTCATACCAGTTATGTTGTGTGGTTCAGAGTGTTAGACAAAAGGTACATGCTCTCAGAGTTGCAGGATAAATGTAGCAGATATAATAAAGTTGAGGTAGATGTGTGGTCGAACTAGAGAGGCCAGGGTAGGAAATCATGATTTCAGAAGAAAATTAAAGTGCCAACAAGTGGAGAATAAGATGGTGAAATACATGCTGAAATGATTTGAGGATGTTCAACGAAAACGAAAGAAGACACCAATTGAGAGTTGATTATAGGTTCGGGTAGAAGGTATGAGAGGAAGAGTCAACCCAAGATTACTTGCTAGAGGTAATGTGGAGGGATTAGGAAGGTTGTAGTTCTAGGGAAGTTAGCCATATATGGGAGTAACTGACACAGAAGAATTAGGAGACTCAATACCTACTAGAGGTTTATTTTTGGAGCTCAGACTTAACCCCCTTTGCTTTTGTTATTTTAATCAGCATTTTTTGTGCTTATTGAACTTGTTTTTGCTTCCCACTCGCTCTACACCGGTACCTTTTACACTTTCAATCTCCTCTAGATTACCCCTTACCTGCAGATTCGCATGTCACAGTCCTTGGCATTAATTCTAGGAGAGTAGGCATAAGGATCAAAGACGGTTGCAAACCTTTCCTCAAATCTCCTTAGAAAAACTCTCGGCCTTAGAACTGTGGTCCAAAGCTTACCCCATGTAATAGGATAAAGGCCTGATTGTTTTTGTTGATGTTATATCATAGAAAATTATATTAATATGGAGTTCCTACCTACAAGTTCAACATATTCTTATAGTGAGCAGTCCCTCCTTGTTTTATTCTCTGGCTATCTATCTTTCCTTTGGAAGAGAAATATAGCTACTTATCCTTCTTGACTGTTCATATTTAAATATTTATTTTTCAAAAATCCAAAATCATGCTTCTCCTAATGAAATAAAGAGCCACTAGAAGGCTTCTATAACCGATTACTATGGTTTCTCTTCTTTTTGGTGCATTTGCCCTTTGAAAGCACAGATGCTAGACAGATGAGTAGTTACACAGTTATATTAGAGAGAGAGAAAGAGAGAGAGAGAGAGAGAGAGAGAGAAAGAGAGGAGTAACTGCAAAAGAATGTAATAGAGGATAGAGGGCAAACCATGTGAGATGGTTATCATGGTTTACATGGTCCTGAATTCCGATTGAATGGCCGAAAAAGAGAAGACATAGATAATTAAGTAACAAACATGGTCCTGAATATGGATTGAAGGACCAAAAAAGAAGACGTGGATAGGGAGGTAACAAACGATTTGTATGAATTTTAACCAAATGCTAGAGGAAGGAGCAACTACTCTCTTAGATAATTTATGGAATAACAAAAGATGGCCCGTTGATTTAAATAACGTCCATTTTGAAGTTGAAATCATGTATGTCAGCCCTTAATCTTTCCAAATACCAACTAAAAGAAATATAAATAATATAGCAAGGACTAATGAAACTGAATTTCCATTGTAGCCTACACATTAAATGTCACCCATCTTCTCAAAACGTCATCTCCAACACTTCACAAACTACCTCTTTTAACTGTTAACAACTCATGTTTCTAAATTTAGCATTCATCTTCATGTTCTCTTTTACAACAGTCAACAAATTCGTAGCGGTTTTCTGGCTCTTCTTTTTAACTGATATGGCTTTTGGACAGCCCACTAGTTAGTTTGCCTGGGCTGCCAACCCATCCCATAGTTGACCCATCAAAACTCCAGGCAGCTTGATATTTTAGTCCGCAATCAAAATGAAGCTTTGTATAGTTCAAACATAGTACGTTAGTAACAGATTCGGCGTTCGGAAATAATTTGGCGAGGGGGTAAAATTTGGAGCTCGGAAAATATCCGGAAAATTCGGAATAAGTATAGGAGAAGTTCAGAAACAAAAAACATAACGTATATTATATTATATTTGTAATTCTATATTAATATATATATAAATATCAAGGTTCTAAAAAGCGCTAGGTGCTAGTCGGGCGATGGGTGGCCGCCTAGCGCCTAGGCGTTTTGCCTTTTTTTAATTATTTTAATTATTATTTTGATATTATATAATATATATATGTTTAAAAATTAATATAAGTTCAAGATTATCCCAAACCATTATTTTAAAGAACAAGTATATAACAATAATTCAAAATTTAGTGATTAACAAGAACAAAAGCAAACATGGTCCATCTGGCAAGCCTCATCTCGCCTGGCCAGCCTAATCCTGCCTGGCCAGCCTCAGGCAGCCGCCTTGCCCCGCTTAGCTCCAACTGGGAGCTTGGCCACTTTTCTAGAGCGCCTAGGGCCTAGGCGAGGCGATGGGGGGCCGCCTAGCGCCTAGGCACCGCCTGGGCCGCTTTTTAGAACACTGATAAATATATATATTTATAACTAAAATAAAATAGGTAGAACAAAAAATAGAGAAATTCGTGAATTATTCATAAAATTCGTGAATTATTCACATATAATTCGAGAGTTACTCGGGTGTGACCCATGTTACCGAATAATTTGTTAGTCATTGAGTTCACAAATTATACGCGAATTATTCAATAATTTGGAGAAAATTGTTACTATGGTTTGAAATACCTAATACAACAGAATTGTGGTGCGGCAAACTATTAAGACCATTTCTCTCCCAGCTAATATTACAACAATTTATAGTCGCAGCTTCAAAAATCAGAAAATATGATAAAGGATGCCAGATTCCATACCGTAAGGTGTCCATTTTAACCACTAAAGATAAATTGTTTGGATCGCCTAACTTATGCATCAATTGCATATTAAAATGAAAAGGTTTTGTGGCATGATAACGGGTTTTTTTCGAACCTATGATATGCAACAAAAACATTGGGAATATTGCTCCATGCGGGTTCTAGAAGGTATAGATGTATAGGTAAAGATGAACAGAAGTATGGTTTTGAAATGGCACACCATGCGTTTTGGCGCCGTGGCTGGTAACGCTTTGCATATGATGTTACAAAGTTAAGAAACATATGGAATTCTTGCCTAATAACAACTGTTAAATTAGGATGATTTTAATCATAGCTTTACTATCTAATTTTCCTAGGATCCTCTACGACGACTAATGTCCCCACATCAGATCAGAACTTGGAACTAAGGGAGACCGGCTCTCTTGACCACTCCAGTAACTATAACAGCAGTCTAACTAAACTAACCAATTAATTAACAAGATACTTGTTAGCTCAATCATTATTAACTACATTAAAGGACATCTAAATCTAATGATTACCTGCATTTGATCAAAAAATGCATGTCTTTGCTGCTGAACATACTCCCAAGCACCAATCTCTGGATAATAATATGAACTTTTAGAAGTTATAATATGATATAGTATAGTTATCTAGTTAAAGAAAAGAATATTATAGTAAATTCAAGGGTATCCTAGGTTAATAAAGAAGGTGGTCCATTTCGAATCCATCGAAGAGGAAATGCATATGTAAATCAAAAGCAAAAATTCTAACATAAAAACTAGGAGCAAATTATTGGGAGTCCAATTGCAATGACCTTAACAACGCTGATATAGAAATAAACACGCTAAATGAGTTACTCTGGTAAGCCTTTAGACAGAGAACAAAATTTTCGATCATTCTTATTACTTCATTCTTCTCAATGACAGATGATCATGAAGACTAAATATTAAGATGATAGAGGCACTCAGGCACCCCCAAGAATGCTTAACAATTCACCAGTAAAAATTTGGGGTAATGTGGCTTAGGTCCCTGACAAGATATCGGTTTGGTGAAAAGGACTGACAGCAATTTTTTTTTTGCAATTCGGACTGACAACATTTTGGTTTAGTGAAAAGTCCCTCTATAACAAATTTATTTACATTACCCATTTACCCCTACATGTGGTTGTACAGGAAAAGTATATAGAATCCAGATGTTTGGACACAAATCATTGTAGCAATTGTTACATGCCAAAGGAGGTTGGTCCATTTCCTTGAACTTTCAAAATTAGGGCTCATGTTTTCCTCTGATTTCATAAAACGATTCCAATTTGACAGATCCCCTCGGACCCTCCCAATAAAAACCACTGCTCTTCATGGAACCGAAAATATTGAAGGAGGGGAAAACAAAGGCTAGATAGTATTGATTGCACCAACAAGAGATTCTTGCCCTTCCGAGCATCATATATCCTCTCCACCCTATCCACAACAAGTTGCCGATTCTCATCACCTTGAGCCTTTCGAAGGACAAAGGAGGCCCAAGTACAAAAGTAACTAAACAACTAAACGTCAAGTGCCCTAGATTTGATTCTCCTAAGATAGTATCGATTGCACCAAGGTGCTGCCGCAAAGCCGATTTTGCTAATTAAATTGAAATTTCAAATCAGCCAACATTCAAGATCCTAATTTAAGGAGTTCTAGGAAAACTTATTATCTTATAACAACCCTAGTTTTCATGAATCTGAATATGCATAAGACGATTAAAGAATAAAAGAATTTTAGTTCCACTTAATGTCTTACGTGAAGTAATAAAATAATTGGGTTGTGTGACAGCAATTTTAGAGCCCTCAAACAAATCAATAATCAATTTGTAGCTTGTTGATCGGCGATCGCAGATCCATTCTTTATCTATCAGATGTCCAATCATAGCTGTAATGAGTAGAACATGAATCACAGCATCCTAAACTTAGCTTGAATAAACTCATATCGACAAAAAAAAATCACATAAATGAAAAATAATAATAATAATAAAGAGAAACTTGTTTCCTGGCTTCCAACCTCAACAACCCCCACCACCACCACCCACGTGCGCACGCGGCCACATACACAAAAAAAATATATATTTGTTTCAATGTCTCCCTACCAATCAATGCATCATTGTTAATTTACACATTATACTTAGGCAAGTTTCAGGTTGGCATGTAAAGGAAAACCATACATAATCTGTCTTTTGTTGACCCGTATTTTTGCTCAATTAGATTGCCGATTAATCACAACAGACTAAACACAATTCAGTAACCTGTGGTACCAAAAATACAAGCGATTCCTAACACACTTTCTTCCTCGTATAAGCAAAGAAAAATAAAATCGATATGTTTGCAAGTAGATAAACCACTTTCTACCGATCTTATGCTCCTACTTCAGTTATGTAAATCAAAAAAACCAGATGAGCAAGGGAAAAAATAACTTAAAAGTATCAACCAATCTGATTGACATCCTCTTGGCACGACCATTAACTTGCTCATTGAATAAAATATATCAAACTCTCCTCATCAGTTGCACCATTGAGGAATGTGAATTCCATCACCTGGAGAACAAAGCAAATGCCTAATAGTAATGCTGCACAGCCATACCAAATTTACAGCAAAAAACAGGCACCATGCCCCAAAGGCATAGAGTAGGATTTTTCTATTTGATTTCAGGCTATTAAATACTGAAGCACTTTGAAGGAGAGGGTGGTTTTAGAATAGGCATAGTTCTAATAATCATCCAGTCAATTCAATAAAATCTGCAAGCAACAGATTGTTCAGAGACTCTACACCTCACGAGAGAAGGAAATGATAAGAGATTAAAGATGTGTACAAGTTGTTGAATATATTCAAGTGTTCTTCTGCTCTCTGGAAAAAACTTCATGTGATTTTATAACATGAAAGTACAGCATATGATGGAAAATCATTGTATGTGGCATTTAATTCATACAGGAGTTCCTTCTAAGCATCATGTTGATTGACTTGTTGGGCGGTTGTGTCTATAAACCATACAACTCCTTAAAAGTTTCTTTGCTATACAGATTCTTTATTTTCTACTAGCAAATCTGTGATTAGAGATCACATATTTCAGACATCAAGGAGAAGTTATATGGGACAATAAAATTTAGAACAAGATAAGACAAAGACACAATGCAATGTAGAAATGCATTAATGTATTTACCTTTGAAAAAGGATATAGTTGCGGGAGTCACTGTACTGACCCTTGGTTCAGGTATATCATCTTTCTTTAAGCCATCTACACCAGCTTTCTTTAAGTGATCCCTCAATTGCAAGGCAGGATTACTGTCGACAATAGCGACACTTAAGTGTTTTGTCAATGGCATACTTGCTGCAAGATGTAAAAGAAAAGATCATATAACAGCTCGGCAATGCTGAAATAGAAAAGAAAGATACTGGACAAGTGATTATTAAGCTTCCCTGATACTAGAAAACATGGCGATTTCAGATAAACACATTCAGTATTTTTGTGAAAAAATAACACATCAAAACTCACACAATTTAATTGTATACTCCAGATTCATGTAATACGAGAAGAGCAGCAATTTGTTATTTTAGGAATTTCAGATATAATATGTATCTAGCAAGTTATTAATCTATGGATTTCAGATATGATACTTATCTGCAGCTTACAAATCCTAAAGACAAAATGGATGTTCTTTTTTTTCATCATCTTTGGAGAATGGCTTCCGGTCCCCACAACTTAATCTTTATCAACTGCTTACATCACTTTCCACTGAAGGTCATGACTTCAGAGTTATCCATGAGTTACCAGAATATACCTCCATCTCAATAATATCCCATTAAGACTGGATTTGTGCTGCCTTTACTTTTGGATCTTGCCACAGGCTGACAAGCAATGTGTTGAATCTTTGAAAAAATGAAAGAGATGGAACTGTAGGTCTTTTCTGGTTTTATGACTCCTGTTAACAACATAGTTAGTGGGATACTCTCGGTGTTCAATAATTAATTTATATAAGCCATTTAACTATACTACTGTTTGTTACAGGTATATAGTTATATAACATGTAAGATTTCAAAAAACAAAGTTTCAAAATTATTGAATCTTTTAAGCCATGTTATTAAAGAAGTATGGAACTAGAACTTTATTGGTAGCTCTATGAAGATGATGACAATCGCTTTATAAGATTTTGATACATGTTTCATATATTAAATGAAATGTCATCCGACACCATGATTTAAATTTATATCAGTATTATATGTGAAGTAAATTGTATCTATTTCTATTCTTTAAAAAAATATATCAAAAAAGGATTGGAGTTCCAAGTCCCCACCTGGCTGCATAGACAATCAAAGGGGTATCATGATTATCATCACCTAGAATTACCTAGACATCTTAACTAATTTGGTCTTGGAAGTTGCTTCCATTGGGATTATTCCAGTTAATCCCTTGGTCTTGAAGCATGGACAATACAAGAAAGCTAGCTGAGAAAGTCAAGTACAAAGCAAAAACAAGTTGGCCCTTATTGTGCCATGCCCTAGAATACCTAATTGTTGCAATGTCAAGATAGCACAGAGGGATTATGAGACTAGGCCACTTCAGCTAATAACAGCCGACAGTACAATTCAGCACATCTATAATACTCAGATTAAAATTAGGGAAGCCAAAAACTGAGCTGCTGTCAAGAAAATCTAGGTGTGCCTACATCAAGTATAATACAAGCCTTTTGGGGAGAAAACTCACCACAGTAATTAATATAAATTAGCATGATGATCATTTTATAATCAATCACATTTGCTTTAGAGTAGGTCGGTTGGCAGCTGACTCATTGGCCTAGACAATTTTCATTTAGAGTCGCCACAAAAGAGATGTTTCACACATCATTCTAATGGTTGATGATCATAAAACTCTGAATAACATAGACATGTGATGATGTGAAAGGGATATGCCCCCACCATCATGAGTGAACTCATAATTTTCCTTCACTTATATCTTCTAAGGGTACTGCATTAGTGATTTGACCATCTTGTGCACATTTCCTCTCATAAAAAATAATTTGAATCATGTCCAGATTTCTACACGAGGATCATCTCTCTCAATAGTCAAAGAAAAAACTGATATTCCAATACCATATATGAAGTCCAAAGACAAAACGCAGCTATGTTTTGTGATGACATGAATATCCGGTTCTGAAATATGTAAGAAGTAGAATATCCAATGAGAATGGTAGTCTTAGCACAAATATATATTGTTACATTATAATGGGAGTAAGACTGAAAACAAGACAATCACATGTGGTATCATAAACATTTGAAAGAATGATGACATCAAAAACATGACAGTAATAACATTTGGAAATAATTAGTCATATAAAAGTAATATATCAGTGTATAGGTGCTATATAAAAACAAAATTGTATAGTTACAATACTAACTGTCTAACTCACACAATGCACATGCAAGAGCTAAGCCAACCATGCCTCCACCAATGATAGCAATGTCATAATGGTCAACCGTAGTTATCAAATCAGCCTTCTCTTCATAGACCTGTATTGTTGGAACCCAAATAATTCCGAAATTAGCTCCAATTGATACAAATGGAACTAATAAATATAAACGAAACATTACAAGAATAAAATGAAGATTCTAAAGAATCAGGCTTGAAAGACTTCTTTATTTATGCTGACAAAATAAGTCTAAAACAGGAAAAATAAATAACAACTTATCATGCATAGGAGTAGAAAAAAAGAATGCAACAATTAATGAAAGGAACAAGATGTTTGTCACACCATGGCTACATGATTGGATGTGTATGCTTAAATAAACCCAAGTGCAGAATTTAAAACACAAAATCAGATTTCAGCATGTTATAAACAAATTTCAGCAAAGCCTATAATCACGATTCATCATTCATTCATTCCCAATCAGATTTAATTCAACGAAATAATAAAACTGACAAGAATAAGATTAATTTCAGATTCTAATGACTGAATTCCAGCAATAAGAACAATCACAATCTCAAATAAATAAAGCCAATGTCTCAAGAACAAGCCAAGATCTAAGCGAATAAATCCTAATGGATGAGATTCTCGGAAAACCAAGGATTTTTGGGAACCCTAATGTGAAATCAGCAATAAGGCCGGTTGGGGAAAAAGAAAGATATCACATGAAAGTATCGAGGATCGATCTCACCGTGCTTTGGTCAATGACGGCGGCTGACAGGAACTCCGTTGTTGCAGATGAAAGTGGCGGAAGGGGAGGCGTGGCCCAGAAGAAGAGGTGAAGAAGCCGAGACGATGGATCTTTGAAGATGAAGGAACTCCGCGTCAATCTTCCGCGAAGCCGTAGACGAATGTGTGGTGACGAGGTAGAAGCGTGCGGGAGGAAGAAGCAGACTAGAAGCAAGGAGGATTCTTCGGAAGGGATACACCGAACAAGCGCACACGCCTCTCCGTTCTAGGGTTTCAATTTCATATCATCCTCCCTTTTGCAATTAGGGTTTTAGGATTTATAGGGGAGACAACCAAAGAAAACAAAAAAAGGAAAGAAGGAGAGAGAGGTCCGCACGGTAGGGAGAGAGAAAGGGACGCGGTAGAGAGAGAGGGTCGGGTGTGTCCGCAGGAGAGAGAGAGAGGGCCGGTCGGGTAGGGGTTCGGCTAGGTGTTTTAGGGTTTTGGTTTCCCTTAGAATCTCATCCATTGAGATTTAAGACGACCTAAGATCCTACGGTTAAAAAGTAAACACAGAAACGAGTCAGTTCGGCATCTGTGGCTCAAACCGGATGCGAACATAGCTCGCACCTACCCAAACCAGAAATAAAAATGCAAATAACTAAAGATCCATTGGTCGGATCGAAATAAAATAAAAACCAAAGTCATAGAGCTTCGATTGAGCTTTCCACTGATGTAGACGGATCGACGATCGGCTTCCTGGATCTCCGGAACGGATGAAAATACGCCATCAGCTGTAGCAAATCTGCACGTAGTAGGCTCGTCTGCATCAAGTCCCCCGGACTCAAAAGAACTCGACTCCTGTCGAGCAAGGTCCTGGATCCGGTGGGGGCTCTCCTGAAAGTAACCGCAACCGCTGAATCTGCATTGACTGCTCGCCCGGGTCCGGTGGCCAAGTAATCCGCCTCAAGTACGCAGCGACTCCATCTGGCATCCCCTGCCCCTCAACGCCAAACGAAGACCTGAAAGCCAAAACCAACATCCTCCGCGGCACGATAAGATCGTCAAAATACTCAGATAAATTCATGTGATAATAGAAGTTTGGGTTGACATGAAATTCAAATGACATATGAAAAGAAAGGCCGCGGGAGCATAATGTGCTGCGGGTCATCGGCTTGCGCAATAGGCAATGGTGTATTTGAAAGGCCATGGGGTGCGGGTGCATTATGTGGTGCTCAAAATGGCCTGCGCACGTGACAAAACAAGTGGATTCTAGATGACAAAGATATGTCATGCAATCATTGTCTGGATGCAGTGAATAAAATAAGAAATTAAAAAACTCATCATGCCACTTGTTATGACTTCGAAAATGTAAAGATGATGGGTTGTCTGAAGTCTGAAAACATGAGTCATAAGTACTCTGCATCGAAAAGTGATCAAACATGGCAAAATCTTCTTTATTGCTTAATTCAACACTTGGATGACAATATGGATGCACATATGAATGGTCTGTGAATGTATAGATGTCAGGCAAATGATGAATGCGAGTGTCATGGATGCCTACGGACTCTAAATGCGATGTGCATGCAATGGAACGCAGTATGTTGTCTAATCCCTTATCAATTTTTAGTGAATCAGATGAACGCCCTACTAGATTATCAGTGAATGGTGGTATGGACTGACTCTGACTCAGAAGACTTTGAGGTGCGTGGGACCGGTGTCTCCGAAAACATGTAGGCCATAGGGTGACATTGATGTCGTCCTTAAGGAAGGTATAGGTGTTGGCTCTTCCGTGATGTTGTACATCTCGGTCGAACTGTCATGGACGCCCAAGGATGACATCAGCCACTTCTAAAGGAAGGACATCACACCAAATCTCATCGTGATATTGCAGCCCAATTGACAACTTTGCCAAACAACAATGCGTCACCAACTTGCTCGTGGTGTTATCCAGCCAAGATGTTTTGTACGGGTGAGCCAATGGTTTAACTTTCCATTTCTTGCTCCTAACGACCGCTTCATTGATCAGATTGGTGGTGCAACCTCCATCGATCAAGACGCAAAGGTCCATGCCATTGACATTGCAGACGGTTCGGAACAGCTCGAACCTCTGGTTCTTGCAGTGTGGCTTAGGGGGTCCTCCACAGAGCTCGTGGGGAAGTAACGCTTTAGGTGCCTGGGGTGATGGCGACTGATGAATAACCAATAGTGGCACAGTCACATCATCTCCCTCCAAGACTAGCTCATTGAAGTTTTCGCCTTCAGACTCATGACCATCCTCGTCATTATCCGCAAGATTTGTCTGTGGATGGAATTGACATCGAGGACAATCGGCTGACTTGTGACCCGACTGGTTGCATTTGAAACACTTTATCTGGCTCGGGTTGGGTCCTAAAACTCCTTTACCCTTCTCAGTGGGTGCAGGAACTGTGCCAGCTACAGGGGAAGGTCCAGGGAGTGGCCTACTAACAGATCCGGATGGTGCCCTAGTGTTGTCATACCGTCAGGACGAAGATCGGGAGTGGTGAGACTCAACTTTCTTAGCCCGACGGTGCGCATCACTGACCTGATACAAGTCGTGAAGGGACACTACCTCCTGAATTGAAGGCTTAAGACTATTAACGTACCTAGCGACGCTCTGCTCTTCATCTTCATGCAGATCATTGCGAGCTTGGAGCTTGTAGAATTCATTGGTGTAATCATCTACCGATTTGTGCTCTTGTCGCAGGTTTTGGAATTTCTGGAACACACATTGCTTGAAATCAGAAGGGAGGAACTTTTGTTGCATCTTTCCTCTCATGTGTGTCCAAGTGGAAATTTTCTCTTTTCCCTTTCTACCCCCTAGTGGTCTGCAACTGTTTCCACCAAATCAGTGCATGACCTTTCAGTTTAAGACTAACAAACTTGACTTGTTTGTCACGGGGGATTTCCTTCCACTCAAAGTATTGGTCGATTCGCTCGGCCCACTCTAGAAACTCTTCGGGATCCATCCTACCCTCAAACTCAAGAATTTCTATCTTGATACCCTGATCCCAGCCCCAATGGGATTTCGACCTCCTATGAGTTTTCCTACTTCGCCTATCAGATCCATCAGAGGAACTGACGCTATCACCTCCTGACTCAAGATCTAACTCACTACGTCCTGGCGACGCTCTAGTCCTGTGTTCTCGATGGGGTCGAGGTGGATTTTGGGAATTGGTGAAGGCCAAGGTCAAGGTTTCAATCTGGGTCTGAAGCCTATCCATGTGTTCATGTTGCCTTATGAAGGCATCTTGCCAAGTGCGGGGTGGGGAAGGTCCAGCCATTCTAGATTCTATCAACTCACTACAGAGAGAAAAGGGATGGTCCTAATATGGATGTACTCACGCGATGCTAGTTTCCTAATTAATGCAAGATACAAACTAAATGAAAGAAGGAAAAATAAAAAAAAATTAAGCAAGCACGCGAGGATGCAAATGATGCAAGAGGACCGGCCGTTGCGTAAGAACGCGACGACTAGTGCGCTCTGATACCAACTTGATGGGATGCGTATGCTTAAATAAACCCAAGTGCAGAATTTAAAACACAAAATCAGATTTCAGAATGTTATAAACAAATTTCAGCAAGGCCTATAATCACGATTCATCATTCATTCATTCCCAATCAGATTTAATTCAACAAAATAATAAAACTGACAAGAATAAGATTAATTTCAGATTCTAATGACTGAATTCCAGCAATAAGAACAATCACAATCTCAAATAAATAAAGCCAATGTCTCAAGAACAAGCCAAGATCTAAGCGAATAAATCCTAATGGATGAGATTCTCGGAAAACCAAGGATTTTTGGGAACCCTAATGTGAAATCAGCAATAAGGCCGGTTGGGGAAAAAGAAAGATATCACATGAAAGTATCGAGGATCGATCTCACCGTGCTTTGGTCAATGACGGCGACTGACAGGAACTCCGTTGTTGCAGATGAAAGTGGCGGAAGGGGAGGCGTGGCCCAGAAGAAGAGGTGAAGAAGCCGAGACGATGGATCTTTGAAGATGAAGGAACTCCGTGTCGATCTTCCGCGAAGCCGTAGACGAATGCGTGGTGACGAGGTAGAAGCGTGCAGGAGGAAGAAGCAGACTAGAAGCAAGGAGGATTCTTCGGAA
The DNA here is from genome assembly GCA_947650365.1 of Chamaelirium japonicum. Taxonomy (NCBI): domain Eukaryota; kingdom Viridiplantae; phylum Streptophyta; class Magnoliopsida; order Liliales; family Melanthiaceae; genus Chamaelirium; species Chamaelirium japonicum. The sequence goes on along the minus strand of OX393553.1, from coordinate 24,439,653 downwards.
GGGATACACCGAACAAGCGCACACGCTTCTCCGTTCTAGGGTTTCAATTTCATATCATCCTCCCTTTTGCAATTAGGGTTTTAGGATTTATAGGGGAGACAACCAAAGAAAACAAAAAAAGGAAAGAAGGAGAGAGAGGTCCGCACGGTAGGGAGAGAGAGAGGGACGCGGTAGAGAGAGAGGGTCGGGTGTGTCCGCGGGAGAGAGAGAGAGGGCCGGTCGGGTAGGGGTTCGGCTAGGTGTTTTAGGGTTTTGGTTTCCCTTAGAATCTCATCCATTGAGATTTAAGACGACCTAAGATCCTACGGTTAAAAAGTAAACACAGAAACGAGTCAGTTCGGCATCTGTGGCTCGAACCGGATGCGAACATGGCTCGCACCTACCCAAACCAGAAATAAAAATGCAAATAACTAAAGATCCGTTGGTCGGATCGAAATAAAATAAAAACCAAAGTCATAGAGCTTCGATTGAGCTTTCCACTGATGCAGACGGATCGACGATCGGCTTCCTGGATCTCCGAAACGGATGAAAATGCACCATCAGCTGTAGCAAATCTGCACGTAGTAGGCTCGTCTGCATCACTACAGCTAATAAACCTTGTGACATCTACCACTATTAGATTGACTAATAAATTCTATATTGTCACTTTGCCTCGATTTGGCTCTTTAGCTTATGATTGATGCCTTAGAAATGGATGCAGCTCCCTATATCAACATTTTGCCTTTTATTCTCCTCGTCTAAACTCCTTTCAAGTCTTGGGACACCTTGAAGGGTTGCTTCTACGTAATCAATATGGTAGCTCTCCCTACATGCCAACTGGCCTTTTGCATTATACAGAAGGCCCCATTCTTTCCTTGAGTTGTCTTTGCCAAAATTGTCGATTGAATTGCCAACATTTTTTATTGTAATGGCGTGATGGATTGTATTTACACATAACTGCTCTAAGGTATAATTTCATGTTCCCAAGTTGAGTTGACATCAAATAATTGCTTACATCACTGATAAGGTATTTATTTTGTTGCCATGACCATATATAACCTTGATTTGTTCTCTTGTTAACGTAATTCAAAATTGATGAATGGTTCTTCCGTACTAACTATGAAATGCTTATATATGTTGTATGAAGATTTAATCAAGAATGTTGTGGTGATTATTATAGGTTAGATAGTATGGATATTTACACTATATATTTATGTTATGTGCTTACTGGTAGTGATAACTACCCCATTTTATGTTTTAAATTGCTGGTATTGGTACCGGTATCGGTCAGCTCTGGACCGATATGTAGTGGCGAGACGACTCGGTATCGACCCTTTTTTTGAAAAATTGCAAAAAAAATCAAAACTAAATTACAAAAATAAACTAAAAATATTAGATAAAATATTTTTAGTTTTAGCATTTTAGATTTAGGGTTTAGGGTTTAGATATGTGTAGGTATCCTAACTGTATAAGAGTTGTCCATTTAAGTGAATTCTTAGCATAGTTTCGGTATTCTGTAATGTCATGTCGGTTAATTTTGTTCCTATTTGTTAAGAATATTCCGAATGAAAATGTTATGGGTTGGGCTAGATTCGCTCCACACTATTCTAAACATGGTAAGCATAGGTGGGCCATGTAAAAGGAAAAGTTAAGGGATATATGAGCATATATATCAATGTGTTAGAAATTATGCATTTCTCTTCCATACACTCCTTAGAATGATGATTACATGTCACAATGCAAATCATACAACTTCATTTAGTCTACTGTGTATGTGACCATTATATTTTGGATGATTGATAGATCACTAACTTGGTGAAATTTCACTTTCTAAAAAGCAAATTGATAAGTTGGTTTGTTCATGATTTATTTCTTGTTTGTGATTTATTATGTTGTTTGAGCCATCATGGGGCTCTGTGAAAAGAAAGGGAAAGCAAACCCTCCATATAATCGCGTGTGGACTGTGGAGAAACAGAAGGGCTAGCCACAACCATTCATAAATTCATGAATTTCAGGAATCCCCATCAACCCTCCAATTTCACATGAATTCTCTATGGAGATTGATAGCTAATCAAAGTCGATTGTATTCTAAAGGACGTACTACCTATGGTTATATAAATAAAGAGAGAAAGAGAATACAGTTATTCAAATCTCTAGTTAATAGGGATTGCTAGTGGCTAGTTACTTGTAGAAGAGTCCAACATTTCTTAAGGCGTAAATTACAAGCAAAAGGGGAACCGTCCACAATCTCCCCCAAGTAGGAGAGCAAAGAAACGAGACATGACCGTATGGATTGAGAACTCAATCCATGACCCCCTCTAACCAAGTGCATACTTTTCTCAAATACTCAAGAGTGTTCCTAAAGAAGTATAGGAAAGATCCAATACATTTGACTTTAATTTCCTTGTTGACTTGTCAGCCAAGTGTCTTTCTTGGAAGCAAAAGTAATATTGGAGCATATAAGAGGCAGAGATGCGAGTGATATAATGACGTGATAAATATTTTGGTTCAATGAAATTTAGCTTTCCTCTCTTAATTGTTTGGCTAGTGAATTGTTTTATGGGTTTTTTTTTCTTGTGGATTCAAGCCAGACTATAAACTCCGCTACTCAAATTCTTCCTTATCCCTCCCCTTCTCTCTTATGAAGAGGAATTTTACACTGAGATTCTTCTATATACAAAGATCCCTACACATTGGCAATTGCTAAGTCACACAAAGCATCATCAAATCTTTCTATGTCTTCATAATCGTCTCTTCCTCAAATGCATAAACCTAGATTGGTAATCCCTTTTTATAATGGATCATCGCCCATCGGAGACATAGTGCAAAAAATGAATTATCACAGTATATTCTCCATCACAAAAACCTATGTAAGTACTAATCATGTCTTTGAAATTGTGATAACAATAAAAGTGTTCCACACATCCATCTCTGAATTTTTATCTCGATCACATATGACTCACATACAAAAGTTCTATTTACCAACACTTTAACCCACACAGCTAGGTATTCACATCAGGATTCAATGATCCCACGACTCAAGAAAGATTTCCACTTATTAACCTCATTTTGATTTTCTTAATCAATAATATACTTCTTCTGTATTACAAACTATGTTAAATGTGTTTAACTGGTTAAGGTACATATGATAGAGATGTTTGCATTATTATTGCCCAATCATTCTAGGTTCCAATATTAATTCACAATAACTCTAACACACTCTTACATTCTTTTGCTACTTGTGAAAAATTAATACTTATAAAGCACTATGGGTGTGATTACATGGCATAGGTGTCTATGTCTTAATGTTCATAGGTTGTGTCTATTTTCTTCTTTATCCTGTTTTGGAAAGGTTGAAACCAATGAAGCACACACACAGGTACGGCGACACGACACGGACACGGCGACACAGTATTTTCTCAAAAAGATAGGACACGACATAGCTAGGACACAACAATTAATATATATAATTTTCTATAAATAATATATGAATATTACATAGAGATGATTAACTTCGAAGAAGAATTCCTCAAGCATGCTCCAAAGTACATGGGAAATTACTTAATGGTTATGTTTAAGAAATTCAATGGCAGCACAATACCCCTTTTTGTCAACTACTAAATTTCCTCTCTTGGTAATTTCAATCTAATCAAAACTGAATTGAAGGGGCAAAATGAAGTTGATTAACTATGGGGTCGGGTTTGGCACTATGGGATCCTCACTAGAGGTCATAAGGTTAATGAGAACCGTCCAATAAAGTCCACAAAATCCACCAAGTTCTAGAATTATTGCTAAACGATAATCTTAATATTTGTAAGAAAACTCCATTAATTATATCCTATGAGGCTATAACCTCATAGGATATAGGTTAAACCTAAAGCTTAATCACAACCGTCCATTACACCAAGCCCCAAATAAATCATCCAACTCAGCCCCGATAGTATGCAATAACGGTTGTGCCATGTCCGGAACAAAAAAAAAAAACAACACACTTCAGAATCGTATCCGACACGTGTCTGGGTCGTATCCTTGTCCGACACTGACACAGAGCCCTCCAAGAAGTGTATGTGCTTCACATGTTGAAACCATATACTAAGAAAGAAATAGCACACGAGTATATCCGGGGAGAAAAAAATAACTTCCCTCAATGCAAAGCATTAAGAGAGTGGTGGAACCTTTATTGTCTTAAAATTGTTGGTGGCCTTTTTTTTAAAGACCCTAGACCAACTGATGGCACAAATACGCGAGTTGATGGAACTCAACTAGTATAAGACGAAAGGACAAGTTGTCCACAACAAACAATTTACAAATCTTCTTCATGAAACTTCCTACACAAAATTTTCTTACAGAGGCTAGTAATGCATAGTAACTACGAGCTCTCTAGGAGAATGAAACGCCCCCGATGTGCATGGGTTTAGAAGAAGTTTGTCTTTAAGATAGAACTAGTCCATTCCTAGGTGTGCATGCATGGAGGACACAACGAAGCACCCACTGATAAGACCTTCAACTTCTTGTATTCAGTTTACACTCCATCTACAGGACAACTTTTAGAAGAAAAAAAATTATGCAATGGCTTCGTAAATTGATTGCCAAAATAAATTAAAAGCCAAGAGGCTCTACCTCAATGAAACTGGAAAGTCCTAAATCCCAATTCTGCCGATCGGACCTTGAAGCATACAAACCTACTTGGCAAGAGAAGGAGAATCACTAGAACAAATAAAGGTGTACAAGACCCAATGCAACCGTGGCGTGGGAATAGATCGAAATCGTAATTTTTATCTCTAACTTGTGCCGAAAATCCAAAAAGGTTTTCCTTGGGAAACATGCAAGGCCTCCATGCAAGGAAGGCCTTGCCTCGACCTCAACAAAATTAGAAGCTTGCGGCTTCAAGGTCCAAGTTCCCAAGAAATTGGAACACACGCACAACCTTAAACAAGGTGTAACCTTGTGCGAAAAGAACCTTTAAGTCCTCGAGTAGAGAACTCATATGAATGTCACTTTTGAGATCATACCTTTTACCCTCCCCATCTAGACTCTTTCCTAGTCTAGGGGAACATGCTCCCTGGTTGCATGAGTTTAAATTGTATAATCAATCTCCCTACTAGCCAACTAGCCTTTTGAATTCTCGACATACCCCTCTCATGCCAAGTTACTTTGGTCAGGTTTTCGACACAAATTTTAGAGGGAGACTTCATGTTGACAATCAGTCAAAAAAGTCATGTCAATCTTCCTTGTAGTCAATCCCATCTTCATGAGATAAGACTTGGATGATGATCATGATACTGTATAAAACTTGGTTCTCTTGGTTCTGTGAGAGTTTCTAATGCGAGAATATCCAACAACATTTTTATTTTTATTTTCTGAATTAATCATGACTGAAATTAGTATTTTCAAAATAAAATATTATTTTTGAAATAAAATATTATTTTTATTTTGAAATAATATTTTAATCCGAAAATATTCTATTTTTAGAATTATTTAATAGGATATTTTAAATATAGGTTTTGGATAAGATTTGATTAGATTCAAATCTTTTAAATTAGGAAGTGTTATCTTTTTTTGTTGTTTTGGTTCTCTTTTTTAAAAAAAAATTGGTAGTAAACTTATTTAAAGGCCTCAAGTATCATGAAAGAATTATTGATTGGTTAATAAAAAGTTTGAGATAAACACCTTTTAGTATCCTATAGGGTTCGACTTGTGGAGCAGCAACACACACTTCATCTAGCCACTATGGCTATAGCTGAATACATGAACAAATTGGACGATCTCATGATTAGATGTGGAATTCAAGCAAGTGTTCACCAAACGATTGCAAGATTTAGCTCAAGACTGGTCCATAAATTAGGAGAAAGATGCTCCCACACCTAGTTTACTCAATGGAGCAAGCGTACCATTTGGCTCTTGATTATGATCAATTGCTCAAGGTCTCTATCAACCGAGGAGACTTTTATCAATGAAATATTAGGATAGTGGGTTCCACAATCCACATACACTGCACCAAACACCACTCAGGGTAGTAATCCCTACGTGTCAACCTACATACCTGAGAAGGAAGACTACCATGGGAGAATATTCTAAACAGGGTGGCACTAATAATGAGTGCTACAAATGACATAAAAAGGGGAACTATGCATATCGGTACCCTAAATCTCCGTGTCAATTCATCAATGACAAAAAAGAGGTTTTGGGGGAAGAGAATGTGCAAGTGGCAAAGATTTGCATGATGATGCAAATGATACAGCCCGCGCTAGCCACACGGCCCACACCTAAGGATGAGGATGTTGGAAATGCACTTCCAAAATGTGGTGAGAAGAACTGTAAGATTATCATTGATAGTGAACGTTGCATGAAATGTCTCTGAGAACGCTATGGGACGGATAAAACGTAAACCCAAACCACATCCTCAGCCTTATAAGGTGGCCTGAGTGAACCACATCCTCGGTTAGTAACTAGTTATTGTATAGTCATAAGGCCATAAACTATGTATTCAAGTTAATGATGAAATATAGTTGATTTTAGTGATCATGTTCTCTTCTCTATCTCTATGGTTTCTCTTTTGCATACTACAGCATCATGCCTAGGTATTCTCTTGCTCACTTTTGATGTGTTTCCTTGCAGCCTTTTGGTTCTCATTTTGAGTGAATTGTTCATCTAAGGAGCTTTTTTGTGCTGGTTTAGAATTTATGTGGCATTACGTGATTGTTATGATAGCTTTGAGATTCTGTAGAAGTTAACGATGTGGACAGCTTAACATAACTAATAAAGAATGGGGCAACGTGATCGGGTAGAAGTTATGCTCTTTACATTCAGGAGTGAACCTTGAAAATCATGGGTTTTGACACAATTCCAACATACATGTTAGACATGAAGATTCATCAACTGAGGATAGTAGCATCAGGATTCAATGATGAAAGTCAACCCAATAAACAATGTCAGTCTTAGTTGATCCCAATGATCCAATGGTCACGATCCATCAACAAATTCACAATCAATGAGAACTTGAAATCATGATCTCATCAAGTGTCATCGTTCGAGAATTAACTAGGCCCATCAAGCTTGAAAATTCAAAGAATCTAAGGGGTTATTTGGTATCATGCCGCGGGCACGATTTTGGCCAGGATTCTATGCCCGCGGCACAAAAACCCGTTTGGTTGGTTTAAGCTGCTAAAACTGAACCATGTGCCCGAGGTTTAGTGTGCCACAAATAGGATAATTGCGGAACGAATTTTTATCACTCTACAGATTGTGATCGCAGAATCCCGAGCACGATCTCCTTTTAACCGTGCCCCCCATACCCGATCGTGCCCGACTCCCTCTTTTCAAAAAACCTCGATAGAGACAAGTGCCACCCGAGCGATGACCCTCGTGCAGATCCGATCAGTGGCCTGCCCTTTCCAGGTGCTCTCTCTCTCTGTGCAAATTTTTTTTAGACATGATTGTCGATCATGTATCCACTACATTCATAGTTTTTTTGTTTTTTTTAGTGGATCTCTCTCTCTCTCTCTCTGCAATTTTTTTTTTGAGACCTGATTGCCGATCATGCATCCACTACATTCACATTTTCTTTTTAGTGGGATCTCTCTCTCTCTCTTTCTCTCTCATAACAATTTTTTTTAGAGCTTGATTGTTGATCAGGCATGCACGGTTTTTTTTTTTTTGAATGGATCTCTCTCTCTCTCTCTTAGCAATTATTTTTTGAGAGAATGATTGCATATCATGATGCACAATTTTTTACTTTTTGAGTAGAGATCACTCTATCTCCCCCCCTCTCCCTGTCGCTCTCATCATTGCAAATTTTTTTTTTAGAGCATATCATCCATACGTGCAGATCATACACGTTTTTTTATTTAGTGTAGATCTCTCTCTCTCATCATAGAAAATTTTTTTTGAGAGCAGATCATGCATACGTGCAGATCATGCAAAAAAATTTAAACTCCTTGCGGCATATGGAGAGGAGAAAAAATTAGACGACAGGCTTTGACGAACCGGTTAGTACGACCAACCAATGGCATTGCGCCACATACTCACATAAGGGGTAAAGATGTAATTTGAAGAAACTAAGGAGGTAATTTTTAAAGGATTCAAATTACCTCCTTACCCATATGTGGAGTATGTAGCTTCATGCCATTGGCCAGTCGTAGTTACCTGTCATCAAAACCGGTCATCAATATTTTTTTGTTATATGTTTTGTCTTACTGCATACCAAACGTTATTTCTGTATTTCTGTGCCAAAGAATCTGGGTCAGCAAGATTTTGTAACACATACCAAACACAATTTCTACATAGGATTGTGTCGTCACATTCTGCCTGAGACACAAGCATTAGGCAAGAATAGAGAAATGGCATGTGCCTTATGCCAAACAGCCCCTAAGTTATTCTTGCATGGCATGAATAGTGAATAAACGACATGTGAGCATCCACCATCAACTTTTACATATCCAACGGTAGAGAAAATAGATGAAAGGGCTCAGGTTAATTTCGACGATGATATTTGTGCATCATAGTGTTTTGATGCGGGTTATTAATATTTCGATCGCAAAGAAGAAGAAGAAAATGTCATAGTGGGATCTAACCCATAACCATCAAGCCCTTGCAGATCTATTTGGAGTTTGGAGTCTGGCTAGTTGGATCTAGACAACAAAGAGGAGGAGGGAGGGGGAGGGGGGCTCGGCATCTGACATAGTGGGATCTAAACCATAACCATCAAGTCTCGACCAATCTATTTGGAGTGCCTAGTTCAATCTAAACCACAACTGCAAGGGCACGCACGAGCGAAAAAAAAAAAAGGGGGGGGGGGGGGGGCTCTTATCATCATTATTCTCTCTTTCTCTTCCTCCAATCCATTCCATCATTGATGCATCAAAAGCATAAGTTTTGAACAAAAAGAACACATTTCTCTCAATCAATTCTCTTATAATTAGCTCGTATATTCTTTAACCTTTTTTCCAATTAACTTTATTATCGTCGATGATATTGCAACACCACGGTGAGGGGGTCCCAAATCATTTTTCTTAATAGTCAACAGAAAAAGGTTTTCTTTGCCAAAAAAAAAAACAGAAAAAGGATTGATCCCACAACCACCTATGCAAATAACATTGTCAACCAAGCTACAGGCTCAAATCCATAAGAGTATGAACTTGCACGGTGAAACATCACAAGTATGCAAAGTTATACATGCATCAGATATAACCAATCATCACGAGACTGCCGAAGCATTTATGCAATTAGCACACGCCGCAAATCCAAATATTGATGATCCACTAATAAAGCAATGTCAAGAGGGGGGCGCACCTCGGCATTTCCTATGCTCCGGTCGGAGATAGATTCTCCACGAGGTGCCACATTGCAGAAATTCTTTCTGGGTATGAAATCTAAGCTAAAGATGGTGGCTAGCGCTCTCTTTGTGATGCCCCTGATGTAGATTCAAGAAGTGTGAAGGATCAAGACATACAAGACAAAATCTTCGGACCTACATAAGTGAAACGAGGTTGTTGGAGCAAAGGGAACCTGTGTGCGTGGATCGTGGGTAGAGCTGCCCGCATCTGCATCAGAATAGTGGCCTAGTTGGATGAAACTGTTCTGTGTACTGCAAGGAGAAGTCGGATTTTGCGGTGTAGGCGTGGATAGAGAGAGAGAGAGGAGGAGGATGGAGGGAGAGACCGGAGCGAGACGAAGCACGGAGGGGTACGAGGGAGGAGGCGGGGTGGAGCAAGGCGGCGCTGGGAGGATCTGGTCGGGACGTAGCGGAGTGGCGCTGGGAGGAGCTGAGGAGCGCGGATGAGCTCGGAGGAGAGGGCGGGAAGGTTTGGGGGAGCGATAGTGGAGCAGACTGAGGCGGATCGGTATTCGGGAAGAGGAGGAGGCGGAGTGGTAATTGGAGGAACTTAAACGTGTCCGGGCAGCCCGGGCAGTAAAAGTGTCCGGGACATTTGGGATACCAAGGGCAGCACTTGTAATTGTTGCTTCTCTGTGTAATGTGTGCTGCAAACCATCGCTCGTTGTCATCATCTGAAGCCTCTCCTCCCATCGTCACCCAATGAAACCCGTCCTCCAACTTGAACCGTAAGTCACTGTCGCACATCCTTCGTTGCCGCTCATCCTTCCTCCTCGTTCCTTCTTATTCATCCTCCTCCTCCTACACTCGGTCATTTCAGCTCGGCCCCCTTTTTGTGTTCAACCATGTGATACCGAGTGCACAGAAAAAAGGTATGGAGTGTAGGAGGAGGAGGAAGGAGGGGAGGCACTCGCCCAAGCAATATCGAGTGCATCTATAGACCATTCGACCTCTGATGACCGAATGAGATATAGATGCACCTCGGCATCGCTTGTCCTAGTGCACAGCAAAGGGGGGCCAATTTGAAACAATCGAGTATAGGAGGGGGAAGGAGGAGAAGGAGGAGGGAGGTGACAGCGGCGGATTTCATGGGTCAGCGTTGGCGGATGCGAATGGCAGAGATGGCCGTGTGTTTTGCTCGACATGGTCAGAGGCGACGACAAGCCTATGTTGCCCTCATCCAAGGCGTAGGGATAGGATCAGGGGTTTTTTTGTGTAAATGTGATACCCCTAGTTATTTTTGTGGTGTAGATAGCCCCACCATGCGTTTAGCGTTAACTCCCATTTTTTAGATGCTTATTTTATCCCTAGAAAACCAATTAGGCAAGTTAAGTAACAACTCTGTAATAGTACACGTACATTGAATACTACAATGATTTGTAGTATCAATCCGAGAAGCAGAGTATCAATTCGATTACTATAAATACTTCAGTTCGGGTATTAATTTAGTTGCTACTGTGATTTCACTGTAGCTATAGTGAAATCATTGTAGCAACCAAATTGATACTCCAAACCACACTGTAGCAGTTGAATTGATACTCCAAAACCACATTAAAATTGTACGATAGTGAAGGAAGGACAATTTTGCTGTTTGTAAGGGGTTGAAAAGTTAACAGTTACGATTGGAGTTTTGATGTAAAACGTGTCCTTTCGAGAGGGGATGGAGCTTAAGCAAGATTGTTGTTGTGGTTGGAGCTCAAAACCATCTCACAATATAGGGTTTTTCACTAAGTCCCCTCTTTTTTAGCAATACTATTCATATTGATACATTTCAACGTTTCGTACACACAGAGTGATGTGGCATTCAATCAAAGGAGCACTTTGCTTGTCAGTCGAGGCTGAGTATGTTTTAATGCTCGGGGATGGGTGCCACGGACAACTATAATCACAACACATCATTTCATTCGATATAAATTTTCCGCACAACTTGCACACGATCGCATTGCTATAGGCTCTAGCCCAGTGACCCCGCTCTCTACATTGGAAATAATGGAAGCCACGACTAATATTTATCTTGATCATCTGTCTTTATGCAGTCCCAATGAAACGATCTTCCAACCGACGGTGATTTGATCTTAAGTGCATCGATATACACGTGAGGTCACATCCGTATGACCTCGGGAGAAACCATTAATGAATAGCGGTTGTTAGACACGTGGTGGGTTAATGTCCTCCGCGTAGTGCATGCTATTGTCTTCTCCGACACCGAGATGAAAAGATATGATGTGCAGGCTGACGGTTGGGATCACCATTCTTCATTCTCCACGATTGAGGTTGACGAGATCAAAAATTTAATCGTCTACCCTTGTAGATGGATCGAGAATGTGATTAAGGACAAAAGCCTACCGGACAATCCCTCCTTGACTGTATGCCTCGAGATTGATCTATTGGGCGTTCCTATGGATCCTACATCTTACGAATTGTTCTTTAAACTAAAATACCTTTATATTTTCAATTAATATGAATGTTCATTAATGAGGTCCCTCTTTTGTTGAATACTCTTGCATATGTTCCTTTCAAGTACTTTAGATAAATATGCAATAGGAGATGGGTTTTATTACCAAATCTCATTATGACTACATATTAGCAGATGTTGTGGAGTTTATTTAACATTTCAAATCAAGTCTTAAGGATTGGATGTTTCCCACCTAGAATTATGAAAAAATGAAAAGAAAGAACTCTATTTTCATTCTATCTTAGAAAGAATTTTGTTTTCATTATTGTTTGAAAAATTGAGTTCGAATCGTCTTTATTCTGAGGCTCTCTGTTTGCAGGGATTCTCGCATCCGATGAGCATGTGTGGCGATTGTGTATCGGACATACACGATGTACATCGAAAAGGTGGGGACAAGCTCTCTCCTTGTTGGCAATCACGTATTGGACGTTTCTTTTTTTTTTTTTTGAAAGGTAAGTAAATTATCTATATAACATGGTACGACGCTTTCATGCTGACTAGACAAAATGGCACCAAATGCTGACTAAACAAAAAAAAACTTGATCAGAGCCGTCAATCACTCTCTTCAGGATTATGAATTCTCTGATTTTTTTTTCAAGAGAGACATGTTCTTTATTCTATTTAGAGCTGATCATCCTCACCAATTTTAATATGGTATCAGAAATTAAATATTAGAGCTGATCCGAAATTCAAAATTTAAAATGCTGTGATCACAACCATTGAGAGAGAGAGCCCGATCGATCCGAGTCCGCATATCTCCATCCCTTCCTAATCTCAAAGCCGTCTGATGCATAAAACACCCTGATCATAGCTGTCCTCACCATCCCCTCCCCAAATCCCGCTCCCGCTTTCCAAATCCTACACAGTCCGATCTCAGAGAGAGAGAGAGAGAGAGAGAGAGAGAGAGAGAGAGAGAGAGAGAAGCCCCTCCCCAAATCCCGCTCCCGCTTCCCTAATTCCCGCCCCTCTCCCTCTCTTAGCCCTCTTCCTCTCTCAATCGGGTCATCGCACCGATGCATAGCCGTCCGTTGGCCCTGATCTCTCTCTCTCTCTCTCTCTCTCTCTCTCTCTCTCTCTCTCTCTCTCTCGCTCGCTCTCTCTCTCTCTATCCCCAAATGGAACCCCCTAAATCCGCTCCCTCTCCCCAAATGGAAACCCCTAAATCGCGGCATGGAGTCTGTCGCCGTCGCCTCCCTCTCCTTCTTCCTCTCCGTCCGCCGCGACCCCGGCCACACCCACCTCCCCGCCATCCTCTTCGGCGAGTCCATGGGCTGCGCCGCCACCATGCTCATGTACCTCCACTCCGACCCGGGGGACTGGACGGGCCTCATCTTCTCCGCGCCGCTCTCTCTCTGAATCGCACCAAATCCCGCCCCTAAAATCCTACCTCCCTCACGACCGCCCTCTCTCATTCCCCACCTCCCTCCCTTCCTCCCTCTCTCTCTCTGGATCGCACCAAATCCTGCCGGCCTTAAATCCCGCCGGTCATCTCTCATTCCCCCCTCACCTGCTCTCTCTCATTCCCCTCTCTCTCCCACCCCTTTCTCGCACCTAAAATCATGGCCGCCTCCCTTCCAATCCCCCGTCCCAAAATCCCTGGTCACCTCCCTTGCAATCCCCCGTGCCAAAAATCCTGGCCGCCTCTTCCCTACTTTCCAAATCAAGCAACCCGCGACATTCCCAAATCGAGCAGCCCGCGTTCAAATCCTCCCAAATACGGCAGGATCCCGGTATGGAAATTCTTCATTGTCCCCAGCCCTTGCACTCACCCCAAACCCTTCATCAACCCCTCCCCGCAACATCGTGCAGAAGGCATCGCCCGCTCGCCCCCCTAGCCGCACGCAAGCTCTAGGTCCGCCAGGTATGGACTCACACTCTAGCACTCTCTCTCTCTCTCTCTCTCTCTCTCTCTCTCTCTCTCTCTCTCTCTTAGTAAGAAAAAAAATCAGCAACATGAACCGCATGTTGATTTCTACATGAACCGCAATTTTTTTTTCTTTTCAATCAACATGAACCGCATGTTTATTTCTTTGCAGAAATCAGCAATTCCTGGTCCCATCTCTCTCTCTTGCTAATATTTTTTTTTTGCTGATTTTGTTTTTAATCCATGGTTTTCTTAGTTTTTTTGCAGGGGTGATTCAACACCAAGGCGTGGATCAAACCGAGGTGAGATCTTTTTCTCTTGGTTTTCTTTGTCTGCAGAAAGAGAAATGCAACTCAGCCCGAAGGTTTTCCCGATTTTGGCTGCCCGATTGACATGGCAGCGTGCACTTGGTGGCTGAAACCAACTAGCGACCTTAAAGTTGTTTACACCACCAGTTGCACGCTGCCACGTCAATTGGCCTGAGCGGAATCGGGAAAACCTTCGGGCTTATAGCATTGCTCCTGCAGAAATCATTGTACGTAAGCCCTGTCAGAAATGCCTGGTTTTTTTTTTGGTTTTTAATATCTGGTTTTTTGTTTTGGTTTTTTTGCATTTTTTTGCAGCGGTTATACAACACCAACGCACGGATCAAACCGAGGTGGGATATTCTTTGGCCAAGAAAACAAAGTATATATATCTATATATAATTCAATTTGTATGCTTCTAAAAAAATGCCTTTGTTTTCAAAATCATTTGAAAAAATCGACGTCCCTTTGCCACTGACATGGAAAGGTTTTCCCGATTTTGGCTGCCCGATTGACATGGCAGCGTGCACTTGGTGGCTGAAACCAACTAGTGACCTTAAAGTTGTTTACACCACCAATTGCAATCGGCCTAAGCGGAATCGGGAAAACCTTCAGGCTTGATAGCATTGCTTATGCAGAAATCATTGTACGTAAGCCCCGTCATAAAATGCTTGGTTTTTTTTTTGTTTTTAAGCCCTGGTTTTCGGTTTTGGTTTTTTTGCATTTTTTTGCAGCGGTTATACAACACCAACGCACGGATCAAACCGTCGATTTATAAAAAAAAACCCTATGCAAAATGAGAAACGTGTCAAGATTTCAAAATTAGAAAACATTTAGGGGATGTTCTTAGACATCAATATTTGTATGCTTTTATAAAGTAATGCTTCATGTATTTGTACGAATCGGGAAAACCTCTGGGCTTAAAAGCATTGTCACTGGCATAATGTTGTTGATCCAATCCTTTCCGTTGAGTGCTTACATCTTATTTGTTACCCCTCGCCACACTTAACCTCTCCGTCACCAGGTTAGGAAATAATCTCTGTTTTTTTTTTCACCGACATTGTACTTCTTGGGCAAAAAAAAATTGATTCACTCTATATTTTCAATCGTGCAGAATGACCGATACAAAACGACCTGATCGCACAGCATCAACCCCTCGCCACACTTAACCTCTCAGTCACCAGGTTGGAAAATAATCTCTATTTTTTTTCACCTACATTGTACTTCTTGGGCAAAAAAATAGTAAAGGCTCTGGTTCGTTTAAATAACCGCATCATCCTCGGCTAAGTGACCCACTTAAGTGCATTTCTTTTCTACGTTATGGCTTCTAAATTTTTGTCTTAAACTTTCCCGTGCTGCCAATCATACTCTTCCTTTCTTTATTAGTCTCTTGGCTTTCTTTGTCTGCATGCAACTGAATCTAAAGGTTCTCCCAATTTCGACGGCCCGATTAATATGGCAGCGTGCAACTAGTGGCTGAAACCAACTACCGACCTTATAGTTATTTACACCACCAGTTGCATGTTGCCACATCAATCGGGTGTACTGAATCGGGAAAACCTTCGGACTTAAAAGCATTGCCACTGACATGCAAAGGGTTTCTCGGTGCACCACCGAGAGACCCATCTCTTTTATATTTTTTTATAAGAAAACATTCGGACTTAATGGCATAATGTTGTTGATCCAATCCTTTCCGTTGAGTGCTTACATCTTATCTGTTTCTCAGAGAAAAATTGTCCAATGGATAATCACATGCTTAATTTTTTTTCTTTTAGCTGATTTTGATTTTGGAAGACAAGCAAAATCAGATTTTGTGGGATGTAACTTAATTCTAAAACAGTAAAATCAATTTTGATTCTAAAAGGCATACATAGAAGTTGATTTTTTCTTTTGATTGTAAAATCAGTTTTGTGGGATTGCAATTTGATTGTAAAATCAGATTTTGTGAGATTATAATTTAATTTTTCTGTAATACTGATTTTGCTAATTTTTTGCTAATTTCATACTGATTTTTGCCCGAAATGCTGCTTTTGCTAATTTTTATCCGAAATGTTGATTTTTGCTCGAAATGCTGTAAATCAGATTTTTAAATTATATTACTTCTATTTTTGTCTGAAATGCTGATTTTGCTAATTTTGTCTATGAATACTTTAAGCTCGAAGTCTTCTTACCATATGAGATCTAATGCAATTAGATTACTTCTATTTTTTTGTTTCCATTTTTTTGGTGCAAGTGAGATCCAATGCAAAAACTATAAAAAAAATATTGTTCCTCTGTTTATTTGCCTATGACCAATCAAAAAAATTTAGAGTAATAGCATCTTAAACCATTAGGTTTGTTGATTTTTTGTGATTTTTTATGATTTTGCTGATTTTTTATGATTTTTGCTAATTTTTTGGGTGTAAATTTACTGATCACTGTAAGGATACAGTAATTTGGATTCACCTTCATTCTCTCCTTCAACATTCTAAGTGTTTATCATGCTCTACTGCGGAAATGCTGATTTTTGCTCGAAATGCTGATTTTGCTAATTTTTGTCCGAAATACTGATTTTTGCCAGAAATGCTGTAAATCAGATTTTTAAATTAGATTACTTCTATTTTTGCCCGAAATACTGATTTTGATAATTTTGTCTATGAATACTTCGAGCTCGAAGTCTTCTTACTATATTAATTGCTCTTTTGTTCAATCGAAAGCCATTCGTGATTCGCTCTATTTTGTTTCCTTTAGAGATAGTTGTCCTATGTTTGCAAAAAAAAAAAATTCGTCGATCTAAAAAAAACACTATGTAAAGTGTTCCAATTTTTGGTTTTCAATTTTTTGGGTGCAAGTGAGAAGACTTAAGAAAGATAGAAGATTTTGAATTTTTTTTTCTTGATTTAACCATAAAATCTGCAAATTTGTTGATCTTTCGTTGTTGTTTTTTTTCACCTACATTGTACTTGGGCAAAATAATCAGCAATTTTTGGTTACCAATTTTTTGGGTGCAAGTGAGATAGCCATCCTGTGTTTGCAGATTTTTTTTTTGTTTCCAATGTAAAGTATATTAAATATTACTTAGATAGTCACGAGCATTACATTTTTAGTTTTTTTTTCACCTATATTGTACTTCTTGGGGCAAAAAAAAATTGATTCACTCTAATGACTTAACATTACATATATTGAATCGTAATGGTTTCATTTTTTGGGTTTCCACCTACATTGTACTTCTTGGGCAAAAAAATAGTGATTCACTCTAATGACTTAACAATACATATATTGAATTGTAATGGTTCTATTTTTTGGGTTTTCATTTTTTTGGTGCAAGTGAGATCCAATATATAAATTATTGGGTTTGCTGATTTTTTACCCGAAATGCTGATTTTGCTAATTTTTGTCCAAAATGTTGATTTTTGCCCGAAATATTGTAAATCAAGTTTTTAAATTATATTACTTCTATTTTTGGCCGAAATGCTGATCTTGCTAATTTTGTCTATGAATACTTCGAGCTCCAAGTGTTGATTCTGCCTTTCTTCTTAGTTTTCTCTTCCTATTTCTTTATTTCTTACTGATCACTCCCAGGTAATTGCATCCATCATAACAATTCAATAATATTTTTAACAAGAAAATCAATATATTATATTGTACTACAGAGGTCGTATGGGTACACATGCATTCATGGCTTTTGAGAACAGATGGTATACCATAGATGCTATGCTTCATCCCATGACGTTCGATACTTCAACGGGAAAAAGAAGACTCATGTACCTGCGGACGTTTGACTCGATTCCTGAGGATGGGTTATAAAAAATTTACACGGAGATACAAAAAAATGGACAAAAGAAGACCATTGTTATCTTCGCCGACCCTGTGAAAAATAAAATTGTATTAATTCATCATCTGCATTTGGGTGTTTTAGTATAAATGGAGCTTTGTAATGAAGGAAAAATAAATTGTCACTTTGTTTTAGTATAAATGTTTATTAAGTATAAGAACCAATCGTCGAGTAGAATTTTTGTGATTAATGATACATTGTCAAGCCTATAATTAAATATACAGAAGGTCTAAGTTCTCCACATGACCCTCCATGATACATTGTCAAGCCTATAATTAAATATACAGATGCTCTAACCTTGAATTTATCATTATGTGAAATATCGTTTATATAAGGATTCATAGCTTCGTGCCAATTGGCACTTGCTTAATTTATATATGTGGCTTAATTTATAAGTCTTGCGTAGCATTTTCTTGGACTAGCATTTTTTTTATTGAAGAAATATTTATATTTTTCTTTCCATATTTCAAAAAAAAACACAAACTAAAATTGGCACGATTTATGATATTCTCTTTAGGTGCAACTATGGATCTCATGCCCTCACCCCCAAGTACACCAGAATACGTTCTTGCGACCCCTCCAGAGACACTAGCAGTTGGGTGTGACCAAGAGGTGATGGCCAATGATCAAACTGAACTTGAGGACATAACACTTTCAAACCTGTTAAATCAGACCAACGTAGCCTTCCATGCGGTTACCCCGAGTAATGTCGCTTCAAAGGTACGGTGTTACTCCTTTTTGATATAAATAAATTATATTTGTATTCTTAATTAAGTTTAAATCAAATTTATTGGGTCACTTAGTATAAGGTTTCATATCAAGTTTAAATCGTTTATTGGGTCACTTAGTATACAATACTGATAAAATAGGAGTGCAGTTTTATATACTACCTTTAGATACCTTTTATTAAAAAACTAAAATTTAAGTGATATATTCTAAAATATGATATATAATGAATCTATTAATAACAGCAATAGGCTTCATATCTTCGAACAGAACGTGAGTTTTTAGAGATTTCAACATTGCAACTAGAGCAACAGAATAAAACAAGAAAGGATCCGAAGACAACGTTCTAGTCACGTTCAACGGGGCAACTTGCTAGAAGACAAAGGAAAAAAGAGGAAAGAGCCAAGGGAAAGGCCATGGCGATAGGACCATTTCACAATTTAGAATATCCGGCTGAAAATCTTAAGATATCAGATAACCATATATTGCAACAAGGGTGACAGAAGAAATCAAGAAAGGATCCTGAGACAATGTTTTTGTCACGTTCAGCGGGTCAACTTGCCATGAGGGAAAGGGAAAAGGAGGAAAGAGCCAAAAGAAATGTCGTGATGATAGTATCATTTGATAATTTAGAATATCCTGGTGGAAATCTAGAGATATCAGATAACCCTACATGTCATTCACGTTCAGTTAATCAACTTGCTAACATCGAAAGAGAAAGGGAGGGAAGATGCAGGGCAAATGTCGTAGCGATATTATCAGTTGTCAATTTCGAACAACACCCAGTTCTAAATCCCGAGTGGACTGCGCATTCCACGTTCAGCATACCGCTCGATGTTATAGATAATTCGGTATGCGGGTTCAGCAAGTAGTCGATTCAGGCAGAGCTCCTATAATAGGCTAAGCTAATCATATGGGAAGAAGTGTCGATGCAGCACAAGTTTTGCGTTGAAACCATCGATCGGACGCTGCTTGACGTACGTGAGGTTGATAGGCCATTCGGAGGCATCACTGTCGTACTTGGCGGTGACTTTCGCTAGATATTACCGGTGATACCGAAGGGTACACGCGAGCAGATCATTGTCGCTACTCTCCGTCGATCATCAATATGGAAGTATGTACAAGTGCTAACTCTTACAATCAATATGCGACTGGCTTCAGGGAACAATCAAAACGTTGCTTTTGCAGAGTTCTTGCAACAGGTATTGACTAGATTCAATTCCAATAATCAATTTTGATTATTGTTCTATATTATTCATACGCATTCTCAAAATTCATATGCATGTCTTACGATATCTCTCATATATTCCAGGTCGGTACAAACCCGCAAGAGGAATTGAAAATACCATCAGAGATGCGCAGGTGCCCCACACTGCATGATCTGATCACTATGGTGTACCCAAACCTAGACGTGATCGAGGTCGTTACGCCACGATACTTGACGGAGTGGATTATACTGTCCGCAAGAAATGATGACGTTGACGTGATCAATCGTGCAGCGTTAGACCAGTTTCCGGAGGAGTCCAAGTGCTACTTCGCAGCAGACTCGATTGCAGAAGACAAAAATGATCGGAATATTACATCCTGATACCCCCTTGAGTTCTTGAACTCACTAAACCCCTCAGGATTACCACCGTTCAAGTTGGAGCTCAGTGTAGGCTAGGGAGTCCGGTTATACTTCTCAGAAATATCGCTCCGAAAGATGGTCTTTGCAATGACACACGACTCATGGTGTCCAGATGCGCGACGCGGATCATCGAAGCAAGGATTCTAACCGGCGATAAAGCTGGCAACCTGGTTTTCATCCCAAGGATATCCTTGACCTCGTCAAATTCAGAGATCCCAATCAACATGACAAGACACCAGTTCCTGGTCCGACTATCGTACGCTATGACAATCAACAAGTCTTAGGGACAATCCGTGTCAGTCGTCGGTGTTGATCTACGTACTGTGGTATTCACTCATGGATAACTATACGTGGCACTCTCCCGGTGCACGAATTTTGAATACGTCAGCGTCCTACTCCCGAAAGAAAGTCCAAACACCACGACAAATATTATCTGCCCAGAAGTTCTGTTGTAAATCAAAGGTAGGAATCGATGCACACACTTTATTTTTAATATTATTCTTCGTGATAGTACGTTCGATAATTTATAACTCGATGCATTGTTATATTTCAGGAGTGCTTCATCTGCCACGATACTAGACGAGTGGAATGCCTGAGGACCTGCGCCTGTGTGACTACACCGTCCACACGTAAGGAAACCTCTTAACTTGCTGCCTATGTGACTACACCGCCCACTACTGCTTGTGTTTCACATAAATTATTATTTTCAACAGGTATTGCGTCAAGGACGATGACTCATCTCCTTCGAAGGGTTGGCTTTGCCCGATGGATAAGGCCATAGTCGATGCTTTAGCACACGATGTCGCTTAGAGATAATAACTTTGATCTCAAATGTTTAAATGTTATGGTAGTAGCATATTGTTCATTTATAGCAGATTGTTAGTCATACTATCCATATGGTAGTGACTTTATTGTTTTTGTCTCGAAGACTGCAAGAAGTTCATAGAGATGGTCGATAATTTTTCGTACCCCAATTGGATTTTGACGAGGAACGAAAAATTGGTAGGTGGGTGAAGAAAATGTGTGTTTTTTTAACCCTTTTTTGAAATTTAATTCATTCCTTTATTTCCTATAGGGGTTTTCACATCTGAGTTGGAGATCAAATGGGGATTAATTTTTTATTTGGATGGTGGTGGTGGGAATGATCTATTCTTAGGATTGGGTGCATGGATGTACTACTTTGTTTGCAAACTGAAAATTGCAAGTATAAATCAATCCTCTTTCTCTCTCTATGAATTTCACTCTCTCTAAAATGATCTATGTTTCTTTTCTTACTACTGTTGTATCTCTCCAATCTCTCTCTAGAATGATCTTTGTTCTTTTTCTTACTACTGTTGTATCCCTCATGTGGTAATGAGAGATAGATTGGCCTCCTGTTGTATCCCGCAGCTTAATGTTTATTGTTTAAGCTCTATACTGAGCCTTTTGTCACAACCTATGCCATGAAAGATTCGTTATGCAGTTTTCGCTAGAAGTTTGTTAAAGTTAGCATTCAGAGCTAAATATACGACATCAGGTTGGACGAATACTAAATACCACATGCCAATTCCCGCCCTTCATGCTGTGTAGTTTTAAATGTCATAAACCGCTTTTCTAAGTACGTCATGTTGATTATTATAGGCAATTCAAATAATCTCATGGCTTGCAAAGTACAAGGCTTCTTTTTTGAAAAAGCACAGTTTGGTTATGCCTATCCTTCATGTTATGTGCCCTTTGCTTACAAAGACAGCCACTAGAGATGAAGATACCGACCTTTAAGCTGATCGAGCTATTTTTCCAGTAATTTTTGAGTTTGTATCCATGAACTTTCATCATATCATCCCAAAATATCATGAGGCTTCTATTACTGCTTTAGGTGTGATTTTTTAGGGTTATCATGAGTTGTTGTAGGCCGGTGTTGTTGTAGCTCATGTGTCCTTAGCGTGGATTTTCTGTATTAACATTAATAAAGATGCCTTTGGTTATTGCTTTAATTAGAATACTACTCTGGTGTATGATAATACTCATATAATAAAAGGACCCTAAGGAACACAGTAGGCCACTGAGGCGCATGGAGGATCCATGCTTGGAAGACTCAGTGGACCAGTTCTCTATAGACCTAGAACTAGTTCACAGCTTAGGTGATGACGGTCGCTTCACCGAGAATAAGCTGTTGGCAGGTACAGGATGTGGTGAAGTCTCCACCACGGGAACGTGGGATTCCCATTCATCTGACCAAGCACGATGATCGTGTTGAACAGGAACCAAGATGGTGCACAGTTCAGTGGTTCAGACACTGGTGCAGAAACTTTCTTACTACTATAGATAATCCATCCTTAACCCTGAGGGACCATGTACACTGGGCCAACCAGTTGTGTGGTGCTTTGATGTGCCAACGTGTGCGGACCTTCCATAGTTCAATACCATGGTACGTTGGGTTACCCGGTTGGCGCTTGAGTGACATGTAATCCCTACAGGTTATCCGACGTCCAGTGTTGGATGGACGTGTTTTAAAGAGTCAATCTGTCCACACAGTTAACCCAGGCCTAGTGGTTGTCAGTATGACTGACGATGTTCCGGATGCTAGGCATAGCACCGGAAGGTGTGTGGTGTTATAGATGACAAGTCATCAAACCCTAGTCAGATGATCGATCGGGATCTGACGGTGCTCCCTACCGCCCAAGTCGCATTATGACACCAGTAATAGGAGGGACTAAGGATTATCGAAGTATAGTAGAGAACAGGGTTATAAGGGAGTAACATAAGTTTAGGATCACTAAAGTTCAACTCGCGTCGCACTCTGGGTGGCTACACGAGTTAATCGGATTAGGACTGATTAACGGAACTTTCGGTGTGTCACCGGAATAGTTAATCAGGGATCCGGTTGGAGCTAGAGATCCCGAACCCTGAAGGTTCCACCATGTCGTTGTGTATAGAAATTGTTCCCCGACCTAGTTGGATACGTTGGATGTGAAGTAGCGCGATGGAGCGCAAGCCCAGAGCCTAAGAACCTAATTCACATGTGTTACGGGCCGTAGGGGTATTTTGGTAAATACTGAAATATGGCTCATAACATATTGAATATGAATCTTAGAATGAGTGGAATAATTCCAGGAGCTCATAGGCGCTGACGGAACTCGATTCCGAGTAGCGCACCTCACTCAGTCTCTCTTTCAGTTTTCCACTTTTCGTGAAGGGCGTTTTCGTCCAGGCTTCACGATAGACATTGGAAATCCCTAAAAACCGCCCCCCCCCCTCTATCCTTATCCTACTAGGGCCGGCCCTAGCTTCCTTGAAGCCATGGGAGACCGGCCCTATAAAGGAATAGGGAGAGGAAGGGGTCGGCCTAATGGTCTCCTCTCCTCTAGAAAATCCGACCCCTCCCTAGTCCTCCTCCTTTGTGGTTTTGGCCAAGGAAAAGAGAGGAAGAAGAAGGGAGAAGAAAGAGGAAGGAAGAAAGGAGAAAGATGAGGAGAAAATCTCGTGGCTCGCCATCGTCTTCGCAACGGATTCCTCCGTCGGCTCGTAATCCCTGCACTCAGAGACGGGATTTCGAGGATTCTTCAATTCGCAAAGGACAAAGTGTTATCCGACAGTTTCCCTTGCAATTCAAGTGCGGTTCTTCATCGTTCCGTCATCTCTGGATCATAGATCCAAAAGGTATGATGATTCTAAACACCTAACTAGATGCATGCATGTCTTCCGTAGATCGTAGTATGCCTCTAGAGTGTCCGCACATATGCTAAGATCATAGATTTGCATATAGATTGTTTTGTAGAATTAATTGTAATGAAACATACACCGTATGATCTTCGGATCTTTCATTTGCTTCCGGTGCGACTCAGATAAGCGGATCCAATTCCAACAATTGGTATCAGAGCACGCTTTGGTGTATGTTTCATGCATGAATTCGTGAAAACATCATATGAATATATGATGGCATATGTTTTCGTCGGGGTTCGGCGTAGATCATGCATATGGATTATGCTATGTATCGCCTTTTTATAGGTGCCGCGCTGAATAGTAATCTGTGATTGTATGCTTCCGGGGGTCGGATCCCGGATTTAATTTTTGCATTGATTATTATTATGCTTGTGGATTTTAAGGCTCTAGATGTGCGAGGGTAGGGGTTGACCATCCTCGGTTCCCTGGCCATGTTTCTAGGATTGTCTTCCTTTCTTTCTAGCGAAATTGTACACGAACGAGCACTTGCTCGGAGCGTGTTAGTTTTTTAGTCACAAGAAGAGGAGATGATGCTTCATCCACGGTTAGGGCAAGCGGTACCATGGCATGCAAAGACCCGGTAAAAGCGTGCATGTTGGCGATGATGGGGATCGTCGTCAGAGATCATGCAGAACGGAAGAGCAAGATATCTTGGTTGTGCTATTCAGGTTCAGGGGTCGGACCCTGGACTTGATTCAGTTTGGATGCTATTTCTGTTATTTCTCTTTATTTAGTATTTAGAGAACCCCGATGATAATATGATTATCTATCTTGCTTGTGAGTTTGTCTCTAGATCAGGCTTAGGGTTAGTACTAAGCTTATGGATTCATCGGTGTCTCTATATGGTTCTGACACGTGTGAATCTGGTGGCTAGCTAAAAGGAAAGGTGGTAACCGCCCTCGTGGTAGTTCAGGTAGCCAAGTACTGTGCACCGAGATAGACGTAGTGTTAGATTTGTTTAGAGATAATTAACTAATGTCTCCATAAGAAGTATGATAACCCTAGTGGGATGCCCTTTCCCCACGTGGTCCTAGCGACCAAGTTAGGTTAGGATTTCACTGTGTGATACCCGTTTCTAGATGACATTTGATGGTAGTATGAACTCATCACGATTTGGTTATGCCACCATTAGGTTGAGGTCCAACGGAGGTTGTCGGATGTCCCTATTTAGCCAGCATCGAAACCTGTAATGAGATGAGGTCTACTATGACATCAGGCATCAAATTGTGAACGAGGCGTCATTGTAGTGGGAGTCCTTTCCACGTTGACCTTAGGCTAGACTCCAGATCTTAGGATTATGGGCAAACTAGTGAAGTATCGGGATCCTTGGAATCTATGTAATGTGATCCTTGCAAGAAAGGCGAAAGCTGAGTATTCAAGGTAGGGACTATGATATTTTTCGAGGATACTAATGCTTTGAGGGAGGGTTTGTAATCCTAGTAGGAGCACGGTAGACTAGGGTATAAGTCAAGGAGGTCGTGACCTTTCTAAATATGCATAAAACCTCATAAAGAAGGGATGTGTAAGAGGTTCACTCCAAAGGGGAGCCCCTGGCCTCCACAATCAACTGGCTAAGGGTCTGGGTGGGAGGTACGCAGTTCGATATTCCCACCGGGTGAGAGCTGTGTTTCCTTCCATGCTGGTTCGCCTAGTGGTTTCCTTCGGGACATGGAGGATGCCAGTGGTAGTGGGTGATGGTTTTTTCCTGCACCGCGGGGGCCTATGAATCCCCCTGCCGACACCACCTAGATTTGTAGGAAGCATCCGAAAGCTTGTGTAAGCCGCTGTTGCTGCGCACGTGGGTCATATAAAGCTGGCCAAAAGGAGACTGGGAGGTCTTTCAGTTTACCATAGGTAATTCTGATGAAGACTGGGTCGTAAAAACCCTGTTGGCAGAAGCGGTTGCATGCTCTCACCGAGATGCTGTCTCCAATTCAGGGCCGATAGTCTCAGTGCTTGAGCCCAGGGAATTTAGATTCCTGGATGTCTCCACTTGAGGTAGTAAAGACATAGCGGCTGGAGTAAACATTATCTATTTCTAAATTTTATGAAATAGATTGTAGTAAACCCTAATTTTGCTTTGAACCATTGTTTACAGAAATCATGACCAAGCTCGACCCCCTTGCCTCCATATTTAATGATAACAAACTTACGGGACCAAACTACGAGGACTGGAAGTGTAACCTGATGCTCGTCCTAAGGGTTGGCAAATACACAATTGCCCTAAGTACCCCTCAACCGGCCATACCGGGACCAAGTGCAACTGAGGCTCAATTGAAGGAATGGAAAGACTGGCTAGATGCTGATAAGATGTGCAAGTGCTACATAAGGGCATCCTTGCAGACCGTCCTTCAGAAGCAAGTCGAAGACATGGCCTTCGCTTAAGACATGATGCTCTACCTAAAGGAAATGTTTGAGGGTCGTAGTCGGGTAACTCGTTACCTGACCATCAAGAAATTGGTGTCCACGAAGATGGCAGAGGGGACTTTAGTTCGGGATCATATACTGAAATTGTTTGGCTATATGAACGAGCTTGGTTCCTTCGATGTCATCTTGGATGCAGAGATCCAGACCGACATTTTCCTCACGTCTCTGTCAGGAACATTTGAGGGCTTCGTTACCAACTTCAACCTTAACCGGTTGGAGATGTCTAACGCAGAGCTCCTAGCGGCGCTCAAGGCGGTAGAGGACGGGATGAAGGCAGGAGTCCAATCCCTGAACGTAGAGCGGAATTCTTCTCTGAAAGCCAAAGGCAAGTTTCAGAAAAAAAAAAAAGTCTAAGAAGTCCGTGAAGATGAGCTAGGTGCAGTTGCAGATTCCTAAGCAGAATGGTCCGGCAAAGCCCAAAGGAAAATGTTTTCGATACGGCAAGAAGGGGCACTGGAAGGGCGACTGCCGCACGGCTCCCAAGAAGGCTGAGACAGGTATATCTCAAATCCACATAGTGGAATCCCTTGTAGCACCCAGTTGTTCTCCAGTTTTATGGATTATGGATTCTGGTTCCACTAACCATGCTTACAATAATTTACAGGGGTTCAAGGAGACAAGAAAACTGGGTGATGGGGAGATGATCCTAAGCATGGAAACTGAGGCCGTGACAGAGGCTGAAGCAGTTGGAGATGTCATCTTGCAGTTCCTTGATGGAAGAAGTTTATTACTTAGAGACATATTTTATGTACTGTCCTTGAGACGAAACTTAATTTCTGTTTCCTTATTGAATAATAAAGGTTTTTCAATTTTATTTGATGCTTATGGTGTGTCAATTAAATTGAATGGTTCCTTTGTTTGTAAGGAAAAGATACAGAATGGTCTCTATGTAATTAACTCCAATCATAAGCAGGATAACATAACTGAAGCTTGTGTTGTTAATTCATCTAAAAGGAAAAATCCCTCAGATAATCCAACACTCCTTTGTCATTTAAGGCTTGGACACATAGCCTCAGACAGTATTCACAGGTTGGTTAAGGTAGGACTCTTAAGTCCAGATGTTTTCGCAAGCCTACCGACGTGTGAGTCTTGCCTGGAAGGCAAGATGACTAAAAGATCTTTCCGAGCCAAAGGTAGCAGATCTAAGGAGGTATTAGAGTTGGTACATATGTGGGCCCATAAGTGTCCGTGCTATAGGAGGCTTCGAGTATTTTATCACCTTCATGGATGATCACTCGAGGTTTGGATACATATACCTAATGCGGTGGAAGTCTGAATCCTTTGATAAGTTCAAGGAGTTCAGAGCTGAAGCAGAAAAGCAGACGGATAAAAGTATCAAGTCTCTTCGATCGGATCAAGGAGGCGAATACCTATCGGATGAATTTATTGGGTACCTGCGTGAGCATGAGATCATATCCCAGTTGATTGCACCAGGGACACCACAACAGAACGGTGTATCTAAGAGGAGAAACCGAACTTTGTTAGACATGGTTCGGACTATGATGAGTTATGCAACATTGCCACCTAGTTTTTGGGGATATGCCCTAGAGACGGCAGTATATACTTTGAACTTTGTTCCATCAAAGTCAATACCTCTAACTCTTTGGGAGCTGTGGTTGAAGCGAAAGCCTAGCCTACAGCACTTTAGGATTTGGGATTGTCCAGCACATGTGCGAAAGGACAAGCGAGATAAGATGGAGTCAAAAACTAAGGTATATCTGTTCGTTGGGTATCCAAAAGGGACAAAGGGTGGTTTATTTTATGATCCTGAGGATAGAAAGGTTGTCGTCTCGACGAACGCCGTATTCCTGAAGCATGATTATTTAATAGACCATAAGCCCACCAGTAAAGTAGTTCTTGAAGAATTGCTTGGTACTGATGGGAGTACGCAGACAGAAAACGTAGTGGGAGCCGATACCACTAAGATAAACGATACTGTAGAATCGACTCCTATAGAACCACCGCAGGCTCGTCGCAGTGGGAGGACCACAAGTGCTCCTGATAAATACATTAGAGAAGCCTTTATGGTGGATCCAGAGTTTCAGGAGGATGATCCTCTGAACTATGACGAAGCGATGGTATCCTTTGACCATGCAGCATAGCAGGAAGCCATGGAGGCAGAACTGACATCGATGTCCCAAAATTCGGTCTGGACACTTGTAATACCACCTCACAATATTAAACCTGTTGGGTGTAAGTGGGTGTACAAATAGAAAAGAGGTCCGGATGGTACCGTTGAGACTTACAAAGCTAGACTAGTCGCTAAGGGTTATACCCAGCGAGAAGGGATCGACTATGACGAAACCTTTTCGCCAGTGGCTATGCTTAAGTCTATCCGGATTCTTTTGTCTATTGTAGCCCATTATGATTGGAAGATCTGGCAAATGAACGTCAAGACCGCATTCCTCAACGGGGATTTGGAAGAAGACATCTATATGTCTCAGCCTCCAGGCTTTGTCACAATAGGTCAGGAAAGTCTGGTGTGCAAGTTGCAAAGGTCCATTTATGGACTGAAGCAAGCATCCAGAAGTTGGAACATGCATTTTGATCAGGCTATCTAGTCTTATGGATTTGAGCAGAACGTGGATGAACCATGTGTTTATAAAAGGAGTGATAAGACTGCAGTAGTTTTTCTAGTGCTTTACGTAGACGATATCCTGCTCATCGGAAATGATGTTGGAACGTTGTCTACAATGAAGGTGTGGTTATCCTCTCAATTTGACATGAAAGACCTGGGTGAAACGAGTTATGTTCTGGGGCTCAAGGTAACTCGAGATTGCCAGAACAAGATTCTCTCGCTGTCACAGTCAGCCTACATAGATACTATCTTGGTCAGATTCAGTATGCACAACTCCAAGAAGGGACTGGTTCCATTCAGACATGGAATGAAGTTGTCCAAGGATCAGGGTCCTAAGACTCCTGAGGAGAGGGCAGAGATGCAGAAGATACCTTATGCTTCGGCTGTAGGGAGTCTGATGTATGCCATGCAGTGCACGAGACCAGATATATGCTATACAGTAGGCATGATGGGCAGGTATCAGTCAAATCCGGATCCAGGGCACTAGACTACTGTGAAAAGTATACTCAAGTATCTCCGTAGGACGAGAGATTATGAGTTAGTTTACTCTTCACATGAACTGATGCCGATTGGATATACGGATTCTGACTTTGCGTCAGATCCGGAATCCAGGAGATCGACATCAAGGTTTGTGTTTTCATTAGGAGGAGGAGCTGTCAGTTGGAGGAGCGTGAAGCAGGGATGCATCGTGGAATCGACGACAGAGGCTGAGTACGTTGTGGTGTGAGAAGCACCTAAGGAGGCGGTGTGGCTCAAGAAGTTCCTCACGGACTTAGGATGCGTACTGGGAGCTCAAGATCCTATTATCCTTTACTATGACAATAGTGGAGCGGTAGCACAATCCAAGGAGCCAAGATATCACCAGAAGAGCAAGCATATCGAACGGAAATACTACATTATCCGGGACTTGCAGAAGCGAGGGGAGGTTGCAGTGACTCAGGTGGCGTCTGCAGATAACATGACGGACCCTTTCACAAAGGCGTTACCGACCAAGGCTTTTGAGAAGCATGTGGATGCCATGGGAGTTAAGACTGTTGTTCTCCGCTAGACCAAATGGGAGATTGTTGTAGCTCGTGTGTCCTTAGCGTGGATTTTCTGTATTAACATTAATAAAGATGTCTTTGGTTATTGCTTTAATTAGAATACTACTCTAGTGTATGATAATACTCATATAATAAAAGGACTCTAGGGAACACAGTAGGCCACTGAGGCGCATGGAGGATCCATGCTTGGGAGACCTAATGGACCAGTTCTGTTTAAACCTAGAACTAGTTCACAGCTTAGGTGATGCCGGTCGCTTTACCGAGAACAAGGTGTTGGCAGGTAGAGGATCTGGTGAAGTCTCCACCACGGGAACGTGGGATTCCCATTCACCTGACCAAGCACGATGATCGTGTTGAACAGGAACCAAGATGGTGCACAGTTCAGTGATTCAGACACTGGTGCAGAAACTGTCTTACTACTATAGATAATCCGTCCTTAACCCTGAGGGACCATGTACACTGGGCCAACCAGTTGTGTGGTGATTTGATGTGCCAACGTGTGCGGACCTTCCATAGTCCAATACCACGATACGTTAGGTTACCCGGCTGGTGCTTGAGTGACATGTAATCCCTACAGGTTATCCGACGTCAAGTGTTGGATGGGTGCGTTTTGATGAGTCAATCTGTCCACACAGTTAACCCAAGCCTGGTGGTTGTCAGTATGACTGACGATGTTCTGGATGCTAGACATAGCACCGGAAGGTGTGTGGTGTTATAGATGACAAGTCATCAAACCCTAGTCAGATGATCGATCGGGATCTGACGGTGCTCCCCACCGCCCGAGTCGCATCATGGCACCAGTAATAGGAGGGAATAAGGATTATTGGAGTATAGTAGAGAACAGGGTTACGAGGGAGTAACATAAGTTTAGGATCACTAGAGTTCAACTCGCGTCGCACGCTGGGTGGCTACACGGGTTAATCTGATTAGGGCAGATTAACGGAACTTTTGGTGTGTCACCGGAACAGTTAATCAGGGATCCGGTTGGAGCTAGAGATCTCGAACCCTGAAGGTTCCACCCTGTCGTTACGTATAGGAATTGTTCCCCGACCTAGTTGGATACGTTGGATGCGAAGTAGCGCGATGGAGCGCAAGCCCGGAGCCTAAGAACCTAATTCACATGTGTTACGGACCGTAGGAGTATTTTGGTAAATACTGAAATATGGCTCAGAACATATTGAATATGGATCTTAGAATGAGCGGAATAATTCCAGGAGCTCACAGGCACTGACGGAACTCGATTCCGAGTAGCGCACCTCACTCAGTCTCTCTTTCAGTTTTCCACTTTTCGTGAAGGGCGTTTTCGTCCAGGCTTCACGATAGACATTGGAAATCCCTAAAAACCGCCCCCCCTCTATCCTTATCCTATTAGGGCCGGCCCTAGCTTCCTTGAAGCCATGGGAGACTGGCCCTATAAAGGAATATGGCGAGGGAGGGGCCGGCCTAATGGTTTCCTCTCCTCCAGAAAATCCGACCCCTCCCTAGTCCTCCTCCTTTGTGGTTTCGGCCAAGGAAAAGAGAGGAAGAAGAAGGGAGAAGAAAGAGGAAGGAAGGAGAAGGAAGAAAGGAGAAAGAAGAGGAGAAAATCTCGCGGCTTGCCATCGTCTTCGCAACGGATTCCTCCGTCGGCTCGTAATCCTTGCACTCAGAGACGGGATTTCGAGGATTCTTCAATTCGCAAAGGACAAGGTGCTGTCCGACAGTTTTTCTTGCGATTCAAGTGCGGTTCTTCATCGTTCCGTCATCTCCAGATCATAGATTCAAAAGGTATGATGATTCTAAACACCTAACTAGATGCATGCATGTCTTCCGTAGATCGTAGTATGCCTCTAGGGTGTCCGCACATATGCTAAGATCATAGATTTGCATATAGATTGTTTTGTAGAATTAATTGTAATGAAGCATACACCGTATGATCTTCGGATCTTTCTTTTTGCTTCCGCTGCGACTCCGATAAGCGGATCCAATTCCAACAGGTGCTCCCACCGAAAGTGTTTTGTTGCCGAAGGCAGTCAGGTGTGTTGCCGTTGTTCCCAACGGTGTGGGTGGGGTGGTGATGCCCGGGGGGTGTCTTGATGCCAAAGGTGGGTCCACTACTGTGTTGATAGGTGTTTTGCCGTCGAAGGCGGCCTGGTGCAGTGCCGACAGGCACGGGCATGCACTAGTATTAAAAAAATGGGAGAGTTACATCATAAAACTATACTCAGGTTGAGCAAGAAACAAACACAATGCTCCAAACAAATGAGGCTCTACTAGCACAACATATGCCTCGCACGAAAACACAACCCATAAGACAACACACATTGACCAAGCAACAACGCTAAGATCACGGGGCAGAAGAGCTCTTGTAGATGCTCTGTCTCTGTCTCTCTTTCTGTGTGTGTATGTGTGTGATCATCTCTCTCTAACCAATGAGTTGTCTCTCTAAAAAATCAGAAAAGCCAGCAATTTAAGAGAGAGAGAGAGAGAGATAGAGAGATAAAGCACTTTTTGGTGTACATTGCAGTCGCCCAATACATGATGACCATGCGGTACTCATTGGATGCGCGAATCGCTATAAATAGAGAGGCTCAGAATAGAGATGATCCGAACCCACCGTGGCAAAGAAATGCTCTGATCACATATAGCTTTCCTTGTTTCAATCTAGGAGGGTCCAATAAATCTACATTGCAAAGCAAAAGAGAGATAAAGCAATAGAATAATAATTTTAATAAATCTAAAGATCTAAACCGCCATGAATAAGTTTTTTGAGAGACCTTAATTAGTAACACAACTAATTCTCATAACCGATCGAACCCACATTCCCACTAGGGGTGGCAATCCTTGACCCGACCCGCCAACCCGACCGAACCCGACCCGAAGTTAGCGGGTTTGGGTTTATTCTAAACGGGTTCGGGTCATAAACAGGTCGACCCGATTGACCCGTTTATTTAATGGGTCGGGTTCTGGTTTGTCCTTACAACCCGATTGACCCGACTTGACCCGTTTACCAAATGGGTCGTGTCAACCCGACCCGACCCAACCCGAACCGACCTGACCCAACTTGAACCAAACCGATCCAACCCGGCCCAATCCCACCCGTCTTGACCCAACCCGACAAGTTTACATAGGTTATGTTGACCCAACCCAATCCAACTCGGCCCAATCCCACCCGTCTTGACTCAACGCGACATGTTTACATAGGTTCTGTTGACCCAACCCGAGCCAACCCGACCCGACACGACCCGACCTGTTTAGTAAACGGGTTAAACGGGTCGGGTCGGGTCAACCCGTTATTAGGCGGGTCGGGTTCGGGTTTAAGTTTTTGACCCGTTTATTAAACGGGTTGGGTTCGGGTTGGATGTTTTGCCCTTATACCTATGTCTCAACCCGACCCGAACCCGACCCGACCCGACCCATCGCCACCCCTAATTCCCACCTCTTTCTTCTTTTAACATAATTCTTTTACATTAAAGCCGTGTTTGGTTGGCGTATTTGTACTTTCAGTTACTAAACAATTGCATCCTGCATTTTATACTCGTTTGGTTTGTTATTCTGTGGCCAAAACTATAGTTTAATTGGATAAAACTATATAAAAGGGTAATAATAACTCATTTATGAATACATTCGACAATTGCACTCTATAACTAAACAATGTATATGGAAACATATTTTATTTTAACGTCCGGCGAACCAAACAGTTGTAGTTGGAATTCCATGGCAGTTGGAAGTACATATAAGTTGCAACTACATTGAAGTTACAACTACAAGCAACCAAACACAACCTAAACGAGTCGGATCAACCTCTCCTTTCCATTAAACGAGTCGGGTTCCTATGCAATGTGCCCGTATCAATCGAGAGGCCGGTCCAAGAATAGAGACGCTCAAATCCAAAAAAAATAAGTCGATTCCATCGCTCCCTTCGTATCGTGGCATCGATTCATGATTTCACAGAAAATACAGTCCATCCAAACATGCCATCCATGAACATAGAGCTGAAGAGGGGGTCCAAAATCCTTGCACCCATACAAAAGAGAGGAGTTGCTTCAGGAGATTCTTGAGCCCCTCTCTTGCCAGATTTGCAGATACCACCAACCCATAAACAAATAAGTGTAGGGATCCCAAAAGACGACGTCCCGTACGATAAGGTGGCAAGACCGATGCATCGAGCACCATGGACTCTAGGCTTAGTGACATTCACCCGTTGGATTGCTTACCATCGGACGGCTTTGATGCGGAAAGCCGTACGTACCCTTATTGGATAATTTTTCTCAACAAATAAAGATCAAGTATGCCCTCTTTTTTTTTTTTTTTCCTTTCTCTTTAGGTGTCAGAATCTCTCCCATGTTTAAAGAAGCACAAGGTGGACAGAATGAGTCAAGAAACAGATAGATATCAGATAGAGTATGAGAGTATTAGGGTGGATGAGGGGGTTAGTGCCATGGCCCAATACATGGGATGGACCCCAAATGGGGAGGGGAAAAGGTTTGGTGGGTGTCACATCCTACCACCATGGTGGGGTCAATAGCTTGTTCTCTTGGGTAATCCAATCACCATCATTATTTTTATTTTTAGTTGAGAAAAATCAAGATCACTTGTTATTGGAACCCAAATAGCTTGCACTAATGCACCCAACAATCATATCCGTCCGTTGCATCCATACCCGATCAATGCATTGCATTCAGTCCCAACCGACTGATAAAGGAACGACTATGATTAGCCTAACGGCATTGGCTTCAGGTTGGCACCTGATCGTTGCCATCCCTTTGCCTGTCGATTGGGGCTGTGTCGTGGAGCGCAGACGATATGGCAGAGAAAGGGGTAGACGATTTGGGTTCTTGTTCTTGATCCTCCCTTGATTAGAGGACGACTCCTTATCTTAATCCCAATGTGTAGGTATGCAGTTTTGTTTTTGTATAGTATTCTCGGCGATATATAAAATGATATTGGTACCCCATAAATCAAACTTATGACAGCTGGACATGGCTTCCAAAGGTTACCTTCCATCATCATCATCATTGTCATCATCCACACCTAATTCTTTTTTAAGCCCCAACTCTTAATCATTGCCCTCTCCTTCTTTATGACTGTATTCATACTAACATCTTAATATAAAGCTCACAAGGGTTGAGAGTAATTGGGCACAGTATTGGGCTTTAGCCCATTATAAGTGGGCTTTTATGTTTAAGTTCCAGTGTATTTTTTCTAAAAAAAATTCTTAGGCACTCCTTTGAAGTTTTATTTTTTTAAAAAAAAATCTTCACAATGACCTCATTCAAAATTTTAATTTTAGAGTTTTTGGGTCTGCCACTTCATGCTTACAAAACATTATCCGATTTTTTAGTTAATTTAATCGAGAAATTCAAGCTTTTTCTAACACGCTGATTAGCTGATATGGTGAGATATCACTATAATGTTACTTTAATATAACTGAAATATGTGTCTTTACCAAAAAAAAAAAAGAAATATGTCATGTGATTATAAGGTTTCAATGATCTTTTGGCCATGTTTTTTTTTCTTGGGAATTGAAATTCCTTAGAAAATGGGTTGTTCCCATGTTTTCTTTTCAAAATGTGTAAATAAAACTTGGGGTCTAAAGCCCATCTTAGAGATGATTTCGAGCTATAGTCCCGACAACCTTTCCATTTGAACTTAGATCTTTCGTGGATGAAAATATCCCTTACCATACTTCGAATTTATGTTTTAGCAACTCATCCCCCGCCGCCGGACTTAATCGAACCCCCTACCACCGTTGGACCTAACCGATCTCCCTAATGTGAGATCTACAGGCCATGGGATGAACCCTAGACCTAGAAATCACAATCCTAAACCTAGCCCAAACCCCCCGCCACCGCTGCCATCTCCGCCAGTCACGCCCGTCGCCTCCGCCAATGGCAATTGTGCCGCTTCCGCCTCCTTTACCGCTGCTCGTGGCTATGGGGGAAAATTACAGCCGTCGTACAGTTTTTCGCCACCAGTCAATTGATTGTTGACTTTGGGTGTGAAGCACTGTAGAGTGCTGAGCTGTCGTCTACTGAGCTGTCACGCATACACTGTTGAGAGAGAGAGAGAGAGAGAGAGAGAGAGAGAGACTTGACATAGAATATGGTAACGAAGTTCGTCCGAATGCTACGTCTCTGTGCGGTAAGACGTAACTTTTGAATATGCTAACTCTAAAAAAAGAAAGCTACTCTCGACAGGTCGAGGAATGTTTATACCAGTAGACATAGGGCAAAGTGGGTGTGACTAGAGTCTAATTACTAGAAGGCTCAGGGAACTCTGGACCTGTCTATGTGGGCTCCAGATAGAGTTGGCGGGTTCCAGTATAGTCTTCGTGGGCTTCAGGTAGGGCTGGAGGGTCCCACTATTGGGTGTTAGCCAAATTTTGCACCAATAACGGCTGCCTTTGCCTCCACAACCACCTCCGTCACTCGCAGTTGCCTCCGCCTCTGTTGGACCTGGCGACCCCTCTGCTATGGTTAATCGAGAGAGAAGAGAGGGGTAAGGGTGGTATTGGGATTAAAAAAAAAGGGAAGGGTTTATTTTAATGCTAGGTTGGTTAGAGGGGTTGGAGCTTGAATGAAAAGTTTCACTAAGTTTATCCTAATGTTGGGTTGGTTAGAGGGGTCTAAGGCTAATAACCCTATAAAACTTTTCATTCTCCGGGAAATGGAGATCCATTTTTTGTTAACGGGTCTGGGAAGGAGAAAGTTAGAGTTTTGAACGAGAAATTGGGATTCGACTCTATCGAACCCGTGATTGGCGACAGACCAACAAACCAACTAAGCGATTTCCATCTTTCGTCACTAAAACAACAGCTCAAAGAGATCCGGAGATCAAAACGGGAAAGATTCGCACATGAACATGGCATCAACGGTCATGACTCACACGCGCAAACAAGACACAAATGTCCTTGAGGAAAGGTTCGGTCCACGGTGTCCATACCAGGAGTCAGACAGAGAACCTCTCCAACATGGGGAGGAAGCACCAACAGGCGAAGAGCCCGATAAATCCCTTTGTTGCTAATAGTTTTATTGAAAGAACATGGGAGTGAACCTATTTCCCAAGGAATTCCAATTCCTCCTCCTCATGGGGGTCGACGTTTGGAATAAATATTTGGAGGAGTCCAAATTGATGGGCTGATTCAGACCCGGAATGGTCGGCCCAATTAGCTATTGGGCTCGGCCTGGAAATAAAAACGCCAGACTTGCCGAATGGAACCCGGCGCCCGGATGGGGGGGGGGGACCCACTTGAGTGCTGTAGCCTGTAGCACCGGTGATTCCGCGACACGCAAAACAAGAAAACGGCTCTCTCGTCAGGGTTCCGTTACGTTGACGTTACTGACGCCGGCAGCGAAAGGCGGCTCCGACCCCGCTGTCACCCAGCTGTCCCTTTCCGGGCTAGCGTGACGGGGATGACCGACGGCCACACGTGGCGGCGTCTGGTGTGGTATTTACTGCAGCTGCATCGTATTCGTGGGGTGAATGCCACGTGTCGTCCAACCAGAAGCCCCTATGTGGAGCCGGAGCACGCAGGACGTGCTCTACGGCGAAAGTATCTTGTAGTTACCGTTAGTGTCCATGGACTGTGAGGTGGTATAGTAGTAGAACAGGAAACACCGCCCCACGTCGTCCACGTATACATTCGGGAGAATCCAATAGATGGAAAAGGAGGGAGTGGGGCCCTCGGAGGGCCGTCCCGTCGGGCGGGCCGGCCGGTGACGGCGGTCGATGGAGAAAGCACCGTTTGCCGTAATGAGGATCCACTCCGTATATATGTATTATCTTAATTCGATTTAATTTCTAATTTTTTGTTTTATTAAAGAAAGGCTGATCTGTATTTTTCTCCTCAGTGGGCCCCGCCGGAGCGGCTGACGGCCAGCCCTCGAGCTGGCCGTCAGCCTGGCAGACTGGTCTTTCTCCCTCCACTCACTCCATCTTTCAATATAAATCCCTCATTCCCTTTCTCTCCTCTTCCTCTCCATTCCCCCTCAAAACCCTAATTCTCTCTCTCTCTCTCTCTCTCTCTCTCTCTCTCTCTTTGTGTCGACTCGACATGGCGGAGGAGACGGTGGCGACGGCATCCGGGGCGGCGCCGGTGGCGGAGGTGGTGGTCGCCGAGGCGGCCCCGGCGGAGGATAAGGCGGTCCCACAGCCCACCCCCGAGGCGGAGGAGGAGCCGAAGAAGCCTGCTGAAGAGGCGCCTCCGGCGGCGGAGGAGAAGCCCAGCGGAGGGGAGGAGCCGGCAGCGGCGGCAGACGCGGGCGTCCCCCAGTCCGAATCCTTCAAGGAGGAGAGCAACGTCGTCGCCGACCTCGAGGATCCCGAGAAGAAGGCCCTGGACGAGTTCAAGCAGCTCATCATCGCCGCCCTCGCCAACAACGAGTTCACCCCTCCACCGCCGCCGCCCGTGGTCCCCGAAGAACCACCAAAAGCTGAGGAGCCGCCCTCCAAGACTGAGGAGGAAGCGAAACCTGAAGAAAAGGCCGCCCCTGCTGCGGCGGGGGATCCCGCCGCCGCCCCCTCGGAGGAGCCTGCCGCACCTGCCAAGGTAGAAGAGGTAGAACTCCCGAAACCGGAGCTCGCCACACCGGCCACGGTGGAAGAAATAGAGCCCCCAAAGCCGGAGGTGTCGGTGGAGCCCGTCCGGCTGGCCAAGGAGGAGGAGGCGCCACCCGCGCCTCCGGCAGCAGAGGAAAAGGCCGTCGTGGTCGACGAGGATGGGGCCAAGACCGTCGAGGCCATCGAGGAGACCGTCGTCTCCGTCGCCGCAGCACTTCCTCCCGTGGAGGAGGTGACCCCAGCGGAGGTTGAGGCGGAGGCCGCTGCTCCCGCACCCGCGACTCCGCCGGAGGATGTGTTCATCTGGGGGGTCCCCCTCGTCGGCGACGAGAAGACCGACACGGTCCTCCTGAAGTTCCTCCGGGCGAGGGACTTCAAGGCGAAGGACGCGATGGCGATGATCAAGAACGCCGTGATCTGGAGGAAGCAGTTCGGGATCGACAGCCTCCTCGAGGAGGACCTCGGGGTGCCCCCGGAGGTGGAGAAGGTGGTGTTCATGCACGGCCACGACAAGGAGGGGCACCCGGTGTGCTACAACGTCTACGGAGAGTTCCAGGACAAGGAGCTGTACGCCAAGGCCTTTGGCGACGCGGAGAAGCGGGAGAAGTTCCTCAAGTGGAGGATCCAGTTCCTCGAGAAGGGGATCCGGCAGCACCTCGACTTCAGCCCCGGCGGGGTCTGCACCATGGTGCAGGTCACCGACCTCAAGAGCGTGGCCGGACCCGGAAAGCGGGAGCTCCGGCAGGCCACCAAGCAGGCCCTTGCCTTGCTCCAGGACAACTACCCCGAGTTCGTCGCCAAGCAGGTAATACACAGTTCATAGATCCCAAGTTTCAATTTTTCCTTTCATTTGACTATAATTGGGCCTTGATTCAATCTAATTTTCGATAGAAAAAGCTGTATTGATCTTTTAGGGAACAAATTGAGTCGGGTCTTTCTCTAAGAAAATTGGTCACAAGTAGTTATCAATTGTTGAGCAGTTTGTCCTTCATCGGTAATGGGAGCGGAGATCATTGTCTTCATATACCTGCTGTGCTCTCGTCTCTCCATAAGGTCGGCCTTTTGGAGCACTCCGGGTGTTGTCGCATGGTATCAGAGCCAAGTTGCTCGGCCTAGGGTTTCAAAGTTCTTTCCTTCGGCCAATGAATTTCACTGAGTTTTATGGGGATTACTTGAATTTGAATGAACTTAGAGTGATTCTTATGGGTGACCATTTGAATTTGATTACTTGTTTCATTAAGTATGTTAGGTTAATTCTAATCACTTGTGTTTGCTTTGGGATTGGATGGAGCATTGTTACCATTAGAGAGAGAGGAGGAGTAGTAACATGGGTTGTCCTGTCTTTTGTTAGGTATTCATCAATGTTCCATGGTGGTACCTGGCTTACAATCAGATGATCAGCTCAGTTTTCACGCCGAGGTCCAAGAGCAAGTTCGTATTCTCTGGGCCAGCGAGATCGGCCGAGACCCTATTCAAGTATGTGAAAATTTCTCAGATCATCTGTCCTTGGATATTTTTCCTTATTCTAGTTTTGGGTCTAAGACCTTCTATCTTACGATTTCGTTCTTCCGGCCATATAGATACATAGCCCCTGAGCAAGTCCCAGTTCAATATGGGGGCCTGAGCAAGGAGAACGACGCCGATTTCACCACTGCCGACGCTGTTACTGAGGTCACCATTAAGCCCACATCCAAGCATACTATAGAGATTCCATCGACTGAGGTGCGGTTGCTCTCTAATGATTTCTTCATGCCCTAATCCCCTAGCAAATCATACTGGATTTAGTTAAGGCTCTTATTTGAATTGAAACGTTCATCTTGGCAGACATGCCTTCTTGATTGGGAGCTCCGCGTGTTGGGATGGGAGGTGAGCTATGGTGCCGAGTTTGTGCCGAGCGCGGAGGACGGGTACACGGTGATCGTGGCGAAGGCGAGGAAGTTGGTCGCAACCGATGAGCCGGTGGTGAAGAACAGCTTCAAGATCGGCGAGCCGGGCAAGGTGGTGCTCACCATCGACAACACTACCTACAAGAAGAAGAAACTCCTTTACAGAACCAAGGTGAAGAGTGCTACTGAATCCGTATGAGAAGCTACTACCTGCTGCCCCGAAAGAGATCAGATTTATCCGCCGTTTCGACTTCCCATCAAACGTAACAAGACTGTGCCATTGAATCCATACGCGAGCTACCTTACCCCCTGGTTGAACTCGAAAGAAGAAACAAAATAAAAGGACTAGGGAACAATTAGGGTGTAATGGGTTTCCTTTTGATTGGTAAAAGGTTAAATATTTTTTTTTTCTGTTCTACAAGTGAAGTCCTGTTTGTTTTGTGGCTATTTATATTGTTTAATTAAACTTGGGTTGCTACATTGCTTGGCTGCTACCCTGTAAATTCTGTGTCTGTACAATTTGGACCTTGTGGAGTTTCTCTTTTCAAATTGATATGCCTTGTTCTCATCCATATTCCTTTGTTCCTGTTCTGTCTTTGCTCTCTCTGTGCCTTTGTCCCATAAATGCTCTCTGTTGGTTGGTTCTTTGGGGCTTTTCTTCAATCATGTGGTCTGACAATCATTCTCCATGGTGTGCACCTTCACTGGGGCAAAGCAACATGCCCCTTCCCCCTGTGTTTGTACAATAAATAGTAGCTACCAAAGAGAGTGGGGAGCTGGAGTCATGGGGACCATGGCATGTGAGAGTGCTGAGCTGCCCATGGAGAGGGATGAACCCTCCATGACTAACAAGTACAGGGGTTACATGTGAGAATAGTTATGGGCTAAGGATAACAACAGAGAGTATCATGGTTTCATCAATGTCTGATGGACAGCATTTCCATTCTTTTCAAGAATTGGTTGCAACATTGAGTCCAACAAACTGAGTTGTCCAGGCCAACCAAGTGCCCTCAATCGTGTTTACGAGTTCGATGCGTTCGGGGTATGTAACCAGGACAGCGGAGACGGTAGAACCCCTATGGGGAGGGGGTTAAGTAGTCATGACCAAGAATGTACCGCATGTTCGGTCCCTGTTGATAAAACATTAGATTTAGAGGCGATCGTCAAAATATTCTTATGATCAGGTCTTTGAAATTATGGGTTCCTTGCGCTTAGATATGAGGCCTTTGACCTGACCCTCGGGCCGAGGTTTCAGGTTCGAACCCAACCTGTATCTAGCATGGCCCTGGTTGGCTCAGTGCCCCAACCATCCCACTTGCACCACTGACTTGATTGGGGTCATCTTCAGGCCAGTTGTTCAGTTGGATAAGGCTCTTCACTTGTAGCTTGGCACTTGGGGTTACATGCACAGGCATATAGCTACAGTACTGGGCCAATACTCTGGCTCAGATTTTTTGTTTGTTTTGAAACACCTCTGGTTCTGATTTGAGCATTTAGGTTTAGACAGCAAGCCAACACACTTGGGGCACAACCAAGATCATGTCAACCTCATGGACCCATCTTTTGTCAGTATTGGATGTATATATATATATATATATATATATATATATATATATAGAGAGAGAGAGAGAGAGAGAGAGAGAGAGAGAGAGAGAGAGAGAGAGGCCAGATTGAGAGAGAGAGAGGTCAAAAGCTTAGTGGATAGGATTCCTTCCTTTGTTTGGTGACAAGGCATGAGTGACTGAATAGCCATGGATTCCAGGTTCACCCTCCCATGCTTCATGTACTGGATCAGGCATTGAAACACAAGAGCAAAGTGTTACCTTTGAACACCCACAGAACCCTACAAAGTCTGGGGTGCCCTAGCCTCCCCACCAGGGTCCTTTCTCTTTGCCCAATGCTGTAATTCAGCCTTTCTCACCCTTTTTTCAGTTGATTTGAGCCAAAACCCAGCCTTCCACCCCCTTTAATTCAAAGTAGAACATCAACTCTGTAGGGTCAGGTCAATGTGGAGAGGGGTGCCATCTGATTTTCAAATTTTTCACTCACAAAGAACACAATCATGATGGGTAGGTAGTATAGGCCACCATGTTCATAGTTTTCTTTTGGGCCAATTTTCAGGGACTTAGCCTCCACTTTGAGCTTAACCATGTGCAGCACTTTTGCAAGGCTCATTGATGAATAATTGAGCCTTTCTCAAATTGATCACTATAGGATCACCAAATTATCCTTTGATAAGCCCTAATTTAATCGAATAGTTCCAGCCTCGTGCTACGGTGCTAGCAAGGTTTTTTTTTAAAAAACAAAAAAAATCTATCGAGAGGTCTTTATAGAGTTGTACTTTTCGATATGGAATCCGAGGACCTATATGGTAGTGCATACGGAGCCTGGTCATCAAGTACATGCTCATTGGTGTGAATTTGCGTTCGGTAAGCCAATAGTGCCGTAACGAGAATAATCCGTCCAATCAGACCCCCATCCCATTGACAAGGTGTCTCATTCGACTGAAGATAGAAGGGCGATGAGTGATTCAACTCAATGCGGAATTCATCGCACAAATCCTACGCTTGTTGAGCAATAAATTGAGATCCGCTATCAATGACTAAATTCTTGGGAACCTTTAATCAAGTGATATGTTCTTCATAATGAACGTACTCAATGATAATGCTCGTTTTGATCTCATTGAATACCTCTGCTTCGATCCATTTTGTGTAGTAATAGGTGGCTATGAGGATGAATGAAATGCCCACATAGAGAATGGGTGACGACGCAAGCGCCTAGATGTTCTCATCCTGAATCTAGCACTTGATGCAACATCGACGAAGAAAGAGGTAGCAATCTTTCTCGAGCGTAAGCCAATAATGCCCCATTAGAACGATTTTTTTGGCATGCGTCGCACAATATGCCCCATTAGAACGATCTTTTTTTTCCTGATATGGCGTCCGATTTTCATGATCATCGAGGAACTTTACGACCCCGTCAAACGACTGCCTGTAGAAGTGAATTCTAGGGTTTTCCAGTGTAATCTTACCTTGCGCAAAATGGTCTCTAATGTTTAAGTCATTGTCTCCCAAATTTCCAATTGGCAATGATTGAGGACACTCCTTTGCTCCCGACGTAACCGGTAAAACTCGAGAAATCCTTTGGCCCCGTGCCAGCAAGAGGAGCAAGAGATACTGGAAGTGAAGAGCTTGGTAGATAATTGAATCCTTGCTCCATACTTGAATGATTACAAATGAGATGCCTCTATTCCTCTATATTTCAGACATGATCCAGTTCAAAACATTAGGCTTTTTTAATATAACCCCCTTACTTTTTTAAGTTTTATGAATAACCTCCTCACATATTCTGATATTTAATAAAAGAGCAATGCTTTCCATATCGGGCTAAGTGCAATTTACGGGTCAGGGGCTGGGTGAAACATACGGCTATGATTGCGACACGTCATTCTGGATGAGAGAATCATTAAAAGCTATCAGGGCTAATAGTAGTTTCCTTAATAAAATCTCTCCACATTTAACTTTTTGCCCCTTATTTTTTAAGTCGAGGACAAAAAGGTAACGGTGTGGAAATTTTATTAAATGTTAGATTATGTGAGGGGTTTATTCATAAAACTTACAAATGAGGGGTTTATTTAGGATAATTTTAGGGAAATTTTATTCATACCCCAAAAATCTGTAATTAGCCCCCGTATCCCTATCGTTTCTCAATAACTTACCCAACAATC
Organism: Chamaelirium japonicum; assembly: GCA_947650365.1. Lineage (NCBI taxonomy): Eukaryota > Viridiplantae > Streptophyta > Magnoliopsida > Liliales > Melanthiaceae > Chamaelirium > Chamaelirium japonicum. Next base: position 24,395,645 of record OX393553.1, on the reverse strand, counting down.
CTTTAATACCAACAATGCCCTTTTTTTTTTTTACCCCAAACCCCAAAGCGCCTACTCAGCGTCTTTTGTACCCCCAACCCAACCCAGTTTGTTTAAACTTAGCCCAAGCCCAACCCGTCGGGTTGGCCGGGTTGTGCGGGGTGGGTTCGGGTTAACCCGCCCAAAGTCGGGTTGGGTTCGGGTTGGCCCGCCCAAGTTGCATCTAGGGGTGGCAATGGGTCGTGTGGGGTTCGTGTCGTGTCTAGTTTCGTGTCGTGTCCAAAACCCCTAGACCCGGACCCGACCCGTTTAACTAATCGTGTTTAGATCCTAAACCCGTACTCGACTCACTAATAAACGGGTAGACACAATAAGACCCGGTAAGACCCGTTTACCACCCGGATCTATTCAGTTGACCCGATCCGACCCAATCCGACTCGACCCGAAAGACCCACTGGTATTATATATTATAGTATCGGAATGTTGGTTGACCCGACCCGACCCGACCTGACACGACCCGTTGAATACTAAACGGGTCTTCCCGGGTCTACCGTGTCCAGACCCTAAACCCGGACCCGACCCGTTGAATACTAAACGGTTTTTCCCGGGTCTACCGTGTCCAGACCCTAAAATCGGACCCGACCCGTTTATTAAACGGGTCTATCGTGTCGACCCGTTTACGACCCGAACCCGTTTAGCCCTGACCCAGACCCGCTAACTTCGTGTCGGGTCCTGTCGGGTCGAGGAGAAATAATTCGGGTTGGGCTCGGATTAGCCCACCCAAATTCGGGTTGGGTTCGGGTTGGACTCGGGTTGGGTTCAGGTTGGCCCGCCCAAGTTGCAGCTCTATTTGTGCCTTCAAGTACCAGCCAACTGCATGGGGTTTATTTAAGAGGGGTGTATTCAAGAGTTCATATAATTGGGGTATATTTAAGAGGGTATGTGTTTGATTGGGGTATAATCAAGTTGGGGCGGGCCATTTAATTGGGGTGTATTGAAGGTGGGGTGTAAGGGGGAAGGGTATTTTTGGGATAGGAATGGGGTATGAAAATAAAAAATGGGGTGTGTTCAAGTTTGTTGGAAATGGGGGCTAATTACAGATTTATGGGGTATGAATAAAATTTCCCTAATTTTATTCATATCCTAAAAATCTTTAATTAGCCCCCACTTCCAACAAACTTGAACACACCCCATTTTTTTTTTATCATACCCCATTCCTATCCCAAAAATATTCTTCCCCCTTACACCCCACCTTCAATACACCCCAGTTAAATGACCTGCCCCACCTTGATTATACCCCAATTAAACACCAACCCCCTTAAATATACCCCAATTATATGCATTTGTGAACACACCCCACTCTTAAATAAACCCCATGTAGTTGGTTGGTACTTGAGGGCATAGGTAGGGCTGCAGCTTGAGCGGGCCAACCCGAGCCCAATCCGAATTTGGGCGGGTTTAGGTTGGGATTTTACTTGTATGTGTTGGGATTTTACAGATTTTCGACACCCACTATTGCAGTATTGCTGGCGATGACGATGACACCACAACCCCGCAGTCGCTGGGGCTGCTGATGCGATGACCCCATAGCCCCACTGTTGTTGTTGCTGCCCCGTTGCCGTTGCGGAGGACGCCGCAGATGAGGATGATGAGTAGCCAAAAATTTAGATTTAGTCGGGATTTGGGGTTCAAAAGTAAATGATATAGTTGGTATTAAAACTTTGTTAAGTAAGTCATTGAGAATCGATGGGGAGATGGGGGCTAATTACAGGTTTTGGGGTATGAATAAAATTTCCCTTTATTTATAATATCAATATTTGTTAGGGGTTTACTCCAAAACAGAATGATGTGGCATCCAATCACAACTTCCCTTGGCCTGCCTGAGTGCAATTCACCGATCAAGAATGAGTACAATGGACGGTAATGATCATAATATGTCATTATTACAAAGTAAATGAATTGGTTCTGATATCTTGGAATCAAAATAAAAAACAAAAGGAAGGAAAACATAAAGATTGGGGCATTGGCAAGTGGGCATGTTGAGGCCTCATAGCCAATTAGCAATTAGTTAGGGAGAGTTCCAAATGGAAAACAGGGCCCCTCTCCCCACTCTAAATTTAGGCCCTCAGCATCCAAAACTTTTCTTCTTTTCTTTTTTGGATTTTTTTTTTTACAAATCAACCTCTACAATCTTCTCTATTTACATATAAACCCCTATAAAGTGATATATATAAACCTCTCGATTTATTTAAATATTACATATTGACCCCTACAGTTAGCTGAGAGAATATTTTTGATTTCATCCTAAATATTTTACCTAGACTTTATAAATACCCCTCCAATATGAGAATTCTTAGGGTTAGGTCCAAGTTAGATTCGGATTATGTCTGTGTTTGTTTTTGGTCTAGTCCACGTTCTATAAAGATAGATCAATTTAAGTAATTAAAAGCATCGATAAAACGGTTATTTTCCCTTTAGATTAATGAAATAACAACTGACTATAGGGCAATGTATAAATATTGATGATCCAAGGGGTTTATATGTAAATATTGGGTGATTTAATAGGTTTATATCTAAATATTGACTTTACAAAGGTTTATATGTAAATAGGGAAGATTATAGTGGTGGATTTAAAAAAAAAAAACTATTTATTTTTTTTTTAAAAAGATCCTTTTTTTTTTGTTGTTATTGGTTGGTTGGGACGGATGTATACATAAATATGTCGGTACAAAGATTGGATAAGGATGCTGGAGATTATCCCACGGAATGCCCGCGAGACTATAAAGGATGAAGTGGATTGTTTAGTTAGTAGCAAATGGATGGAGCCGAGAAAGGTGCAAGAAGAGGACTTTGTCCTCCAATCAGGTTTCTTTTGAAAAATGTTATTCAGCCAGACGGTTTGTCCCAATTTCGTTTGACGTGGCAGCATGCAACTGGTGGTTGAAACCCACTAGTAATTTTAAAATCTTTAACAGCACCAGTTGCACACTGCCATATCAATCGGGTTAGCGAAATTGGGACAAACCTTCGGACTGAATAGCATTTCTCGTTTCTTTTCTGACTCTTTCTTTTGTTCTTTCGTGCCCCCGATGCTCGAGCGGATAGAAAATGACCTAGACTTAATAACAACAACAATAATAATAGTAGTAGGGATGTCTCTGGTATTCTTTTGGTTTGCAAGAGATCGTGGAGTGTAAAGAGGGGAGGAGACAACGGGACCGGATTTCAGGCCTTGTATTCCGGGGGGGGGGGGGGGGGGGGGGGCATTCTTAAAGCTGTGTTTGACTCTAATGGTTGTGCTCCGTTGCCGCTGCTTTTCACTTAAGCGGACCATAACTTGTATCTTTCCGGTGCTTCGCGGAGCTGTAGCGGTGAGCTCACCAACTAATATACAGTGAGTTGGCCACATATGTCCCCCTTACCATTGCTTTTCAGGACCTGTACCGTCACGGCTCCCCCTGCCTAGACGGCCCATGAGCCATCCCGAAAGGGAACTGAAAAAGCCTACGCAAACACAGCCTAAAAGGAATTTGATTCCCACCAAACTTAGGGATGGCAATGGTGAGGTTTCGGTGAGGTTTTGGACAAAACCAAAACTGCATCGCACCGCGATGGTGTACCATTTTGTAAAACCGAAACTGCATCATTCGGTGCGGTGTACCTCAGTTTATCACTAGAATGGTCGAAACAATACGGTTTTGATCAAAATTGAAACCGTACCGCTACATTGAAACCGAAAACTAAAACCGTACCGTGATAGTTTTATATTTTGACAAACCAAAACCGCACTATAAAGTATAATTTACCACGGTTTTTGGTTTTAACCGCACTGTTGCCATCCCTAACCAAACAATAATATAGTATGGAGGTGCTGAAAAGGTGTCTTGTTTTTTTTTATGGTCGGAGGGTAGGAACAAAGTGTGGGTGTTTTCTTTTTTTTTTTTTTTTTGTTTGAGTGCCACCATAATTTGGAACTATTGTTTTGGACTAAGTTTAAGTTTTGTTCTATTTTAGTAGCACCATATTTGGAGCTATTGTTTTGTTAAAAAGTAGAGTTTCATTTTTTTTTTTAGACCTCCATACTTTGGAGGTTTTTTTTTTTTTTGGAACAAAGTTTAAGTTCTATTAATTTTTGGGAATTTGGCGTCTAGTTTTTGAAACAGTTTAGCGTTAAGGATAATTACAAATGATGTTTATAGTTAAATCCCTCCAGAATGTTTGCTTGTAGCGTTAAATCCCTCCTTGGTTTTTGCTCCCACGAGTGATCACTCCAGGCAGATTTTGCTCCTGCGATTGATGCTCCAAGTGCATCTGGACCGTCCGATATAGTACTTTAGACCCAGTCACGATAAGTACACCACACCCATACCCTTTTTACACTCAATCAGACGATCGAAATGCACTTGATCTGTACCATGATAGGTGCATCGCACCCTTACCCTTTTCACATTTAGTCCGATGGTCGAGACGCATCTGTAAACAATAGGTAATGGTTCAGATGCATCCTATTTGTACTTTACACCCAGCCACACCAGATGCAACAGACCCATACCCTTTTACATTCAATCTGACCATCAAGACACATCCGTAAACAATAGGGAACAGTCAAGATGCATTTGATCTCTACTTCAGACCCAATCATCGCTAGGTGCATCGCACATTTGCACTCGTACCCTCATCTGATGGTTGAGATGCATCTGATGGTGTACAACGGCATTAGTTTGTGAAATTGACATAGTATGAAATGGACCCAAAAAGTCAGCAATGATCCATGGCAAAAACTATTCCCTGAACAGGGACCTGTCGAAAACGGGATTTGGTTATGTCCTTATTGCAAGTATGATCTTATCCTAGGGACCGATCACTAAGCCCCCCTTCATTTTTTTAGTACCACCATAATTTGGAGCTATTGTTTGGTGATCTTCAACATGATATAGAGTGGTCTGACTCAGATGCTTATTTGGCCAAGCTGAGAAAGACAAGTAGTTTTGTGAATACATATTGATCCACTTCCAACAGCATTTGCTTTCCTCATACTTATCGTGAAGGGAATCGTGCGACAGATTGATTAACGTCTGAAACTATAATCTTACCTGAAAATGAGAGACAATGACCTCATTTTATAGGTGTTGATACCCGACATCACACGATGATGACCATATAACATAGTGATAGTCGATGTTGTTGGACCACCTATTCGACGGTTCCGCTTTGCCTGTATTCTCCTTGAAATCGTAAGCAAGTGTGGAAAAGGGAACAGAAAACTTGATCAGATTCCCGGAGATGGAGAAGGGGCTGGTCAAGTGGGCGGGGAGCGCAGCTGTGCCAAATATATTCTTCATCGAAAAGCTGCTCGCAGAGGAAAAACGGGGAGTTCGAGCTAAGGTTGAGGGAGATGGCGAGGCGGCAGTGCCCCTATTGTATTAATGACTTGGAAGTTCGAATGGAAGGCTCCCCGGATTCTAATCTCATGTTTGCTGTCTAAAAATCAACTTCCACCCACTTTAGAGCTTTTCCCTTCTAAAGTAGCTGATATCATTGAGAGAAGAAACAAGAGACATGAACCTACAAGAGGTCAGCATATAATAGATGATCATCAATGAAGTATAAAATTACAAGACAGAAGAGATGGAGAGAGCAATACATGAGGGGTCTCTGTCTGATGTTGCATCATTGTCCGCCACTACATCAGCATCCCCTTCTGCATCGGCGTCCTCATCATCATCCTCCCCCTATCATACAACATGATTAGTGAAAAAGAGCACTAACCAACCAACCATACCTTCTCATATTCCTTTTTCTCAACCAACCATACCAACCTCAAGCAGAAAAAAAATCAGACATAACCACAATTGATAACGATGATTTAATAGAAACGAAAGCTGAAGTGATTAATGGATACGAAATGAGAGCAACATATTCATCTAAGCCAACTAGAGATTACACACTCATAAAGATGGCTATCAACCAACATACACAAAGTGTAGCAGAAAATAAACTTCATCAACGGGGGGGGGGGGGGGGGGGGGGGGGGGGGGGGATTATTTGTCATCTAAAAATCAACTTCCACCCACTCTAGAGCTTTTCCTTTCTAATTAAGGCTTATATTGTTACCTGAAAAAACAAAGAGTTTTAGAACTCTAGGATTAATACCAAGATTTATTGAGAGAGAAAAGAAAAAAAATAGATATGGACATACAAGTGAGTTTGATTCCTTGATGTTATCACACCAAAATACAAGTTTAAGATCGATCACTCTCCGTATCTACACCCAACTCTTGTGTTTCCTCATTCACTGAAACAATGAAGGAAAAAACTGGTCGTAAGACATTTTGTGATGTAAAGTAATAATAGTATCTTAGAAGACTAACACAAATAATAGTTCACTTACATGGGTTTCTTCACTCGATTTTTGTCCTATTTGGATTTGAAGGACAAATCCATTTGTCGTGCCCCAACATTTGGCATAATGCACCCTTTTTTTTTAATTATTTAAGGCTAACTCGATACCAATGTTTATTTTGTCGGAGCTGTGAATTTTTTCTTTACCCTTCACGTCCTTCTTCCTACCCTTAGTTTGTGATATGTTTGGGTCCAAAAGCAACATTTGCAATGATGGAATAGTTTGTTAAATATTAGTAGGAGTCTCAAAAACCTTTTAATTTCGCTCGGAATGATGACTGATAACAAGTTCCACCTTTTTGGATAACTCAACTAGTCCTTCCATGTACAATTTGTATGCCTCAGTTGAAGGTGTTGCATAACAAGCCAATTTAGCATATTCTTGGCACATGTGGCCAGGCTAAGTCTTAATGCCTCTGATTGTTGATCACCATCATTCTTCAACAATTATTCTAAATCCATGGTCCTAAATTAGTTTGCCTCTTGCATCAGTCACGCAAAAATGAAATGGTTGGGTATCATATCAATATCTACACGAGCAAACAATTTTAGAATGTGCTTACAAACTATTCTAACAAGCTCAAAATTTTTGCATTCACATGCGTCCTCATAAGTTTACAAATTCAACTTCACCACAAATTCTCCATGCAATTCATGCTTAGTCGGATGCATTGGAATGAGAGCCACACTTGGATTCCCAAGTGGCTCTTAGCTAGCATAGGCTGTGTGCTCCTCTATTTATTGATGGCACGTGTAGTTTACAAAGGGGGTTGTCGCACTTCAAAATTTATTGATCTTTACTTATCAAATTGGGCTTATTTAATAATTCAAAGTTTGACTGTTATCGGTTTTGCCTTCCAGTGACGAAGGCCACTTTGTACTAGCTTAAGATGGGACTAGAATATCTACAATTCTTCACTTGCTATGCCTTTTCCCTTTTCCAAATTAGAGTATTGAAAATGGAATTCAAACTCTGATCAGTCCAAATGGTGCTATTGAACTGGTTGAATAAAGTAAAATCTCATCGTTGATAAGCTCCCAAAGTGATTACTGATTAGTAGAGTTCAGTTTCCTACCTTCTACAGAAACTCTCTCTGTAAGGTCACACAATTTAAATTCACTTTCTATTACCCTTATTCTCGAGTATCGGATCTAAATAGGAAACCGAAATTGCAAAACTAACTCAAGGAAGATGATCATTAGCACACCTTCTAATTATGTGGCCTCTTTAATGGCACACTAGTCTTCCAATTACTTCTGATCTATCAGTTTTATATAAATATTTAGTTAAACATGCAGGTGCCAGTGTTTTACTGATTTTAATCATACAAACTACTTCCGAGCATCACTTTTCTGTGCGCCAAATTTTCGAAGTGTTTGCCAATCTCACTTCCCTTCCCTCAACATCAAACTATAAAAAGATGAAGAATTATATCTTTGATCCAATCATTCTGCTCCTTATCCTAGGCTCTCATGTCTGTTTAAGGAAAATATGACTGGCTATGTCACTTGTATCAAATATAGTTTCTACCTGTCACATAAGCTGTGATTGTCTAAAAGGAAAAGTAAAACCGTCTTCTTTGCTAAAACAAATGCTGTAAAAATAAGAAAGGATAAAAATTAATTTATCACATAAACAAAGCAGATATAGATTCCCAAAAAATTCTCTGTCCTCGTGTTTAAAAACATCAAAACAGTACTAAACGAATCATACCTGTTATCTTGCTTCCAGGCTTCACCCAACTTGTTGACAAAGCTTGATAAGACAGAAGTGTCATTGCAAGTGTCTCTCTCCAATAACCATTCCTCTTTTAGATGAATATTGGCATCCCTACACAATAAGCACGTTGTCGACATTTTATATCGTCGAGTATTGATGGATTGGAACAACAATCACTTTAACTGATAGAATTTTGTGAAAGATTTTATTGTCCTCTTGTATTGGAGATGAGATACCTCCTTAGTCTAAGCACCTCATAATTTTTTCGTAAATAATCAGCATACTTCGTGAGGGCATCTTGGGCATAGTGCTTGCCCACTGTTCTGATTGCAGCTGCACTGAGCAAGTTTTCTAGAGAACCATGTTTCTTTAAAAGCTTCACGGCTGTCCTGCGACCAAATCCAGGAGCCAAGTGCTGAATTCCGGGAACACCATCAACTTCATCACCCATTATGCACCCTAGATAGATAAAGCTTTAATCAGATAGAAGCAGTAACCAAAGTGATAGCTTAATCACTCTGCAAACATGCATTTTATAAAACGAAGGGACCCTAAAGACTTTACGATATGGATCACTAGAATAACACACACACACACACACACAGAGAGAGAGAGAGAGAGAGAGAGAGAGAGAGAGAGAGAGAGAGAGAGAGAGAGAGAGAGAGAGAGAGAGAGAGAGAGAGAGAGAGAGAGAGAGAGAGAGAGAGAGAGAGAGAGAGAAAGTTTATGGATTATGTAATGAGAGGTGACGATATCCCATTAACTAAAGCATTTGGGCATGACAACATTAAAGAGGGCACTGAGGGAAATGATTGTGGCATTTACTTATTATGTCTCCCTAAGCATGCGATGCACGTCCCAATATATGATGCAACCGAGCTACCATTGTAATCTAGTTATATTATATTTAGCGACTTATATAAAATAAACAAACTATAAGTCATAAATACTTCATAATTGATCAAAATTGAAAAAATGCACATAAGAGAGTGATGAGAGATACAAAAATTCATAATTGTCATCATAAAGACTGACCTTTAAGGCTTTAACTAAATAAATCTGCTTTAGAATATTTTCAATACAGCTAGAGTAGGATATATAAGATATCTTTTTATATCTGCTGTTAAGAGATGGGAAGCATTTAATGTGAAATTTTCAAGCGTTTTATAAGCTTCAACTTCCATAAAAAGTTCAAAGTGCTATGACATCGAAGACAGAAACTGATTATTCGTATTAAAATGGTAGAATAGAATACCTAAAAACGTCTTATACTTACGTAGGCTCAAATCAGAGCTCGGATCACAATTGTACTGGGCTGTGTAATGCCTCAGGGTGTAAAAAGACCAACGCTCAAACTCAGGCATGGGCATAACAATCTGCACATCTTCAGATATCAGCTGCTTGAAATCTTTATCTGGTGATCCAATAACAACTCGATATCCTTTTCGTAAAACTTGATCTGTAAGCGTAGCCACTACATCATCTGCCTCATAGCCATTAACTTTTATAACCTGCACTGCTTAATAGTTTTAACATTATTCTTTCACAGTCACTGCGCCTGCAGATTGCAGCACACTAATATTTGCTAAACCAAAATTTTCAGTACTTTATTCAAAAATCATTTGGCAGTGAAACAGAAAACATGAGCATGTTGTTCCCCAAAAACTTAACGTTGGCAAAATACACAAAAACATGAAAAAGATTGGAAGCAAACTGTTTGCCAATGTTATGAAAAACAACTCAACTATCTAAGGTAACTCGAAAGTAACATCCTAAAGGATTCACAAATATCTAATATATACGAGTATTCAGATCATTACTCGTTTATGTTGAAGTGCCGCAGTCGTGTTGGAGAGATGCACAGATGTTATGGATTTTTGTGATAGACTTTAGAATTTCTTGCAGTAGATAAATGAAAAAAAAAAAAATGTTTCTCCATGATACAGGTTTTGTATCTTTACTTTTGATATCTTTAGTTGCGTAACTGCGTTGTTACCCTGGCTACCTCTACTTTATTGTTTAATTTGCTAGCTTTTATTGCTTCCAAATAAAAAAGGAAGAGAGTGAAAAGAAGTTCACTATACATGTAACCAAAGCTAACCAACAAGCCTTATTTCGGCTATAGGGAGCAATTTTATGAACATTGAATGCCAAAAAGTCCTATTTAAGCAGACATCCTCTACTAAAGTGTCGTGTTTTCTTTCCATTTATGTTAACTTTTCTCATTTTTCTTGACGTTTTGAAACAAATTTGAGTCACTCTCCTCATTGGAGACTCTTCGGATCTTTGTTGGTCATAAGTAAACTTCCAGTGTACCACATTATTATCCCCAACTTGTGCAACAACTACACTTCCCCAAGATTTCTAATCCTATCATTTCTAGACTTCTAGTTTTACCACACATCCACCTCAAAATTGTTATCTCTAATACACTCATTTTTATGTGCATGGACCCTCTTAAGTGTCCAACATTAAGATCCATACAATTCCTATGTTCACTAAATATGCCTTTTCTGATATCTTCATTCTTCTATATAATAGTTCCAAGTTAACAAAAAATCTCACATGAGTACCTCATGCCTACCACTTCTGACAATTGTCTCATTTTCATCTATGTGCCCAAAAAAATGCCTTATGCCCTCTACTTGAGACTTTTTCACTGCAATGAATCTGGACCTTTATACTTAAACACTTTCTTTGATAAGTGCAAACTCCCATCTAAATTTATTTTAACCAAATAAATTAACAGCATATCACTTGCACATTACATACTCCACAAATTTCCTCGTGAACTTCATCAATGAGCTCAATTGTGGTAATCAACTAATCATGCCAAGATGTGTGCCTAGGTCCAACCCTTGAGGCCCAACATGGTTGAAAACTTGCTTGTCTCACTACATCTGCTACCAAATTTCATCACTGCTCTCCTTAGTTTTCATATATCAGTGTAACTTTCTTCCTGACGCCACCAAAATGACCCCTCATGGTATACTTATCATTTAATTCCTCTAAACTAATGAAAATTGTACAAAACTTTGATTTCCTTTCTTGCTCCCTGGTTGCATAAGCTTAAATTATCTCCCTACCTGCCAAATAGCCTTCTAGGTGTCTTGGTACGCTCTCACTTTTCAAGGTTGCCTTGGTTAGGTTTTTGGCACTAGTCATAAAGGGTTGATATCAGACTGATAATCTGGGATACAACGATACTTCAAAACAGGTGTCGTACACGTATCAGATACTTCTCGATACTCCGATACGGCGGGATACGTATCCGATACGGCTACGAAGTATCCTATACGGCTACGAAGTATCGGAATTAAAAAAAAAAAAATCTGATACAGCAGGGATACGGGCCCGATACGTTGGGGATACGGCCCGATACGCCGGGGATACGGCTCGATATGTTGGGGATACGGTCCGATATGCCGGGGATACGGCCCGATACGTCGGGGATACGTATTGGGTCTAAATATATAATATTATACATATATATTATATAGGATAAATTACACATAGACCCCCTGTATCATGACCGATGATCACTTACACCCCCTATAGTTTGAAAACCCAAAACAGAACCAGGAGGGGGTGCAAATGGTGTGTTTTTCAAAATAAAGGGGGGGATTTTTAGGGTTTTAAACATGAGGGGTGTAAGTGATAATAGGTCAAACCCATCTGGTGAATTGCACTAATTGGATGCCACGTCAACTGGTGTAACGGACGGCTGTGATTTTTTTTTAGGTTATAACTTAACCTCAGATCGCTCAGACTGAGATCCCGTGGCCGACCTTGTTGGAGAGAGAGAGAGAGGGGGAGCGACCAGGCGACGACGAGGCGGCGACCACATCAACCAGGTGACGACGACGATGCGGCGACCACATCGACCAGGCGATAACGACGAGGCGGCGACCACACCGACCAGACGGCGACGACTAGTGCTCAGGTTTTTTTTTTTTTCTTCTCCTCTTCTCCTCCTCTTCTTCTTCTTTTTTGCTGGACGGACTGAGTTTCGCTCGGATTGTTAGGGTTTCGGCCACCGAACCTTGCCGATTTCGGCCGAAACCCATCTTTTCGGTCTTCTGCTAAACGTATTGAAGGATAGTTGTTTTTTCTGGGTTTTTTTTTCAAATCACATTATTGAAGGCATGATCGAAGTTTTTTTTTTTAAATCCAAAGCCTCGAGTGAGTTTCGCTCAGATTGTTAGGATTTCGGCCGCCGAAACCTTGCCGGTTTCGGCCGAAACCCTAACAATTAGGCTGAAACCCACCTTGTCAGTCTTCTGTTGGACAGACATAAGGCACAGTTACTTTTTCTGTTTTTTTTCTTCAAATCACATGATTGAAGGCATGATCGAAGGGTTTTTTTAAAAATCCAAAGTCTCGAGTGAGATTCGCTCGGATTGTTAGGGTTTCAGCCGCCGAAACCGAAACCTTGACGGTTTCGACCGAAACCCTAACAATCTGGCTGAAATTCACATTGTTGTTCTTCTGCTGGACGGATTGAAAGTACAATTGTTTTCAAACTATTTACTATTCATATTCTAGCACAAAAATTATTACATTTAATTATATATATATATATATATATATATATTAAATTACAAACGTATCCCCGCCGTACCGCGTATCCTAGTTTTTTAAAAATCCACATATCCCCGTATCTGTATCGGTGCTTCCTAGCTGATGATAACTTCTGTGATTCTTATGGTAGAGCCTTCTTAATTTGTGCTCCACGATCCACCCCATCTTACTAGGATAAGTCTTGGATAATGATAAATCTTCTCTCTAACCTCTTCAACATTGCTAAGAAAATATGCCCCGTTTGTTGACCTTCATAGCATAAAGCTAAGATAGTTCTCAATTTTTTTTCTTTCCTTCAACCTAATCTTTGTCATATTTGATATTTCCCTCACCTACTACACCATTGTGTGGCTTGCACGTTTAGTTCCAATTTAATCGGTAGAATTTATTGTATCCCTATTATCTATATTTTATACTACTATATAACAATGTATTTTTTATCCTTTTATCCTTTTCCATTTCCCATTCTACCCCTCTATATATCAAATGACACTTTGATCATTTCATCCTTTTTTGGTTTCCCATTATACCCCTGAGACATTGTTGATCCCTTCATCCTTTTTTTATTTCTCATTCTACCTTTGATAGTCAAATAGAACCTCATTTGTTCACTGCATCCTTTTTTGTTTGTCATTCTACCTTTGTAATCAAATATTTTTAGTTTTCCATTCAGCCTTTGATAATCTAGCGGAATCTCTTTTTTTTTTCTCTTTTGTGGTTACCCTTTGCCTTATATCATTTCTCCAATTTACCCATTTATTTCGTAAAATCACCCATATTACTATTGCACCGATCAGGATTTTAACATATGCAAATCCTTTTTTACCATTCTACCCCTGATATGTATGCTACTATATAACTATTGGGTTAGTCCCACATGGCTAGGGTGGGGGTTTCGTGTTTTCAGGCCCCACTCGCCTCCCCCGAGTGGCTTCGTTGCGCCCCTCTTTTTCCCCGCTGAAACGCCTCTTCGCGTGCGGGTAGATCCTTGTTGAAACGTGCATTGTGTACGGGCGGGTGTTGAGCGGTTAGTCCAACATCGACTATGGGTGGGAGTTTCGTGTCTTCATATCCCGTTGTCCCCTCCTCCTCATGACTGGTTTTGCGGGGGCACGAGTTTTGTGATTATGCTACTTTTGATCCTTTCGTCCTTTCTTAGTTACCATTCAACCCCATCTATCTATATATCATATGGCACTTTTGATCATTTCATCCTAATTTTTTTTCATTTTTCATTCTACCCCTAAGGCACTTTTGATCCTCTCAACCTTTTTTGTTTCCCATTCTACCCCTGACAATCAAATGAAACCTCATTTGTTCATTGTATCCTTTTTTTTGTTTGCTATGTCTCTTTCAGTTGTTATTTTTTGCCTTCCATCATTTCTACCACTGAATTCGTAAAGGGGCCTAGATTATTGTTGCCACCCATCCAATTTTAATAGATGCCAATCATTTTTTCCTTTTTCCTTTTTCCATTCTACCCCTGCTATGGCACTTTTGATCATTCCTATTCATTTGTGTAGTACAACCTTTTTTTGGTTTTCCATTCTACCCCCGATTTGATCCTTTTGGCTTATTTGTTCATTGCATCCCTTTTTTTTTCGCATTATCCCTTCCTTTTAGTGTTACTTCCCCATGAGTCATATTCCATTGTTCATTTATTTCCATCTATGTGTACTGTACCATGGGGTCATGCCTTGAATGCATGCCAAACAATCAGTCAACCAATGATCAGTATCGTTGTGTTTTACTTTCTTCGTTTCCTGTGCATCGAGACAATAGTTCAGTTTTTTTTCCTCTTTTCTTGTTTTTTGCCATCTCTGTTTACAATACCATACATTCTCATGTGAATGAATAATGCATAAAAATGTTTTTTTTAATGATGTTGTATAGGATTGAATTTTTAAGATGAATATATGCACAAACTTTTTATAGTAGATTTAACTAAAACAAAGTTTTATAAGCTTACTTTTTAATCAATTTTATCTGGCACTCCAATTTTGACAAATGCAATGCTCTTGCCTACATGTACTATTTCAAATCTCTTAATCATTCATTACCTACTATTTATAAAAAAAATTATCTTACATTTATCATAACCTTAGTAAACTCAAATGTTTTTGCTTACATACATCATCAGCTGCGGCATGTGCAACATTCTTATAAATAGTACCACAACATGTCCCCAATCATTTGGTTAGCTCATCGATGACAAAATCTCATTGAACAGATTAGTTTTTAAAGAAAATAAGAGTAACCCAGTTGCTCCAAAGTTATGGTTTCTTCCTTAACACTACCAAAGTAAGAAACCAACAACCAAACATCAAATCATTCGCAATATGGCTCGAAAACAAGATCCGGCCATGTGAAAGACAAGGAAGCAGTGGATTCGTCAACTCACCGGCACATTGCACTTCTGGAGGACGTCGACGACTTGCATCTCAGCCGAGCTCGGGATTCCATCGCAACCCCTTGGCCGCCTCAGAGCTCTCCTCCTGTGTGCTTTATACGAAGGCAACAGCCGCCTTCGGTACTCATTCCCTTCTTCCCCATCAAGAACCTGCAAGATTTCAGCTAAGTCCAGGGTTTCAAGCCATGTTTCAGGAATTTGGAACCGTGAATGGTTAAGAGGGGCCGTGGGAAGGTGTGGTTACAGCGATTATGGGGCAGCGGACGCTGACTTGAGAGAAGAAGAGGGAGATCCAGCTGGCGAAGGAGTGCAGGCTGGGCTGGTTCCCGTTGTAGCAGAGGGGGTTCACGTCCAAGAAGAAGACCCGGCTCTTGCTCTGGAGCTGTTCGTGGAAATTCCCCTCTCGCGGCGCAACCGCTCGGCTGCTGGGTTCCGGCCTGCCCACCAAGGGGTTCTGGGGAGCGGCGGGCCACGGGTGGCCTGACGGCAGGGCGAGGGCGAGGGCGAGGGCGCGTGTGGGATAAGCACAAGCTGCGGCGGGGGAGGGGGCGGCACGGAAGGGGTGGTGAACGCCAGACGCTTTCAATACGGCCACCGTCATCTTCTAATCCGCTTGGAGCTCCCAATTTCTGATATACGAGCACAATTCGGTAAGAAAGAAACAAATTATTACGTGAAAAACCTTTAAATAGTGTTAGTATCTCCAATCCTATATCAAAATTCCTATCATATTTGATGTAGGATTAGATTAAAAACTCAGTTTGATTGAAATATCATATTAAATATGATGAAAACTAATTTGACGTGAAACATTCCAATCCTACGGGAGAGGATCGCGATTGTCGGAGTGGAATGCATGTGCTCGCCAGAGGGAATCTACGGGTGCTCTCTGGAGTGGAGCTGCATGTGCGCCGGAGGAGAACACGGTCACCAAAGTAAAGTTACAGATGCTTGCCGGAGTGGAACTGCATGTGCTCGCCGGATGAAAAGGGAGTGGAAGATGAAATAGACGGAGGAGGAGCTGGAATATAATCGCCGGGGGAAGAATATAGCCGTTGGGATTTGATGTAGAAATTTGGTAGGAGCTCCCGACCCTGCCAATATGATGGAGAAATTTTATGGAAAGTTAATTTGATGAAAATTTGGTATAGGGCTGAAGCTGCTTTTTATCTCTCTGCCATCAAATTCAAAATTGATGACCGTTTGACGTAGGATTGAAGATGCTTTAACGTTTCTCATCCAAGGATCTTCCCTCGCTCACTCTCACATACACAAGCAAAGAGAGGTGGAAGAGAATGTTCTTTTTTTTTTACCAATGCAAGAGAATGATCTATTATATGGAGATTACACTTTCTGTGAAAACCATGAGCAAATAAAACCACCCCCTATTTATAGTCACAAGGATGTAAAAAGAGTGGTCATGATTTTGCCACTTGTCATTAATCGATCTAATAAGCAGGTGTTTTCATCAAATTATAAAACCTCTAGATAGGTTTCTCACAAGTATCTCATATAAGAATTATCTCATTGGATCGCAACCCTATATATATATATATATATATATATATATATATATATATATATATATATATATATATATATATAGAGAGAGAGAGAGAGAGAGAGAGAGAGAGAGAGAGAGAGAGAGAGGAATGTTACAGTGAGCTGTGAGCTGCCGGTTTAGAAAGTGAGCTGCGGGTATTTTGACCTCCTTAGGAGTTTTGGAATTTGCTGAAATTTGGTGAGGGTGTTGTCTAGGGTAAGATGATCATCCTCATCAATTTTCATCAAATTCCAAAACTTCTAGGTAAATGGTCGAAGCAAAATCTGTCGTCCGCAGTCAATGTTAAAATCTGCAGATTTTGCTTTGCTATTTGACTGCCCTAGAAGTTTTGGAATTTGATGAAAATTGGTGAGGATGATCATCTTACCCTAGACAACACATTCACGAAATTTCATCAAATTCCAAAACTTCTAGGGGGGTCAAAATACCTGTATCTCATTTTCTCCTACCGCAGCTCACAGCTCAACGTAACAACCCGTTTCCTTGACAACCCATCGTTTGATGTGGCTAGAAGTCTTAGAATTTGCTGATTTTTTGTGAGGATGCTATCTATAGCAATGAGATAATCCTTACAAAAAATCAGAAAAATCCAAAACCTCTAGCGCCATCAAATGTCCTCCTCAAATATAGACTGTCCATTTTAACATTTAATTTAAAGAATACATTTGATGGGGCTAGAGGTTTTAGAATTAGTTGATTTTTTGTGGGTGTGGTATCTATAGTAAGGAGATAATCCTTAGAAAAATTCAATAAATTCTAAAACCTCTAGGCCCTTCAAATGATGGGTTGTCAACGAATATATATATATATATATATATATATATATATATATATATATATATATATATATATATATATATATATATATATATATATATATATATATATATATATATATATATATATATATATATATATATATATATATATATATATATATATATATATATATATATATATATATATATATATATATAGGGGACGGGGAGCCTGGACCTCAGGTGCAGCGTTAACGCTGCACCGGAGGCCCAGTGCGCGCCACGTGTCCCAATCCCGTCAAATTCCGCACGACCCGGGCCCAAAATCTTGTTAAAATGCTGCTCAAAATATCAGCCGCCTGATCCATTAGACCTCAACCGCCTGATCCCGTGCACGCAGCACGCTCAGTTCGGTTCGATTCCCATCCGTCCGATCGATGGGAATCGAACGGACAGGAATCATTTTCGTTGTTACTGTAGCGGCTACAGTAACAGCGAAAATGATTCCTGTCCGTTCGATTCCCATCAATCGGACGGATGGGAATCGAACCGAACCAATTCAATGTTATTTCGATTCCCATCTGTCCAATCGATGGGAATCGGACGACCCAAAATCATTTTCGCTGTTACTGTAGCCGCTACAGTAACAGCGAAAATGATTCCTGTCCGTTCGATTCCCATCGATCGGACGGATGGGAATCGAACAGAACCGAGTGCACTACGTGCACGGGATCAGGCGGCTGAGGTCTAATAGATCAGACGGCTGATATTTTGAGCAGCATTTTAACGGGATTTTGGGGGCGGGCCGCGCGGAATTTAACGGGATTGGGACACGTGGCGCGCGCTGGGCCTCCAGTGCAGCGTTAACGCTGCACCTGAGGTCCAGGCTCCCCGTCCCCATATATATATATATATATATATATATATATATATATATATATATATATATATATAGGGGTGTTACGTTGCGCTGTGCGCTGCCAGGGGAGCAAATGCGCTGTGCAACGGCCACCGTCCGATCGGATTTGATCAACGGCATACAGAAAACCCCTTAAATCCCGCTCGGCGTGAACCGTGACCATCTGATCCTCTGTATAAGACGGTCTGATCCCGTGCAGCGTACCCCGCCAGCCTTCCATCCGTCGGTTCGATTCCCATCCATCGGATTGATGGGAATCGAACGGACAAAATCTATTTTCGTTGTTACTGTAGCGGCTACATTAACAGCGAAATTCGATTTCGTCCGTTCGATTCCCATCGATCCGATGGATGGGAATCGAATAAACACACAATTAGGCCGGTTGATTCCCATCCGTTGGATCGATGGGAATCGAACGGACGAAATCTATTTTCGCTGTTACTGTAGCCGCTACAGTAACAACGAAAATAGATTTCGTCCGTTCGATTCCCATCGATCTGACGGATGGGAATCGAACCGACGGATGGTTCGACGGATGGGAGGCTGGCGAGGTACGCTGCACGGGATCAGACCGTCTGATCCAGAGGATCAGACGGTCACGGTTCACGCCGAGCGGGATTTAAGCGGGTTTTTGTATGCCGTTGATCAAAACCGATCGGACGGTGGCCGTTTTATAGCGCATTTGCTCCCCCGGCAGCGCACAGCGCAACGTAACACCCCTCTCTCTCTCTCTCTCTCTCTCTCTCTATATATATATATATATATATATATATATATATATATATATATATATATATATATATATATATATATATATATATATATATATATATATATATAGAGAGAGAGAGAGAGAGAGAGAGAGGAATGCTTAGGTGAGCTATGAGCTACGGAAGGAGAAAATGAGCTACGGATATTTTGACCACCCTAGAAGTTTTGGAATTTCGTGAAAATCGGTGGGTATGTTCTCTAGGGTAACATGATCATCCTCACCAATTTTTAAGGAATTCCAAAACTTCTAGGGTCATCAAATGGTAGAAGCAAAATTAACGGTTACTACGGACGGTAGATAAAGCTTCTACCATTTGATGACCATAGAAGTTTTGGAATTCATTGAAAATTGGTGAGGATGATCATGTTACCCTAGAGAACACACCCACCGATTTTCACGAAATTCCAAAACTTCTAGGGTGGTCAAAATATCCGTAGCTCATTTTCTCCTTCCGTAGCTCATAGCTCACCTAAGCATTCCTCTCTCTCTCTCTCTCTCTCTCTCTCTCTCTATATATATATATATATATATATATATATATATATATATATATATATATATATATATATATATATATATATATATATATATATATATATATGAGGGCAGTGAGCGTGCACCAAAAATTTATAAAAAGTGCTATGTATGACAAGTTGATCATCCTCACCAAAATTCATTAAATTCTAAAACCTCTAAGCGTAAAAAATTTGTTATTCAAATTTATGGTTTTTATGGACGGTCGATAAATCTTCTAACATTTGATGTCCTTAGAAGTTTTCAAATTTGATAAATTTTGGTGAGGATGATCAACTTGCCATACATAGCACACTCATCAATTTTCATCAGATTCTAAAACCTCTAGATAGGTTTCTCACAAGTATCTCATTTAAGAATTATCTCACTGGATCGCTACCCTATATATATATATATATATATATATATATATATATAGAAATGCTATGGTGCGGCATGCGGTAAGTGCGGCACCTTACCGCAGCCGTCTGATGCACGCGCTGCGTGCATGCGATGCACGCAGCGCGTGCATCAGACGGCTGCGGTGAAGTGCCGCACGCACCGCATGCCGCAGCATAGCATGCCCCTATATATATATATATATATATATATATATATATATATATATATATATATATATATATATATATATATATATATATATATATATATATATATATATATATATATATATATATATATATATATATATATATATATATATATATATATATTCCCTCCTGTGCGATCCAGTTTGTGCGACCCTGACAAGTAGCATGTGCACTGGGAGAACTGCAACATATGCAGCGGAGCATAGCAACATATGGATTTTAGCGTGCAGGCACCGCTCAGCCCGCGCCAGTGCAATATATGCAATGGAAGTAGTGCAACATACGTATGTTAGCGAGCAAATATACGTTAGGGTGTGATACATGCACCACCCAAAACAATGCATCATAGCCATACAAATTAAATCCAATGGTCCACAGTGAGTCACCATATGTTAGTTGTGATGCATGCACCACCAAAACAATACATCAGAGCCGTATAAATTAAATCGGACGACCCACAGTGGTTGGATCACACCGACCAGATCGCACTAGAGGGTCTCTCTCTCTCTTTATATATATATATATATATATAGGACTGGGATCCGTTGACAACCCAAAATGGGAGGTAAATTTACCTCCTATTTTAAACTTGATTAAATCGGTGGATAGAGGTTTCCGAATTTGCTGATTTTTTGTGAGGATGATCAACATGGCAAGTTGATCATCCTCACAAAAAATCAGCAAATTCAGAAACTTAAAAGGGCGTCAAATGTGTTATTCAAATTAACGGTTCAAATAGACGGTTCAGAAAAGCTTTTAACATTTTGCGCCCTTAGAAGTTTCAGATTTTGTTGATTTTTTGTGAGGATGATCAACTTTCCATAGTTATCATTCTCACAAAAAATCAACAAAATCTGAAACTTCTAAGGGCGCCGATTGAATCAAGTTTTTCTGAATCGTTAATTTGAATAACACATTTGGCGCCCTTTTAAGTTTCAGAATTTGCTGATTTTTTGTGAGGATGATCAACATGAGTTGATCATCCTCACAAAAAATCAGCAAATTCGGAAACCTTTATCCAACGATTATGGCGAGTTGTAAGTGGGAGGTAAGTTTACCTTCCATTTTAGTTGTCAACGGATTCTACCCCATATATATATATATATATATATATATATATATATATATATATATATATATATATATATATATATATATATATATATATATATATATATATATATATATATATATATATATATAGAGAGAGAGAGAGAGAGAGAGAGAGAATACGGGGTATGAGCTGACAGCCAATTTGGGCTGTCAGCTCACAGCTCTCCGATCGTAATCAACGACCGTCCGATTAAAAGGAAAATAAAATCACCGAATCTCTCCCTCTCCCTCTCTCTCGCGAGCGGCAGCGGCAGCCCCGTCCCCGACCTCCCGCTCCAGCTGCCCCCTCCGGCACCGGCACCGGATCCGGCAGGGGACGGCGCGCAGCCGCCGGGGTCGGAGGGGACCGGGGTCGGAGGATGGCGCGCAGGGCCGGGGACGGCGCGCAGGACCGGGGTCGGAGGGGACCGGGGTTGGTGGGCGCGCAGGGCCGGGGGACGGCGCACAGGGCCGGAGGCGGTCGGAGAATCGGGGTCGGAGGGGGCGCGTAGGGTCGGGGACGGCTCGCAGGGCCGGGGACGGCGCGCAGGGATGGCGCACAGGGCCGGAGGCCGTCGGAGGACCGGGGTCGGAGGGGGCGCCGGAGAGGACCGGGCCCGAGGCGGGCGCCGGATCGCAGGACCGGGGTCGGAGGGGGCGCCGGAGGGGACCGGGCCCGAGGCGGGCGCCGGACCGCAGGACCGGGGTCGGAGGGGGCCGGGACGGCGCGCAGGACCGGGGCCGGAGGGGGCCGGGCCGGAGGCGGGCGCCGGAGGGGACCGGGGGCGCCGGAGGGGACCGGGGTCGGAGGGGACCGTCGGCGCAGGGGTCAGGGTCGGGGGTTGGGCTTCAGCGAAGGAGAGAGAGAGAGAGAGAGAGAGAGAGAGAGAGAGAGAGAGAGAGAGAGAGAGAGAGAGAGAGAGAGAGAGAGAGAGAGAGAGAGAGTGAGTGAGTGAGTGAGTGAGTGTGTGTAGTGGTTGGGTTCGGTTATTTTATTTTCCTTTTAATCGGACGGTCGTTGATTACGATCGGAGGGCTGTGAGCTGACAGCCCAAATACCCAAATGGGATGTCAGCTCATACCTCGTTTTCTCTCTCTCACTCTCTCTCTCTCTCTCTCTCTCTCTATATATATATATATATATATATATATATATATATATATATATATATATATATATATATATATATATATATATATATATATATATATATATATATATATATATATATATATATATATATATATATATATATATATATATATATATATATATATATATATATATATATATATATATATAGAGAGAGAGAGAGAGAGAGAGAGAGAGAGAGAGAGAGAGGGGGGGGGGGCCGGGACGCTGCCTCTCAAAGCAGCGTTTTTGCTGCTTTGCAACCCACCACGGCCGCGCCACAAGTGATCTCCGGCTAGAATCAACATCAACAACCTCCGATTACCTCCACCGATGATCTCCTCTGACACCACTTGTCGGTGTTCACCGATAGAGGACTATCATGACTACGTCCATTGTGAGCCGTCCATTCATCACCTCACCTCATCCAACAACCTCCGACGACATCCACCGTCGGCGACCACCTCCGGTGACTTCTAATACCTCCCGATTGTGAGTTCCGATGGCCTTTGTCGTCGTTTATGGCTTTAATAGCCACCGGCGACCTGTCAAAGTAGCAAAGAACGCTGCTTTCAAAGATAGCATCCCGTTTCTCATATATATATATTTATATATATATAAATATATAATACTTATTATTGGGTTAAATTAATGATTGATTATGACTAATCAGTCATTAGTCGGTCACTCACCATGGCCCTATGGAAATTGAAGTTCTCAAATTCGGATATATTAGTATTAAAGTATTATATAATACTCATAATACTTATAATACTTTAAGTTGTATTGTAGGCCTCATGCCCATACACGGAAGAATGATTTTGAATGATGCCAAATGTCGAAAGATAATGTCACGAGTATCTTAAGATAATTTTTTTTTTAATATTTAACCCTTGCCTTAATGACCTAAGTTGTACCAACAAGCTCTTGGCCTGCTGATACTTCCTCTCTCCCATGTTGGAGAGGTTGCCTGTTGGACTCCCGATATATACACCGTGGAGCAAACTTTCTCTCAACGCCATTGTATCTTGTTCATGCAAATCGTGGCCCTGTCGATATCATGTTCACAGGATTATGAAATTAATAAACAGTACATGCTGCCTCCCCCCTTTTTGATCTTTGGATCTGTTTGCGTTCATGCTCTAGCGCCCTGTTCTTTGACTGCCTGATCGGTCCAGCCAAAAAACAAAAATCTAAGTGGTTAAATAAATCTATCGATAATCCTTATCTAAGTGGGTTAGAGCTAGGGGTGCAACTTGGTCCGGGTCAAACCGAGAACCGACCCGACCCGACCGTATTGGGTTGGTTTGGGTCGGTTTTCTAGTTTATAATGGGTCGGATCCGGTTTCGTTATTAGCAGACCCGATCTAAATTGGTTCGGTTATGGATCAAGGTTTGTATGACCCGACCCGACCCGACCCGACCCGACTTTGTATTGCTTAATACTTTGGTAAGATATGCATTCAACTTACTAATGGTGTTGATTCAAATACATGTTATACTGATCACTTAAACACTTCGTTTCTAATCCATCTTTAGGATAAGCAAATGAATGGTCTTGTTGAAAAGCTTTGCAATAGAATTGCTGGAGTCACTACTATGCTTTCTTGTTTGTTTCTTGATGCAAGTGTCTGATTGTCCCATTTTTCACGATGCCTTTGTCTGAACCGTTTCCACATTTTAGAGGCTGGGTATATTATTTTTGTTTTCCTTCGTTTGATTTCGGATTGCCCAAAAAAAAGTCTTAAACCCGAACCGACCCGAACCGACCCGAACTTTTTATGGGTTGGGTTGGGTTGGTTCAATATGTCAATAGTTTGGTTCCGGGTTGAGAAAGTTGGAACCGACCCTAGGTTGGGTTGGTTTTGGTTTGAGGCCAAACCGAACCGAACCGAACCGACTTGCACCCCTAGTTAGAGCCATCATTTTGTTGCCCCACTTTTTCTATTAAGCCACCCACTCCCTATTCGCACCCCGTACGAATTTAAAACGCTCTGTTCGCACCGTTCCCTCTTTCAACCCTATTTTTGCAGCCACCCTCTCGTTTCTTCTCCTCTTCACCGGCAAGCCACTGATCGGAATCCCGATCCTTCTTCTATTCTCTGCTCGCCGGAGAGGTTGACGTCGAATAGGGCGTGGAGATCTCAGCGTCGGAGGCTTCCTTCTCTTCTCCCGTTTGGATGTGGAACGAGCATGAGTGGATTGAAGATTGAAGGGTAAATTACACTTTGCCCCACTGAAGTTTAGCTCAAAAACATTTAACCCCCCTATAGCTTCAAAACTACAATTTGCTCCCTGCAATTCAGTTTTGATCAGATAAAAATTACCAAATGAGGAAATTGAGTAGCTGACAAAAGGGGGTATTGTGCTAATATTACAAACTTTAGGGTGCGATTTGGAACAAAATAAGCAACTGGGGGGTTAAGTGTTTTTGAGCTAAACTTCAGGGGGCAAAGTGTAATTTACCCAAGATTTAAATTCCAACCATTCGTTTCATATGCTTCTTCATTATTCTCTATGGAATTTTGCATTAGGTTTTGAATGCTTGGGTTTTTTGTGTACTGTAATTGGGATTGCATAAGATGTTTGACTAAACTTCTTAGATTTCTTTCTACTTTATTACTAGTGCATGCCCGTGCATGTCGACACTGCAGCAGGCCACCTTTGGCGGCAACACACTTGTCGGCACTATAGCGGGCTGCCTTTGGCGGCAAAACACCTGTCGGCACTGCAGCGGGCCGCCTTCGGCGGCAACACACTTGTCGGCACTCCATCATCATTTAATATTCGTGAATCGCTCTAAATAAATAACATCGAAAACATTGAAAGAAAGAGAAGACATGCCAAACTTTGGCCAAAGGTGACTGCCTGTGGCTCCTATGTCCGATTGCCGACAGCCCATGGCTGTCGGCAATATCATACGGCCAAAGTTTTCTGATATTGCCCATGCCTGTCGGCAATCGGACGGCCGCCTTTGGCTGCAACACACCCCTGGCCACCTTTATCAGCATCGACATAGGAGCGACCACTTTGCCGGTAAAACATAGTTGTCCGTCTTCGATTGCAACACACACCGGGCGATGCTCGGAGCTCTCGCCCACCACCGTCAATCACCAAAACTCATATTGTGTGGCTTCACCTCTGTGAATCACAAAACAAATAACTCATACCAATGCGCCCACCTCTAGTAACCGTTGAAAAAAAACCCAAGTCGCCGCTACCGATCACTGGCCCACTGCTACTGCTCACACTATCGCTAACGTCAGTCACTGCTTCTTGTACTATAAATAATTATAATGATTAAAATCAAATAATAACTTAAACACTACTCTCTTGATATTTTTTTTAACTCGAACACTACTTTCTTAATATTTTTTTATATGATTTGGATTTTAATCATTATAATTATTTATTAAAATTTAGGATGCGGTGAGTAGCACCCTAAATGTACTATCGAAAGTCTTATCCATATTCGCCCGTTGCATGGCGTGACACGCATTGGGTGCCTTCGGCGCAGCACACAGCGAAGGCCTTCGATCGAACACGGTCGGCACATGTGCGTCGCCTCTAGCGACCACGGTCACCCTCCGGCTAGTTGACCCATCGCTTCCGGCCAGTGCCCCGCAGGGGACAAACACCCAGTGGGTCGGCCACTTGTATTCGGCCAACACCTTGTTGACCGACGCATCACATTCTAATTTTAATTATATTATTATATAAAAAATTTAATAAAACAAAAACGACACTCCTCCGCCGCCTCTAGCGACCACGGTCACCCTCCGGTTAGTCAACCCATCACTTCCGGCCAGTGCCCCGCAAAGGACAAACACCCCGTGGGTCGGCCACTTGCGTTCGGTCAACGCCTGCTGGGCTGACCCATCGCATTCTAATTTTAATTATATTTTTATATAAAAATATTATAAAAAAAATTAATAAAACAAAAACAACGGCATTCCTTCGTCGCCTCAGGCGGTCACTATCACCCTTCGGCAAGCCGGCCTGCTGAATCTGGCCAACGCCATGGGCCACAGACACGCAAAGGACGTGAACAAAGAACACATGCGCACGCAAGGGACGTGAACAAAGAGAGCCTCCCCCCCTCTTCGCCTTTTGCACAGAGCAGTCGTGGAGGGTCAATCAATAAGAGTTGTAGGAATGGTACAAAAAATCGATATATTTTGCGAAATATCACGAAATTTATCGGAAATATGAGAACCCGATATAAAATCTCGCATTCAGTATCGAACAGAATTAAAAATGTCATAATATCGAGTGGTTTCGCGAAATATCAGACAAAATATTCTCTCCACGAACTATCGCGATATTAGTACCAACACAAAGGGATCATGTCAAAATTTTGCGAAAATTTTGAAAAATTTTGCGAAATGACACTGAAATTCTGATATTGACTGGTTATAAAAGGGAGCTTATGGCCTGGTTCTCAGCAGCTTATTTACATATAATAACATTTAAGTAAATATCGTTTTACTTATTTACTAAATTTTGGGACTGACTGGTTCTCAGCAGCTTATTTATTTTCTCTATTTACTTTAAGTTATTATATGTAAATAAGCAAATACCCCCCATTCGATTTCAATAAAAATATCAAAAAATCAAAAACCAAAGGAATCAAAAAGTATACTTTCAGTTTTAGGAGAAAACAATTTTCAGGGTTTTTTTTATAAAATCCACATGGTGAAAAAAGTGATTAAATCAACTCCTTTTTAGCTCAAAAAATTCCACAAGATATAGAAGTACAAGTGCATCTAGAAAACCATGGTCCGTCTTAGAAAATTTTGAATGAATAAAAACTAATTTTGTTCACTTTAGTTTTTGAACCACGGCCTTTGCGTTGACCCAAGCTAGAAGGGTTTATTTTTTCCTTTGACTTTGTTCACTTTAGTTGGTCATACAATTGATTATTGGATTGTTCCTGGAAATATTGTATCTTGGCTTTATTGGTATATATAACTCCTACAATGCCTGGATTTTGATTTTGGGTCTGAAAATGTGGGATCTTTTGTTGTTCCTTGTTCTTTGGCGTGACACTACATGATTTGTCTGAGCCGGTATTTGAATAATTTTCTCTTAACCTATCTTGAGCTAGTAATCAGGCTACTACAAACAATTGTGCTACGTTATCGATGGACAATGGTTGGCTCTTATTTGTTAAAGGACGGCGCTTATGTTTGTGAAGAAGAAATAAGGTTTGATGTTTTTGTTCTGATATGATATGTACAAGTCGATGAGTCGCCTTTAGCGATAGATGAGTGTTATGTGTATGTTAAGAACGTGGTTCATAACAGACTCTGGTTATTGAATTACACTGTCGTATTTGCCACCATGCCTTCTGTGAAATAGGTTTCAAGGTGTGAAAGTAACTATTTATTCCCATTGCACAGCGGAGTGCCTTCTTTGTTAGACATAATTATTTTCATAATGGATCATAAAATAGCTAATATGATTTTAACAATACATAAACATCCTTCTACCTCAGGAACTACTTAAATGAGATGATTAGTACATCCATCTTACACTTCAATAATTACATCATAAAATTATGAAAAGTTCGAAAAAAGTAAAAAAAAAAACCCTCCAACATGCTAATAACTACACAAGGGTACCTCATTTTCTTGAGTAAGATAAAGATTTTAATCCAAAAGTTAAATTGAAAAACATATTTCAAGTTTGGTGTTGCAAGTCCTTTTCCGAGATGTACAGTAAATAAATTTTAAGACCGGATGGTATGATCCCTCGGACTACTCCTTTGATTAGCCCAACACATCCCTTTCAAGCTACAGGAGTTGCATTTCAAGCTACAGTAACTTGCTTCTTTTTTTTCATTTTCATTTTATATGTATCTGATACGTCTGATCTGACTCGCGATGTTCTCATTATTGATAATCCGACACTTTATTTTATTCTTAATTGTTTCTTTTCAGGTGATATTCGTTATTGGATTAATAAATAAGGTATGTAGTGTTTTCCTACTGCACAATGTTAATCAAAATTTGATAGTTTCCTTTCTTGTGGTATCCGATGTAGGCATGATATGGCATTAGGATCATATCGTTCATCAGGTGAGTGCTGACATGTAGCATTCAGCTTTTGCGGAATATTGCCAATGGGTCAGTTCTGGGTTGGGTAAGGGCCAAGCATACCCAAAGCCAGTCTGGATTTCCCCACGGGTCGAAATTTGGATCAAGAACCTAACTCGGTTGTTTACGGGTTTGGGTCTAGCCCTGGTAAAAAGCGGTTAAAGCTCGGGTGTGGGTCTTGGATCCAAATAGTAGTGCCCTGCCAAATTGTGGGGATGCTTTAATTGTTATGCTTAGGTTAATATAATCCGGTTAAATCACGCATAATGCAAGGGGTACCTATAGCAGTAAAATGCATGATTGATCATGTGTTCGACCGATTAGGCCTGAAATCAACAGATTGTGGCTCACTTGGACCATATTGGATTCTAACTTGGGGAGGCATACCAGTGTTTAGAGACAAGTGCTGGGAAATTTGAATTATCTGCAAAAAAGAAAATTTTGAACATATCTTCTTTACTAGTCCACTGCTTTTTATACTCCTTATATTTTATGGTTGCATATTTCTTCACCATAAGCCATTTATTTTTTATATGCGATAAACATTATGTTTTAGTATTTACATCCTCTAGCCCTTGATATTGCCATTAATTTCCTGAAAACCAGATCCACATAACTGAATTTCTGAATTGCAGGTCAGATTTTTGAACAAATCTAAACTACATTTCTAGCTAATCAATTCTTAACCTTTCCGTTGCATCCCTTGATGTTGGAGTTGTGTCCTAGTTAGACTAGAATTATATTCTAAAGGCCCACAATCCGTCTCAATAGACGCTGTATTTTCATCAAGGCATGTATTTCCTTCTTAGCTCTCTTTAGAGGTTGTAGATACCCCAATTTGCGATCCTTTATATCCCAGAAACCCTAAGGTTACATAAGTTGGTGTTAGAACTCCGACATGCATATTCCATGTGTCCAGAGTCCTTTCTTTTTCGTTGTTTCCCGTTTTCATTATTCCTTTATCCATCTTTGAGAAAGAATTAAGAGATCTTTTGGAGGGTTTAAAGCTTGAGTCTCTGATGTAGGCACCATTCTACAGACCTGATTTTACCGGGTGTGTACAATATTTCAAGGACGGGATAGATGGGTATGGCACGTCAAGAGCTTCTAATAGACACCAAGAACACCTAAAATGGATAGGTAGAGCTCAAGATGTACGACAATGAAGATGTCAGGCCTGTTTTGGACTTTTAGGAATTCAGGTCATGTTCAGAGTTTAATGGATGTGTTGTCCCTAAACTAAAATAGATTAGCTGACTTCGGCTATTGGGTATGGCTCGGATGGCTTTTGGGTTGAAGGACTATAAGGGAGGCCTTTGGATGTTGATCTAAGGGTGAGGATGTTGAGGGTGTTAGAGAGGCTTACGATTTATTGACTTTGGTTCACTGATGACAAATCTGTGAATGGGTTTCTCATATAGAAAATCAGTGAGAAGGGCCTTTTTTAATGATGCTTTTGACTAGAACTAAGGGCCTTTTTATAGACATCCAAGAGATATTTATGGCATCTAATAAAAAAACGTCAAATGTAGTCTAAATCTTAAACCGTCCTATTTTTAAATTCAAATTAAGTATTTGAAAATCTTGTTGAGATTCTCTGCTTATCCATTGTACGCAGGTATTCGGCTGTGCTCGCTTGGGCCTTGGCCCAACAAGTTTGACCCGACCTTCGACTAATACCATTTGCTTCTGCTGCGAAGAACTCATCCTCGAGTTTACTCCCATGGATTTGTCTTTGGGTCAGGATTTGATAGTCGAGGTCCATCAGTGAATGGCGTGATGTATGGTAATCACCTCCCGAGCTCCATACAAAGTCTCTATTGAAGCTAATATGGGACCTTCAATCGGGGACCTACTGGTGCAGATAGGCGAAGGTGATCACTATATAGACCCGCGTGATGGTTCAAACAATGGTACACACAACTACCAAAGTGCAAGCAGGATTGGAGGAGCACCTGAGTCGTTGGTGGGTGGTCTAGCTGATAAGATTAATGTGTTGTGGCGGATCGACTATGAGGACACACCTGATGGAGTTAACATCATGCGACGACTCGGCTGGCGGTAGATGTTCCACTAGTGGCTTTATTAGGGGCAAAGGTCTATTGGCGGTGCTGTTGGAGTTGGAAACTCGATTGGAGGCAGAGGCTCCACTAGCGGCTGCTAGAGGTGGAAGCTCGATTGGAAGCAGAGGCTAAGGCTCTACTGGTACTGTTGGTGGAAGCTCCATAGCCTCCATTGGATGCGGAGGCTCCTCTGAAGGTGCTACAAGGAGGGGGATCCTCTATAAATACTATTAGAGGAGGTTCCTCTGGTGGTTCTTCTATAGGCTTAAGAGGAATCCGCATACTGGCTAGGACTTGGGTGATTTGGGCTATCTCGGTCTAAATACATTCTAACGTCCTTTGTTGACATTTGGCTTGCTTCTTGTTTTGCTGCTCTCTCCACCTCAATTCACCCTCGATGTGGTCGAGTATGAGCCAAGTATTTCCATACTTATCTTCTATCGATTAGAATTTGTTTCCACGTAAAACTCATTTGGGCAAAGGCTTAACTAGGAGGTCTCGGGCCTAGGCCAATAGCTCGCTCCCAAATTGGGATGAAAACAAATGATCCATTGAAGATTGTGGAGGGTAAAACTGATATAGATCGTAACGTTTGAATCATCAGATACATATTTTGTAAGCCTCTTAAGGGAATAAGTGGATCAGTCACTCTGTAGATCTGATGTAGTGTTCTCTGATACTAAACTGATGTTGGCACCATTCTGTAGATCTGGTTTTAGCGGATGCTTACAATGTTTCAAATAAAATCTGGAACAAAAGGAAACTTATGAACCAAGTTGGAGGCAATCTATTGAAGAGTGGATGCTGATGATTGGAGCTGCCATAACATCTTATGAGCTGTGGCTACCTTCACCTCGATGCAACATGCAAGTCGTTGGACACTCTCGCCGCAAGTTGGTCTCAGAGAGGGATCAAGTTCTTACCAGACCTCATTGTTCTCGACCTTTTCTTGCATTGAGCAAATCCTTGGATGCTCTCGTCGCAAGCTTCAAATAAATTGATCTAAGGGTGGGATCAAATTCTTGCAAGACCCGTCACCCTTGGCCTGATTTACTTATTGAGAGTAACTCCTTGGACACTCTTGCGAGCATCAAATTGTCTTTGGAGAGGGATTTGCATAGGAGAGAAAGTTCTTGGACACTTGGAGCTTAACGTATAATTGTCTTTGGGGAGGGATCTAAGTCCTTGACAGATCCCCTTGTCTTTGTCCTGGCCCTCACCGAGGAAAAGTCTTCAACCCTCTTGATGCAAATTTCAACCGGTCTGGAGAGGGATGAAGTTCATGTCGGACCCCTTTGTCATCGACTTCGTTTGCATCGAGGGAGCAAGTTCTTGAACATTGATGATACAAGTTTCAACTAAATTGGTCTTTGTGGAGGAATAATGCCCTTGTTAGACCCGTTTGCCCTTGGTCTGGTTTACCCTGAGTGAGCAAGTCTTTGGACACTGCTGACTTCAAGTTGGTCTCTGTATAAGGATCTAGTCCTTGTCGAAAGCTGTCACTCTTGGCTTGGTTTGCATCAAGGGAGCAAGTCTTGGATACTCTCGATGCAAGTTTTCAAATGGAATCTAGAGTGTAGAGAGCGATCAAGTTCTTACCAAACCCCCACATCCTAGACAATTTGTACCGAGGGAGCAAGTCCTTGGTTACTCTTGAGTCTTGACTTCAAGTAAATGGGTCTCTGGGGAGGGATCAAGTTCTTGTTGGGTCTCCTTATCCGTTGCTTGGTTCGCACCAAATAGATTGTCCTTGGACACTCTCTATACGAGGTTCAAGTTGGTTTCTAGAGTGCATCAACTCATTTCCATACCCCCTTGTCCTCACCTGCTTTGCACCGAGGGTCGAGATTTTGGACACTCGATACAAGCTCAATTTAGATTGATATCTGGAGAGGATCATGTCTTTACCCATTGTCCTAGGTCGTATCGAGGGAGCAATACATTGAACATTCTCGATGTGAGCTTCAACTTGGTCTTTAGGAAGATCACATCCTTGTTGAGAGCCCTTTGTCTTCAAAGTGATTTGCATCAAGGGAGCAAGTCTTTAACCAGTCTCATTGCAAGCGTCACATTAAATGAATCTTTGAGAGGGATTAAGTGATAGTTGAACACATTTACATCGACCCATTTTATGCCGAGGGAGGGAGCCCTTAGATACTCTTGACACAAGCTTTAAGTGAAATTAGTCTTTTGAATTGTAAAGTCGTTGGACCCCCTCGATGTTGACTTAATCAAGGTTTTAGAATTTAGGTTCGGGTTTATACTTTGCAAAAAATGGAGGGTTAATGTGTGAGAGGTCCACGACAACAAATCCATCCCATGAACAGGACCCGTTGAAGTTTTTTTTAGCCTAAGGTCCCTGCCTTTTTAATAAACCCAAAATTATCCTTTCCCTCTTCTCTTCTCCCATCTCTCTCTCGACATGACCATCGCCGATGAGAAGGAAAGAGGTGGGGCTCCGGCTGGTGCATCGCACCCCAGCCCGACAGTAGCCACCGCCGACCGGTGCATCGCACCCCATCCCGACGGCATCCACCGTTGGTGAGAAGGGAGGAGGTGGAGTCCGGCGCCGGCAAGCAAATTTGGTTAGTTCAGTGTTCAATAGTTCGGTGGCATTGCAAAGAAAATTGAAAACACAATAAAGGGTATTTTCGTCCATAGGTTTTCAGCGTCCTTTAGCTTAAGTGGTCTCTTTGTCAGGGACGGCTCACTAAGTTCTCCAAAAAATGAACTGGCTAAAGTTTCGGTTCGGCCGATTTGATCTTTTTGAAAAAAAATAAAAATTCAGAAAAGTTATAAATTGATGTCTGATTTGCCTAATTTACTTCTCGAGGTTGATTTTGGTCTAACTCAATCATTTTAGGACAGGGTCAGGTACGATTTGGCTTATTCTGGCTTGATTTGATCTTCGTCTGATTCAATCTATTTTGAATCCTATCTAGCAGATGTAAGAGAACCAGATCTGAACCAGAGCATATTTTGGTTTGAGGGAGGTGTGTTGGTTTGGATTGGTCAAATTTAGAAGCGCTCTGGCTCAGATTGGTAAAACCCAGAATGTTCGTGTTCAAATGAACCCTTAAACCATGCTTAGTTCACACGGATGAAGTAAGTCCTTGGAGGCTTGGACACTCTATATGAGTTGATCCAGACCTCTATGTCCTCAAGCCAATTCAGATGTTAATGGTCAAAACCATATATCTAATGGTTGCTTTGTCCTTAGACTAGGCCATAATCAAAATTCAAAGTCATGTTTCAAGACCTCTATGTCCCCAATATACCCTTACACCTTCAAATGATGTACCAAATACAACAGACGTATCTTGTCTTTTCATTGTAAAATGATTTACACTGGGGGTATGCCCTTGGTTAGGCCTTTTAAATAAATTAGAAAAAAATCAATAAAATCATCTATTTGTTTCTATTTATGTTTCTTTTTGCATTATTATAGTCTTTAAACAAAGGTTTTCATGTTCTTGGAGGTGACTGACAACAGGAGCTTGCACGTATCGGAAGTTCCAGAACTCACGATCTCTTGGAGAACCCTGCGGTTATCATGCTCCAACCCACAGAAGCCATGTGCATTAGCTTTTCCCTAACCAATAGGCCTATGATCGTGTATTTTTGGGGATGGTTTTAGGAATCCGATACATAACCTGTTTTTGATGTTAGGAAACTATTAGTTGAAGTGCCTTCCCATCTTGCTTCAGATCATTAAACTGTAGGTTGAGGTTCTCTGTTCTTCTAGGTTGGATTGAAGCTTCTCCTAATTGCCAATCAAGTACTAGTGTAGCTTTTAACTGATCATTTCTCTGAGATAGTCCGTATCTGGAGCATATCCTTCATCTTTCATCTGTCGGAACAGCTCTCTCAATTTCGAGCATATCTCGTCTGCTTGACGATGCGAACGGTCACCTACCATGAACTCATGGACTCTATTGTTTACCTCGATCCAACTGTTTGCAGGTTCCTTCTTCACCCCGTTCTCTCTCATTAATCTTCTAACCTCCGCCACACCGTCCCAGTGCCCTAAGGCAGCATATAAGTTAGAAAGTAGCACATAGGCTGCAGAATCACCAGGTTCTAGCTCCAGTATCTTTTCCATGGCCCTCTTCCCCCTATCTAAATCACCGTGAATCCTGCAAGCGCTCAGCAGCATTCGCCACACGAGAGCATCTGGCTTGTAAGGCAACCGTTG
Organism: Chamaelirium japonicum; assembly: GCA_947650365.1. Classification (NCBI taxonomy): domain Eukaryota; kingdom Viridiplantae; phylum Streptophyta; class Magnoliopsida; order Liliales; family Melanthiaceae; genus Chamaelirium; species Chamaelirium japonicum. The sequence continues at coordinate 24,360,836 of OX393553.1, read as the reverse complement.
TATAAATTCCTCCGCTTCGTTTAGCTGCCCTGCTCGTCCTAGGATGTCCACCATGCAAGCGTAGTGATCGAAACCGGGCCTAATCCCGTATTTTGTTCCCATCATCTTGAAATACCGCTCGCCATCCTCTCTCAGGCCTGCGTAACTGCAGGCGACAAACAGGGCAATGAAAGTTTTACCGTTCGGTGTCACTCCACTTCTTTCCATTTCACCAAAGAGTTCAAGGGCTTCTTTGGAGTAGCCACTCTGTGCATAACCTCCGATCATTGAGGTCCAGGAGACCACATTCTTTTCTTTCAGTTCAGAGAAGACCTTTCCTGCTTCCTTTGTGCTTCCTGATCTGGTGTACATTGTGATCAGGGCATTGGTCACAGCTGTATCCGTGCTAAGTTCTGATTTCAAGATTAGAGCGTGGATCTGCCTTCCTTGCTGCATTGATGTGGCATTCGCACTCGCTGCGAGAGCACTAGAGAAAGTAAAATTGTCGGGTTGCAGGTTCTCTTCTCTCATGAGGCAGAGGATCTTCAAGACTTCATTCAGATCACCATTATGGGTGAACCCAGCGAGCATCGAGTTCCAGGTAATCAAGTCCTTGTTCTCGATTCGATCAAATACCCTCTTAGCATCCGGCATGACCTTAGATTTGGCATACATATCGATCAGCACACTCCCTACAAACTCGTCCGGTACCAGGCCAATCTTGATCATGTCGCAGTGAAGTGTTCTTCCGGTACGAAGCCAAGTCAGTGAAGCACAGGCGGCCAAGGCACCGGCGAAGCTGAATTCATCCGGCTGAAACCCCGAATGCTTCATTTCTACGAAGAGGGCGAGGGCTTGTTCGAATCTATCGTTCCGAATGTGAGATTGAGCAATGGAGTTCCAAGTGATAAGATCAGGCTCTGTAATATCCTCGAAAGCACGCCATGAATCCAAAGCCGCTTTGTGTTCGGCATACATGGCGATGAGGCTGTTCCCCGTGGAGGTATTCGTGTGCAAACCCATTTTGGCCGCAATCCCATGGAGCTGCTTTCCTGTTGTAGCCGACAGTTGTACTGTGGCTGCTTTGAGCAGGATGGAGATGGTGTACTCATCAGGAGGTGTTCCCTCCTCCCCCATCTGGAGGTAAAGCCTCAGCCCTTCGTCCTCCATGCCGTTATCGAAGCACGCAGCTATGGTGGAGTTCCAAGCGACGGTATTCCTTTTGGGCATGGTGTTGAAGACCAGAAGCGCGTCTCGAAGGCTCCCACGTCTCGCGTAGGCATCAGAGAGGGCGCTCGCAGTAAAGACATTGCCCGCCAGCCCCCTCTTGGTGATCTGTGAGTGTAGCTCTTCAACAACAGCTACCTCTCTCGATCCGAGCAAGCTTCCGAATGTGAATTCACTAGCCGTCAGGCCTGCCTTCTGCATCTCAACGAACAGGGCCAGCGCTCGGTCGCCTCCTCCAGCCTTTTGTGTGTTTGCAGTGATGAGGGAGTTCCACGAGACGTCATCTCGGTCGAGCATGCTCTCGTACACCGCTTCGGCCGCCTCCAGCTCGCCGAATTTCGAGTACATGCTGATCAATGCATTGGCTAGTTGGATTTGAGAGAGGAGACCTGATTTTATGAGGTGGGCGTGGATTTGTACCCCGTGTTCGATATTTCTGGAGCCGGATGAAGCTCGGAGAGCGCTGAGATACGTTGGTTGATTGGGTCTTGGGCCGGTTTCGAGCATGGCTCGGAAGAGACCGATGGCATCGAGGAAGCAATCGTTGGAGCAGTAGCCGGCGATCATGGCATTCCATGTGACGACGTTCTTGCAATGCATACTGCGAAACAGCTCCATCGCCAGGCCGACCTCACCGCACCTCGAGTACAGGTTGATGAACTGGTTTTCGAGGAAGAGGCCGGGCTCGAACCCGGTGCGGGCCAGGTGGGAGCGCAGGCGGTGGCCCTCGCGGAGGGCCTTGTTGGATATGCAGAGTGAGATGAGGGAATTGTAGAAGGTTTGATGATCTTCGGCACTCTTTCCTTTAATCGTATAATCGTCGAGCGATTGCATCGCTTGTTCTAACTCTGATCTCCTGATGAGCTCCGTTTTCTTTACAGAGAGATGCGAGGTTGGTGGAGGACAAGGGGATGGATTGTGGCGAAGGACGGGGGAGATGGCCATTGGTGAGATGGGTGAGTGGGTCGAAAGCTTCAGTCCTTCAGGATGCTAGAGCGAGGAGAGAGTTGGCAAGAGGCTAAGGTGGCTCAGTTCCAGTCACACCGGGTATCTTTATCATTTCCCCCTGTCCACAGAGCAGAAGCTTATCTTTTCAAATGGAGTTCAAATCTCCTCCAGTCCGCCTGCCCGGTCAGTGGGCCCGGTGCGCATCACAGCCGCACACGGTTGGCTGGACTGCGATTCACTTTTGGATCGCCACTCATCGTGCGGCTGTGATGCATGCCAAGCCCACCAACACCCAGGGTTGGTGGGTCTGGCATGCATCACAGCCGCATGTGGTCGGCTGGAGTGCAATTCACTTTTGGGTCGCCAGCCATCCCTAGGCTGTGATGTGCGCCGGGCCCACCTACGGGGGCTGACCGTCTGGAGGAGATTTGAACTCTTTCTCAAATATCTGGACTCTGTGAGGTGAATAAGGATAACCATGCATAGTTACTAGTTCCATACCCCCTTGCACAACCTGGGTGATTTGACTGGTTTATCTATTAAACTAATTAGAGGGGTGTATTTGTTCATAATTTAGTTAGAGTTTTGTTGAGTTATCTCTTAGATCATCTCCAACGGATGCGCTTGAGGTCATTGACCCACCAAAAGTGGCGATGCTGTAGCTTTTGAAGTCCTCCAACGGTCTCTCTTAACCATCGCCACATTTGTTTTCAACTCATGAGGCTCGTCCCATTTGCTGGCTCGCTTGAGGATCATAAGATTTTATGTAGCTGGTAGTGGGTAGGGAGTCCATTGGAGTATGAGCAAAATCCACTCACCAAATCTGCTGATGTGGCAAGAAAGGCTCACCATATTTATCTTTTATCAAGTGAGGCTGTTGGAGATGCTCTTATGGTTCATCTGATATTATCTAGGATAAAAGAAACTTGGAAAGCAGTTGGATACAGGGACATCTATTCTCTGGTACAAGAAAATTTCTTTGGTTTCTTCTTTATTTTTGTGCCATAATTCTATATTATTTGATACTTTTTGAAACTTAGAATGCTCTACTCTTATCTCTATCACAAAAAGAGAGTTATTTATTTTGTTTTCTATTTCATCGACTTTTTGAGCAAGCACCTTTCTATGTTCATGTTCTTATTCTATCTTTGGCGGCAATGTTTTTTGTTGTTGTTTTTACTTACCAATAGGGTTGATACTTGGACTTGTTGGATCTGACCGACCCGTCTTCAACCCGATATTGGGTTGAGTTTGGGCTGGGTTGAGAAAAGGCCAACCGAATTAATATTTGGACGGGCTCGGGTTGACAGCCCGTGTTTATCAACCTAGCCTGAACCTGAGGTTTTAATATACATATAGATATTGTGTAGGTTTTGTAACTTTGTTTATGATTCACTTCAGCAGGAAAGAGGACATGTATTAGTTTCCTCATTTATATACCATTAGATGTTTATTCTTGTCTCTGTTTTAATTTTTTTTTCTTATATATGAGTTTTACTCCCAACAGTGTAGTCAAGACGTTAAGGCGATGCCTAGGCAATTTGGTCTGCCTAGGCGAGGCGGTGCCTAGGCGATAAAAATTAAATATATTAAATAAATATAAGTCATATATATATATAAGTAATTTGTGATTTTATGCATAATAAAATTTAATTTCTAGAAATAGATATGATCAAAATAATATTATTTGATAGTGGGTATGATTCAGAGCGTATGGTAAACTATAAAACCATTATTATGCATCTAATAGGAATCACGCGTCAACTACAATGATTATATGTTGAAAATATTAATCACATATCAACAAGAGCAACATAACCCTATTATAGCCATAAATTCAAATAAATAATATAAGCATAAATATGACCATATTAGATAATCTATTGTTATTGGAACATTTCACAACCAAGTATCAAAAAAAAAAAAACTCATCTAAATCACCTAATCATTTACATCGTCACTCTTATATGAATAATCCTTATATGTTTTTCGATTTTTTCCTCTTCAAACCCTGAGAACATGGACACAATATTTTGTTTTTTTCCATTAATGATGCATGGTGTTAGCCATCGATAAAGCAACATGGATCTATAAAACCAAACTGCATTTAAGAAAACTCAATTTGAACCGACTATTTTTTAAAAAAATTACAAAACTAGGCTCCTAGGCGATGGCCTAGGCGGCCGCTTAGACTCCACCTCCCGCCTAGCCATGGCCTAGGCGGTCGGGGGTCTAAAACGCCTAGGCGATGTCCTAGGCGACGCCTTGACTACACTGACTCACAACTATACCAAAGTGAAAATTTTATGTATTTGATATGTTAGCGATACTTTTATCTTTTATACTAGCAATTTTGCATAGAAAAACTTTTTTACATTATATATATATATTTTTTATGAAACTTGATATACTTGAATGTTAATCAAGTAGTTGTCCTACTAATGTTTAGAAATATCGAAGTTTTTATTAGAATAAATACACACATAATTGACAAAAATTTTAACTAAAAAGTAACTTATAAACAAGGTAATAACCCGACAAACCCGCATGGGTTGAGAATTCCCAACCCAAGGCTGGGTTGGGTTAGGGCTAGAGTTGAGGTTTACTACATATTAGGGTTGAAACTTGGACAGGTCGAAGCCAATCGAACTCGTGTTCAACTCGACGTTTGGGCAGTTGTAGGATGGGTTGGGTTGAGAAAATGCCAACCCTGATTAATATTTAGGTAGGCTCGGGTGGAGCCTCTGGGTTAACCAAATCAACCTGAACCCGATATTCTAATATATACAAATATTGATAAATAGATATAGTGGAGGCTTTGTGACTTTGATGAGTATTCACTTCAAGCAGGTAAGAGGGCATGTTTCATTGTATGAAGTGACGGGTTAGGCTTCACTTCGGTAGGTTTCTTCCAAGAGTTTTTACATTATAATTATTTGTAGGTCTTTTGTGAAACTTGATATGCTCGGATATTAATTAAGTAGTCGTCCTATATTTACTTTTAAAGAGTGAAATCTTTTTTTCTTTAATAACTACACATAATTAATAGTCTTTAATTCAAAAAAAATGCATGATTATATATAATATAGTATCATGCAAATATATATATATATATATATATATATATATATATATATATATATATATATATATATATATATATATATATATATATATATATATATATATATATATATATATATATATAGGAGCATGCGGTACGTGCGGCACCGCACCGTAGCCATCTGATGCACGCGCTGCGTGCATCGCATGCACGCAGCGGTGCATCAGACGACATGCGGTAGGTGCCGCACTTACCGCATGCCGCATTATAGCATTTCTCTCTCTCTCTCTCTCTCTCTCTCTCTCTCTCTCTATATATATATATATATATATATATATATATATATATATATTAGACTAATTATGATAAAGAAAGTATTAACCCGACTAACCCCTCAAACCCGGTTGGGTTGGGTTGTGTTGGGGTTAGGGTTGAGGTATGCTAATTGCGGGTTTGGGTTAGGGTTGAGGTTGTGGTATGCTAACTGCGGGTTGAGCTTGGGTTGAGCACCAACCGTCCGATTTTCACTCCTGCAAACAAACACTTCACATATATTTATGACACAACTTATTCTAGAATTCAAGTTAAAGAATCATCTCAGACAATTTAACTTGAAGTGGGAAGGGTTGAATTAAGTTAGACTATCGTGTTGTCAAAATAAATACTTGTACGAGAGTAGATGCTATTCACACTTATAGCTTTTACACAAAATGATGTGGCATCCAATCACATCGTCCGTTTGCCTGCCGAGCTGGGGTGAGGTGAAACGGACGGTTGTGATTGAGACACGTCATTATGTGTGAATGAATCGGTAAAAGTTTAAGGGCAAATAGTATTTTATTTATGGATAGGGAAAGGTATAGACTGTGTTTTGTTGTTCCTAGGTCTGTTTGATTTTGGTTATACGAAAAGATAAGATAAAAATTATTTCTTTCTTTGTGAAGTCACTGCCTGATTCTTATAATTAAGAAATATGGGCAATGACCTTTCTACCTTTAGCTGTGGTTTTAGTTAGCCAATTTTTTTTTAATATAAAAATTCTTTATTTTTAAATTTACAATCGAACTCTGAGATACCATGGGTAGCCCTAATGGAATAACAATTGAACATGAGCAACTATTTTCCAGTTATGTACACATCTATGTATCAGATTATTTGGGGCAGTCAAGGAATGAAATTACGGATTTTAAATAATTTACGAAATATCTTGGTTTTCTGCTGGGTAGAAACAAAACCGCTTGCCTATAACCTATATCAGCAGTTTTTTCCAACCGTTATCTGGCCCTGCGACAAATAGGGATGGCAACGGTACGGTTTCGGTGCGGTTTTGGGCAAAACTGAAACCGCACCACAACGGTGTATTGTATGTAAAACCGAAACCGCACCGGTTTAACATTATAATTGTCTAAATGGTGCGGTTTTGGGCAAAACCAAAACCGCACCGCAGCACCGAAACCGCATAGCACCGCGATGGTTTTATATTTTGGCAAACCAAAATCACACCATGCGGTGCGGTTTTTCACGGTTCTCGGTTTTAAACCGTACTGTTGTCATCCCTAGCGACAAAGGTGATATTTCGTAAAATATCTCGTTTTCTGGGGTTGTCAGTTGTAAGCTAAATTCAAATTTTCCTTCCTTTGGAGCATGTTCATGGTTTCTTGTAATTTTTTGTTCAAACAATAGAGATTTAAGAGCATCTACAAGGATCTTTCTATTCTTTCCCTACTATTTTGGGATAGATGGGTTTCCCTAAAAATAGAGAGCCGCTTCTTAAAACCTACTCCAATGTACACCCTATTCTTTTCCTATTATTTGAAATGACCTAATGAACACTACTAGTAGCTGGAAATATTTGAACGCAGCCGCATGGTTCAGCCCGGATTCGACTGTGGAGAAGGGGGCAACGGAGTAGGTGGGATGACATCAGGCTCGACGGGGCCGAGCCAGCTACGGAACAGCCTCCTCTCGCCCCAAGTAGCGAGCGGAGTAGCCAAATGCTAAAACAGCGAGCGGTGAGGCTATCACGCTCCTACTCCGGCAAAGGGAGCCGAGTAGGGAGCCGGTTTGGAGGTGCCCTTATAAAGAGCAGCAACAGAAGGAATCATTAGACACTGTCAGGCCTTTTATCATTGTGGGGACAGCAGAATGGGATCATACCCCCCCCCCTCAGAAAAAAAAAAAAAAAAAAATTTCAACAGTTGGCAGTGACAACAGAAGCAGCAAACAGTAGGGAGCCAAAGGAGAAGCATGAAAAAGGCACCCTTCTTTCTTCCCTCTCTTTAACACATCTCAAAGTGCCCACATTTCAACACACACACACCCCAAGAGAGAGATAAGGGAGAGAGAAAGAGACCAAAACTTGAAAGGGAGGTTCTTGTTTCTACTGTGGGCACCTTTAGGAGATACCTTGGACTAACAAAGGACAAAGGAGGGAGAAGGAAAAAGGACAAAGGCAACCCACCATCTTCCCCTTCTACTTCTTCTTCTTCACCTATGGCTGCATATATCCAACAGCTTCTTCCTCCCCTCGACGATCTCATCAAAGAAGTCATCCAGCTGCCCAACGAGGGCCTCAGTCCCCGACCTCAGCACCCCGAACCACCTCTCCACCCCCTCCTCCACCACCCCACCTCCCATCCCCACCTCCTCCTCCTCCCATCCGATCCTCTCCATCTCCGCCCACACGTGCTCCACCGCCGCCCGGGCCATCCGGAACTCGTGCACCGGGACCCCGGGAATCCCCTCCAGCCCCGCCGCCACCCTCTGCTGCAGCCGCGTCATCGAGGCCGCGAACCCGGAGCCGAAGCAGAGGGAGCCCTCGGCGGAACTCCAGTCGGGCCGGTGCGCGACCGACCCCCACAGCAGGATCATGAGGACGAGGGAGCCGGCGCTCCTCATCGCGCAGAGGACCCCCCGGAACCCGTTGAACCCGTTGAGCCGGGACGGCGCCGAGGCCCGCTCGTCGAGCCGGAGGGACAGCGGCTCGATCCGCGTCTCCGCCAGCACCCTGTTCTCCTCCTCCACGCGCGCCGCCTCCCTCCGGCAGCCGGAGATCGCCCGCATCACCTGAAAACAGAGGGACACCGCGGCATGAGGATGGGGGGGATCGGGAGGGGGGGGGGAGAGGGCGGGGACCGAGTTGGGACCTGGCGGGCTAGGCGGGGGTCGGGGTTTCGGCCCCATTGGTGGAGGGAGGAGACCACGCCGGCCCCGGCGGAGCAGTAGGCCTCCATGCCGGAGATGCCGAGCTTGACGACGTGGCAGGCGTCCCAGAGGCGGGAGCTCTCGTCCATGTACTCGTCGAGCCACTTCTCCCCGACGGGGAGGTGGAGCTTCTGGACGAGGTGGGTGAGCTGCGAGTGGGCGGAGCGGAGGAGGGCGACGGCCCTCTGCAGGAATTGGAGGGAGAGCGAGGTTTGGGAGGCGAAGGAGCGGTCGAGGTCGTCGAGGCCGTGGGTGAGGAAGGAGTAGAACCCATTGATGGAGGATGAAGAGGGCTTCATGGCGAGGAGGAAGAAGAAGAAGGCCTTGGTGGGTGGTGGATTGGGGGAGTGGGAGTGGGAGTGGGGGTTGATTTATGGAGGTGGAGGAATTTGGGGTGCTTAGAAGCTCAGCTCCCTAAGTTGAAAGGGATGGTTTTGGAGAAGCAATGATGGGTGTTTCCTTTGGAGGGTTAAGGATGATTGGGACTCTGCCATTTTGCATTGTTTAGTGACAGAAAGAGGAGCAAGTCATGGAATTTGGAAATCCAACCTCATGAGTTCTATTCATTGCTCTCTCTCTCTCTAACATTCTCTCTCTAACACACTCTCTCTCTATCACAGTAAAAGGAGAAGAAGAAGAGAGGGAGGGGGATGCAGTGCAGGAGGGCAAGTATCTCACCTTGGTATTGTTTCTGTTTTGAGATGGTAATCACCTTTTTAGTTCTTTTAGGTGTTGAACCCCTCTCTGCATGGGGGAGTGGAAGGGGGAGATGAATCCACGTTGACTGACTTGACTGTAATCCCCCATAACAGGGGACCCCCCTCCTGTACTAGAGGGACCAGTACTAGGAGGTGGAGTAGGGGGCCCGTTTGGTATGTATTAATTTCCTAGTGCATAAAGTCTCCCTCACTCAAATATTTTTAAAATGATCATTTTACCCCCTCTAACTAATCTGATATATAAATTTTTGGGTTATTTTGACTTTGCCCCCCAAATTTTGCCTTGAATTAGACTTTACCCCCAAACATTTCATTAATTAGACTTTACCACCCAAAACTAACTGTTGCGTCAGCTCACCTTCCAAAATTTTTTTTCTTTTCCGTCAGCTCACCCTTTCTTTTTAGATGGTGAGCTGACGGAACAGTTAGTTTTGGGGGGTAAAGTCTAATTAATGAAATTATGGGGGGTAAAGTCTAATTCAAGGCAAAGTTTGGGGGGCAAAGTCAAAATAACCGTAAATTTTTTTTACATGCATTGTAAAGTGAAATCTCCAATGATAGATCCAAAACGTTATAATTGTTACTGTGATTTCATTGTAGTAGTAATACTTCGAAGTATAAATTCAGTTGCTACAGTAAAATCACTATAGCAGTTACAATTATTTCAGTGTAGCAATCAAATTTATACTTCATAGCTGCTACAATGGTGTCATTGTACAAGCAATATTCCGGAGTTGAATTCGGTTGCTTCAACAGAATCATTATAACTGCTACAATGATTTCACTGTAGCAATCGAATTTATATCCCATATATACCTAAATTTATATTACATTACCCCGAATTGAAATCATTGTAGCTACAAAACGTGGAATATAAATTCAGGTTAGTGGAGTATAAATTTGTTTGCTATAGTGATTTTACTGCAGCAGTTGAATTTATATTCTGGAATATTACTGCTACAATGAAATCACTCTAGCAACTATGTAGTATCTATTTGGGCTAACGGAGTATAAATTCAGTTAATTCATCGGGATAATGGTAGGGGTATTTTAGTCATTTGATAGAAATTTAATAGGTTAACAGGGGTTTAATATATATACAAATGTCTTTTCAAGTAAGATCTTAGCTGAAACGAAACTATTGTCAGGCAGGATCTGAGCTCAAACGAAACTATTGTCGAAACTATTGTTTAAAAGCATCTTCTATAAAAGACTTATCGGCAGCTCACTTTTTTTTTATTCTCCCAAGCTATTGAGTATTGACCTCTTTCTTTCTTGTTATAATTTGTGAATTGAACACAGCCAATTTCTCTGTGTATGCAAGCCTTTAACTGGACCCCACAAAGCATATTTAACTGTAAAGCTTAGCTTAGAAGAATCATTATCTTTGTTGATCTCTGGTGAGGGCAATCTCTCTTGTCAATTCATGAATCAAGAGCTTCCATTTATGCTACCTTAAGGTCTTCTATGCCTTTCAAACACTAACCCTGGGATGTAGTTACAAATCCCACTAAAACTCCACAAACCTTGCACTAGGATCCAACTATTGGAATCTGCTGTTATGATAGGTTGTTTATTGAAAGGAATCATCAAAGTATAAAAAGAAATTAGAAAGAAATTTATTAGCTGTTGAGGATCGTGCTCGACATGTTTGGCACGATATCTTGAAAGCAAGAACGTCAGTCACTGTTATGATCCTTTAGACCTCTTGGTGTTAGATTTCGTTGGCCCATTAAAACCCACCCAAATTGGACACTAGCAGGAAATTTCTCCCGGGCGAATTCCGTGTAGCGTCTGTGACAGAACGTGTAGGAAATTCACCTGGACAAGCCTGTTTCGCTCGGGCGACTCGGTGCGAGCATATGTGTATGGACAGTGTTTTTTGGACAGTTTTAGGATCGTTTTGGGTATCCTATAGCCACAAGTTTTCTCTCATATTTAAGGGGAGGTGTGGGGTTTAGGGTTTGACACACGAAACTTCTATGATGGTTACGTGAAAGAGGTAGAGCTTGTGAGAGAGATCGAGTTCAAGAAGAAGAAGGAGAGAGAGAGAGAGAGAGAGAGAGAGAGAGAGAGAGAGAGAGAGAGAGAGAGAGAGATGAGAGAGAGAGAGAGAGAGAGAGAGAGAGGAGAGAGAGAGAGAGAGAGAGAGAGAGAGAGAGAGAGAGAGAGAGAGAGAGAGAGAGAGAGAGAGAGAGAGAGAGAGATCGAGTTCAAGAAGAAGAAGGAGAGAGAGAGAGAGAGAGAGAGAGAGAGAGAGAGAGAGAGAGAGAGAGAGAGAGAGAGAGAGAGAGAGAGAGAGAGAGAGAGAGAGAGAGAGAGAGAGAGAGAGAGAGAGAGAGAGAGACTTCTTTAAAGAACATGGCACAAAATAAGATTACTCGTGTAAATCAATATCCAATCTATTTTACTCGCCAAAAGAATGGACCCTTACATCCAACAGTTTGCATCCAAGAGGTAGATCCACTAACTTCCAGATGTTTGATGTTATGGACTCAATCTCACTATTTATAGCTTCATTCCAAAAGATGGAGTCAGCTGATGACATGACTTCGTTATAAGTAGTGAGATCCTCTTCCACTAAGTGTGTGCGATGAAGTTAGGCCCATAGGAGGTATCAATCCTAGCTTGTTAGCTCCTTTTAGGTTCAGGTTTTTTATCATATGAAGAGCCATCCTTACGCCTAAGAGCAGATGTCTCGATTGTACTGGACTCCTGCGGTCTTGTAGACCTCTTTTTATAGGGAAACTGGTTCTCGAAGAACTCTGCATCCCTTGAGTCGATGTTAGTGTTATTGTCTATATACGGGTTCCCTAGCAGAACACTAGGAACCTATACCCATAACTGTCTTGAGCATACCCTATGGATACACAGTCTACAATCTTAGGTCCTAGCTTGGTCCTCTTGGGGTTAGATATGGATACCTTCGCTAGATACCCTCACACTTTGAGGTGTTTGTAGGAAGGCTTCTTACATCTAAGGATCTGATAATGTGTTTTCTCAAACTCATTAAAGAGAATCATATTGAGTACATATGTTGCAGAGTACTGCCTCTCCCTACAAATTCATAGGTACGCATGAACTAATCATTATTGTATTGATCAGGTCCTCTTATTTTTCCTTTCAGCTACTCCATTAGAGTGAGGGGAATAAGAAGCAGTAGCTTGGTGAATTGCACAATTGCCTTCGCAAAACTTGTTGAAGTTTTCAGACTCATATTCATTCCCCCTGTCCGACCTAAGGATCTTGATCCTATTCCCCTAGTTAGTTTTCCATGACAAACTTTCATCCCTAATCTTATGGAGGAAGATTGAGTAGTATCAGGAATAATCATTAATGAATGTGATTAAATATTTGTTCCCTCTTCTCGTTGTGTAACATTTAAGATCACATGCATCTGAATGGATTAAGTCTATGGTCTCTAGGCTACATTCCACACTCCTATAAATCTTTTTGGCATATTTTGCCTCTACAGATACCACACTTTTTCATCTGATGATGGATCACATTTGGGTATGCTACCTAGGTTAATTAGTTCTTTTAAGAGACTTAAAGTTAACATGACCTAGCCTATATTGCCAAATATCAAATGACTCAGATAAGTAATCAGAAAAGGAAGCTCTATTATTCACAGAAAAAGTGGTTGCATTCAATTTAAATAGACCCTCGTCGATGTAACCCTATTCCATAAATGACCCATGCTTAATCAGGACAAACTTGTAACTCTTCTTGCTTAGCATAGCTCCAGAGACCATGTTCTTCCGAGTGTTTGGAACGTGCAACGCCTCTTTCGATGTCAGAAGGTTCATGGAGGTGGACTTCAGAAACATGGGTCCTTTTCCAGTGACTCGGGCGATCGAGGAGTTACTCATGTACATTGATTCTCCTTATGTCACGGGCATGTAGGTGGAAAAGGAGCTCATTGACCCATAGATATGTCGTGTAGCTCCTTTGTCCACCCAACAATCGTTAAGGTTGCTGACTAGGTTGGCCTTCGTCACCACCATCGAGAAGTAGCCGCTATGAGTCACGTTCGACTCGGATTTGTTCTTCGGCTTCCCGTTGACTGTGTTGAAGTGGCACTTCTTAGTCAGGTGATATAGCTTGATGCATATAAAACATTCTCCATTCGGTCTCTTTTTGAACTGGGGTTTAGTGAGCTTATTCTTCTCGAAGGGCTTTTGAGCTTTCTTCTTGCTTTGCTTTCGCTCTACGAGGTTGACCTTGCCCTTTAGCTCAGAGGCACGCCCCCTCTGCTCAGATACCCTATTGTTCTCTTAAATGTTGAAAATTATTCACCAGGAAATTAGCAAGAATCTATTCAAATTGCTGAATCGTCTGACATACAGTTTGATGAAAATCAAGCGTAATTGATGAAACCATCTCAACCTATTATTCGATCAAAAAAGACAAGATTCATGACAATTAGTGGTTATATATTATTTACTAAAACAAATATATCTTATACCGCTTGCCAGAATCACCATTATGTCGCCAATCTGGATTCGACATTTATAGCTCTATGAGTGCGACAAACCTATACCTTGTCATTATTTACTTTACTTCTTCCTATTTTCTTCTAATGCAATTTCCACCACTACACAATCGTAAAAACTTTTCCTACAACCAAACACGCTGATCAGCCAGAATGACGTGTCCAGATCATAGTCGTCTGTTGCACCCAGCTCCGATCGATGAACCATACTCATCCCTAACTGACAGACAGAGTGACAAAGATGCCACGTCATTCAGGTTGAACAACGTCGTTCCTTGTACGAAGCTAGATGGTTTGCCCAAGAAGAAAACAGTGAGAGGTCCCCATTCCTATGTTTCATCAATTCTAAGGGGGGGATAGAATAGTGGATTTCTCTTTGCATCCGAACCCATATCTCTCTATCCACTACAAAGCACAGCTTTTTAGGCTCATCCTTCTTCTTGTAGTGTCTCAAGGTGGGGGTGGGGAGGGACTATCGGCAGCCGCAGCAGCACCCAAGAACCTGCTGAGCAGCTGTACTCTGCATTTGTTTAAAGGTAGTGGGGAGTCCCCTCGTGGGTTTTGGAGACCGGGATGGCTTGGAGAATTTTAAAGAGCATGTTGGTCTTTGTAGGGTTTCAATGGTTTACAAACTATAATCATGCTTATCTATCTATCTATCTATCTATCTCTCTGTCTATCTATCTATAATATAAAACGTCTGAGTCCTAACATGACACCCTCTGCTGTTGAGAAAATCCACGTGTTCTCTCTCTGAGATAATTTTTTATCCAAACCGAGATCATCTGCCCCCTTTCTCTGCTCCCCAAGTCATCATCGGTTCGTTGCATCCATACCTGATCGATGTATCGCACTCAGTCCCAACCGACAGGTAAAGAAACGGTCGTGATTGGCCCAATGACGGTTGCTCGGGTTGTCTGATCATTGTCGTCCCTTTTACTACAGGTTGGGGCTGAGTGAGATGCACCGACCGGGTATGGGTGCAACGGATGATTGTGATATGGGGTGCAGACGATGAGGCAAAGAAACTGGGGTGGACAAGTTGGGTTCTTTTTTATCCTTCTTTGTTTCCTCATGTTACAAAAGGACCTCATGTTACAGAAGGAGGGGTCACAATCGGAAACCCCCCACCACATGCTGGCACAATAGAGACTATTAGATGTAGTGTGTTAGTATTCTATTAGTCCAACCTCGGTTATGGTAATGTAAAGGTGTGCCTTCTCTCTATATATAAGGAGAGATAGTCTTATGTAATGACAATGAGATTGATGCGATAATACAAGGAGTTTTTCCCTCCAAACCTATTATCTCTCCCTCTCTCTTTGTAACAAAGACCATCGGTAGCCAGCAGAAAACCCAGAAGGGGGAGGGGGAGGATGCGCCATACACCGACTTAAGAGATAGAGCACCGCCATCCGGCGGCGCAACCAGAACAACCACACCTAGGGGTGCACGCTAAACCATTGCACACCGACAGGATCAAAGACAGCCACCGCTTGCCGTCGTCGCCGACAGAAACGTCAACCACCGCTTGCCCGAGGGATCACAGACAACCTCACAACCAGTACAAAACCTCAATATAAATGGTATCCACATTTCTATTTGTGATAGATTTAGTCAAACAGAGGATATTTTTCAAAAAAAAAAAAAAACAGAGATTGTCTCAAAATTATTGCAAACATATGCTTGGAAGATTGATTAAGGAGTCGGAGTAACCGACCACACCTACCACCAGCATCACACACCTTTCAGTCGCCGTACAACCGTCGGTCTTGACGGTGCGATGGCCATCCGGCGCTAGGGGTGGCAATGGGCTGTGTTGGTGTTGTGTCCAAAACCTCAAGACCCGGACCCGACCCGTCTAACTAATCATGTGTTTAGACTAGGACTGTGCAAAAACCGATCCGAACCGCATAACCGAACCGAAACCGATCAAAATTTAACCGAAATAACCGAACCGGACATCAAACCGAACCGAAAACAAACCGAACCGACAAAACCTATTAAATCGGTTTCGGTTTCGGTTCCCGGGTATGAAACACCGAACCGAAACAGAAAAAAACGACCCGACTCCTTAAATCATAAATTCAACGTCCATAATATTTTTATTTCCAATAATTGCAAGTATGAAATAATTATGTTATATCTACAATGCTTCAAAAGAGTGAACGTCGGTTGATTTTGCTTTGAACTTTCATTTTGGCACTATGTAAGGACATAATCATTCACTGATTTGTGATGAACTAACGATCAAGATTCAAAAGCTAAGGGCTCTAGCATACCTCATATCAACCGAAACCGAACCGAAAACCGATCATATCGAACCGACAAAAACCGACCATTTCGGTTCTGGTTTCGGTTTTGATTTTTCGAAAACCGAAAAAAAATAAAAGCGACAAAACTGACGCTCACCCCTAGTCTAGACCCTAAACTAGTGCCTAGGGGTGGCAATCCTTGACCCGATCCGTCAACCCGACCCGAAGTTAGCGGGTTTGGGTTTGACCTAAACGGGTTCGGATCATAAACGGGTCGACCCGATTGATCCGTTTATTTAATGGGTCGGGTTCGGGTTTGTACTTATAACCTGATTGACCTTGACCCGTTTACCAAATGGGTCGAGTCAACCCGACCTGACCTGACATGAGCCAACCCGACCCAACCCGATAGGTTTACACCTGTCCTGACCCAACCCGACAGGTTTACATGGGTTCTGTTGACCCAACCCGAGCCAACCCAACCCGACCTATTTAGTAAACAGGTTAAACGGGTCGGGTCGGGTTAACCCGTTTATTAGACGGGTCGGGTTTGGGTTTAAGTTTTTGACCCGTTTATTCAACGGGTCGGGTTCGGGTTGGGTGTTTTGCCCTTATACCTATGTCTCAACCCGACCCGAACCGACCCATTGCCACGCCTATTCGTACCCGACCAGCTTGTACACGGCTACCCCCGATAAGACCCGTTTACCACACAAGTCTATTCAGTTGACCGTATCTGACTCGACTCGACTCGACCTAACTCAATAAGACCCGCTGGTACTACATACTATAGTATCAGATTACGGGTAGACCCGACACGATCCGTTGAATTTTAAACGGATCTTCTCGGGTCTACCGTGTCTAGACCCTAAACCCGGACCCGACCCATTTATTAAACGGGTCTACCATATACCTGTTTACAATCCGAACCCCTTTAATCCAAACCCAAACCTAGACCCGCTAACTTTGTGTCGGGTTGTGTCGGGTCCAGAATTGCCAGCCGTACCAGGCGCTAATCTCCCTCGATTCTTTTTTTAAAAAAATTATTAGTGTTTTTTTTTTTTTTTTACTTTTTGGTCAAAACAACTGAACTTGAAGAGGTAAAAATAGCTCCTTTCTTGCTTGGCCTCAATCCAAATCCCAATTCAAAAACTCAGCCCTAAGCTGGGACATAGCATTTGATTGCTTTCCTCATTGAAATCATGGCAATTGTTCATGCATGGCAGCAGCATTGAGGGCAGGTTGTGGGGCAATGTTTGATAAAGATTCTACTGTACCAGAACTCCTTGGCTCCTGTGGATGGTACATGCCAAGGCTGCCATGGACTTAGTGGAATGCCCTCTCCCAAAGTTGTTTCATGCAGCATGAGGCATGGCAGCTATCATCAGGTGGCCTTGTTAAAGCTTCCATAGATCAGTTGGGAAGAGAATAATGAGAAGCCTTTGCTGATTTTTTTTTTATTTTTATTTTTGAAAATCGGTGGGTGTCCCGAGACCTTTCGGCAGTGGATCCACTTCGAGCTCGGACAATTTGACTAATTTCTCCAAAAATGTACACCGACCCACTCGGAAGTATTGACTTTCATTTATTGGGTTGTGGGAGAGCCCTAGAAGGCTAGAAATGCTTTCTATGATCTGCTGTAGTTATTGTATAATTACAATTGTTTCTGAGATACCAGTATTTAATTATGGGCCTTCACATATCTGTGATTTCTTGATAGGCAAGGTTCTATGATTATGAAATAATTAACCAATTCAAGAAGGCATATGCCATTTTCTTTTGTTCTGGAAAATGATCATAATGGTCAGTACATCACCTCTTAGTGCATCAAGCACAAGATAGATCAGATTCGAAACTGAGCAATGCTATTCAGCTCGAAGGTTTTTCCGATTCCGCTCAGCCCGATTGACGTGGTAGCGTGCAACTGGTGGCGTAAAAGACTTAAGTGTCGCTAGTGGGTTTCAGCCATCAGTTGCACGCTGCCATGTCAATCGGGCCTGCGAAATCGAAAAAAATTCTGGGTTGAATAGCATTTCTCTTCGAAACTAGCCAACACCAGTGGAGCGAGATCCCTGTTTAGATTGTCCCGTTGGAAAATCATCACAACACACGAGCGAAGAGAAAGTGAGAGGTTGAACCAGTGACTCCCCAATAGTAGAATCATGGGTCTTGCTATTGAGATGAAACCACAATTTCATAACGACTCTTAAGACCATGAGATTTTTTTATTTTTTTTTTAAGAACCATTGAGGTGGGGGTTCGGTATGGACCCCAACCGGTTTATTAAGAACATCTTGAAGAAAAAATTCAGAGACGATTACATACCATGGAGTTAACCCGAGAGGTCAATGATTATATCCATGCACCGCTCGACCACAAAACATCAAATACATTCAACCATCTCATCTACCGATCGACGTTTGTTGGAGAAGACGAACGTTACTTTCTCTCCATACAATCGGCTCTGTTTGATTTGAGGTAACATTTGTGGTAATCGAAACGTCCGTAATTATTTTGGAATTCCAAAACTGTTACGTAATATGGTTTGAACAAATTGTGAAGTAGCTATTATTAAAATAATATGCGATATAGATTACTTAAAATAATATAGCTATTATTTGTAATACCTCACAATCTATGGTCCTCGATCACCATTGGCCAATGATGGACGGTGGGATCTTTCATCTATTATCTTCATATACTCTAATAATTCCATTTTTATTTTAATTATTTTTAATATTTAAATCAAATTTTAGTCCAAACCAGACACGACAATGAATTTATTTTACTTCAATATCTATCCTACACATTAGTATAATAAATACCCAACTTTTACTTGAACCAGTTTTACTTCGAACCAAGCGGAACCTTAACAAGTAGACTATGACTTCTTTGGTTAGGCTTGTTGACTTCATTTGACCCGGGCCGTACTATATGGTGCAAGACTTATGGCATTTGACTTGATTTTACCCTAATGCCTAGTTTATTGATGGCATATTCCTTATGCAACCACCGGTTTATGCTTAGCATCCGTCTCAGTTTTTAAATTTTTTAGTACCCAAACTATCCCTATCCCTTACCGCCAGTCAATCTCCTCCCTGATGCCGCCCCATCCCTCCACCTCCGTCGTTGTTTTTCCTCAATGCTCCCTTTCCGACGTCGCGTCCAACTTCTTCGCCCTCCTGGGTCGACGGAGACGGAAAATGGGGGCAGCATTGGGGGGTCAGATGGCTGGAGGTAAAGGACATGGGCAGTTTGGGATTATTGACGATACCAATACATAAGGAAACAAAAAAGAGAGCTGGTGCTAACAAAATGCAAGTACATAACTTAAAATGATGGGTGTAGATAGAGTGCGCCTTTTGTGATAGAATACCAATAGCTCATGTGAATAGGAGTGGAAACAGGGATCTTGAACCCTTTAAATAGTTTCATTGTTTTTCCCTATCAAGAAATTCATAACAATTATGGGACTTTTTACCTTCTAGATTAATCTATCTTTTTTTTTTTTAACCGTCAAGGTGAGGGGGGTTAGGCATGGACCCCAACCAGTTTATTAAGGAAATCCCAAAGAAATGAGAGACGATTACATACTACATGGAGGCAACCCGAGAGGTCAGTGGGCATACCCACACTCCACTCAACCACAAAATATTGAATACACCCAACAACCTCATCCATCAAGCAGTGTTTGTTGGAGAAGACTCTAGCGTTGCACTCTCTCGATCCACACATGTCAAATCAGGGCAAGCACCGTAACATCCTACTCATCTCGTTGTCTCCATCGAAGATAGCTTTGGCACCAAGAGGTCCACAAAGCCCGCAGAGGACGGTGGTCGCCCTTGCACACCCAACTTTGCATGGACACTTCTAGATTAATCTATCATGTTGATGATTGTTGGGTTATATAAATTGAATCCATGGAAGCTAGACACATGTTAAATCAACACATCCCAAGGGATAATTATCTTACTTAAAAAAAAAAAAATCCCAAGGGATGAAAAAAAAAAAAACTCATGGGCATAAACAAAAACCTATGAGTGAACCAAAAGATACATGAAAAAATGACGAGATTCGATTGAAATCAGTAAGCTATCTTATAGATTTATGAACCACCGCATGTTATTCCTTGTAGCTTTAATGTGGTAGTGAAAGTCATGTAAGGTACATTTAGTTTCAAGTAGAGCGGATTCAAGTAAAAACTTATTATATTAATATGTAGAATAGATAACAAAGTAAAATAAATATGTTATCATGTTTTATTTGGAGTAAATTTTAAAATATATAATTATTTTTTAATTTTTTTAAATAATTAATAAAATTAAAAATATAAAATAAAGGTTTTATCATTCAATGGTGGAGTAGGCGTTCGACGTCTGGCAAATGACACCAATGGTGTATGGTCATTGGTGGAGACAATGAGTAGCGAGTGACGAGTGGCATAATGTTTTTGAAATGTACCATACTACAAATTTTGTATTACTGCAAAATTGAGCTCTTTTAGATATTACAAATTCTACAAGAATTAATAATGATTCATCTACAATTACTTCAAACCAAATGATATTTTTTTGCTGGACTGGCCAAGTGGTCAAAGAACAAGGCGCTAGAGCAAGTAGGGCTCAAAGAGGTCCGAAGATCGAAATGGGGGAGGTAGCAGCTGCTATTTATTAATTCCATAATCCCGTGAACATTACATCAACGATTAGGATTCGCACGTGCAAACAACGCACAACGACCTTGAGAAAAAGTTCACTCCATGGTGTCCATACTAGGAGTTGAACATGGAACCTCT
The DNA here is from genome assembly GCA_947650365.1 of Chamaelirium japonicum. Lineage (NCBI taxonomy): Eukaryota > Viridiplantae > Streptophyta > Magnoliopsida > Liliales > Melanthiaceae > Chamaelirium > Chamaelirium japonicum. Next base: position 24,340,150 of record OX393553.1, on the reverse strand, counting down.
CCAAATAAAGCCACAAATTCTACAAGTATTACTTCAAACCAAGGAGGAGAGGAAAGACTTGATGGCGATGGGTTGCATGGGACCGACAGCGGGCAATGATGAGCAGGAGAGGAAGGGAAGAGGCCGAGGGAAAGGTATGGGTTGCGTACTAGATCACGATGAATCGAGTTTGTCGTCAATATTGGAGTGCTCTTAGCAAAAAGCAAAATATTAATGGGTTGCCTTTTGTCAAAAGACACCTTTATAAAAAACTCAGGTGTATATAGCCTCCCTTACCATAGTGTGCATTCCTTTCAAATTAGCGAGACTTAGCCTTAAGTCCTTTTAGCATATGCTATATAAGTTAAAGGACATACAATGTTTCAATATTGCACTAAGTCCTCCTGAAAACAGCACATGCTGCAGCAAGTCCCTCACCCTTCTTTTGCCCCCACATGACAAAACTACCCATCTAACAAAGAGTATACATTCATCTACAACAAATAGTATACATTCGTCGGTTAACACAGGGCATGTGCGGTTGCTACAGTGATTTCACTGTAGCAGCTATAATGAAATAACTGTAGTAACCCCACAAATGTATACTCGTTCTGAAGACGATTGCATTTTTTTTTTTGAAGACGAATGTATACTATTGCTACAATGATTTCAGTGCAACAGCTACAGTGAAAATCATTGTAGCAACCCGGCAATGTATACTCTTTCAGAAGACGAATGTATAGTGATGTCACTGTAGCTACTACAATGAAATCACTGTAGCAGCCCGACGAATAGATACTAGACAAATGTATACCCTTGCAACAATGATTTCACTGTAACAGCTACGGTGAAATCACTATAGCAACCCGGCAAACGTATACTCTTTAAGACGATTGTATACTTTTTTTTTAAGACGAATATAATGATTTTACTTCAGCAGCTACAGTGAAATCATTGTAGCAACCTGACAAATGTGTACTCTTTCTGAAGACGAATGTATAGTGATTTCACTGTAGTTACTACAAAGAAATAACTGTAGCAGCCCGACGAATACTCCTTCTGAAGACGAATATATACGCTTGCTACAATGGTTTCACTATAGCAGCTACAATGAAATCATTGTAGTAACCGCTACATGCACTATGTCAATCGGCAAATATATACTCTTGTTGGAGACGAATATATATATTCTTGTTGGAGGGATAATGGAGGGGTAATTTTGTCATTTAAAGGATTGAAATGGATTTGAAATGGGCCTTGGTGGCCACTTCGGGTAGCAACATGGAGTTGGGTTTCTACACCTGGGCTCAGGAAGTGGGCCCATTCAGCTTTCCCGCCTTTATCCTTTTTCTAAACTAATAAATAAAATAAATAAAGCTTGAGAAAAAAGACAGCTTCTAGAAACCCGAGCTCCGGAAGAGGCAAAGGACACCCAGCTTCTTGAAAGGAGAGACAGAGGAGGGCGAGTGTTCCGGTTCAATGGAGAAGGGCACCACGGACTCCGCCGCCGTCAAGGACCACCTCCGCCTCGACGTGGCGGACCCGCCCATCGCCGACGACGAGATCCGGTTCTTCGGGGGCCGCTCCCGTCGGTCGGGGAACACGTGGGTCGTGTCACTCTTCCTGCTGCTCCACCTCGTCGCCTTCGTCGGCACCATGCTCGTCAACGATTGCCCGGCGAGGTCTAGCGGCGGCGGCGACTGCGCCCTCCGACCCCTCGGAAGGTTCTCCTTCCAGCCCCTCTCCGAGAACCCCCTCCTCGGGCCTTCCTCCTCCACGTGAGTCCTCGCGGCTCCTAAACCTTCTCCTTTCTTGTTTCTGTTGATTCCCCGTTGTGGGCCTTGATATTCATCTAGTTTGCTTGGTTCCACCAATGGGTTTTCTGTTCTTGAATGGAATTTCTTGGAAATCCGTGTTTTATTGCTCTTTTAGAACTTGAATTACGGATCAAAAATGGTGTTGATGAACTAGAAAATTTTCTCCTCATCAAATCCTATACAGCATCCCTTTAAACTCGGTACATTCGTTTATGCCGGATCCGTGCGTTTGATCAGCTAGCCGATGGGGATTCGGTCTTTCGCAGGGTCAGGATTTTTGTATCAGTCTTCAACTTAACATCCCCTTTAATTGCCCTCAATTTCTTGGCCCCCATAAGTAGACTTATCTTCTCTTCTAATCCATTTTATCGTTAATTGGTTTAAGGGTGATCTATGGCCGAGTTGTTTAATGCAGTTGTTGTGCTTGACCACCTGTTTGTCTATTAATAACTCGGTCTTTATTCTTAAAATTATCAGCTTGTGTATCAACCTTGCATCCTTGATGCAACTTGGGGTGCTTCTAAGGTGTTGTGGCACAATGAAATAAGGTGGGGTTGGAAAAACTCATTAACATAGGCACGATCTAACCTAGTCCGGTCTGACCCGAATTGGTTTAGACCACTAAATAAATCAATTCGGGGATGGCACACCTAAACAAATCAGGTGCGATTGGAAAAACTTTATGGGCCAGGTCCACAGATTAGACTGGGTTTGATGAACCACATCATGTACGTTCAAATTAAGGTTATCAAATTGAAAAACCCCGACTTTGACGATATAAGCCGCCGACTAGGAATGACAGCTGTGTGGTTTAAAACCGAAAACCGTGGTAAACCGCACCGCACGGTGCGGTTTTGGTTTGGTAAAATTTAAAACCGTCACGGTGCGGTTTCGGTTTGGTGTAGCGGTGCGGTTTTGGTTTTGACCAAAACCGCACCGTTTAGGCTATTATAGTGATAAACCGCTCCGCACCGCATGGTGTGGTTTCGGTTTTACATAACGGTATACTGTCGCAGTGCGGTAAGGTTTCGATGTTGCGGTGCGGTTTCGGTTTTATCCAAAACTGTACGGAAACCGCACCGTTGCCATCCCTATTCGACACTGCCTGATCACCCAAAAACTCCGCCCAAAACCGCTTGTCAACCACCCACACGTAGTGTCGAGCTGCACCGCACGGCATGGGGTAGCCCAGTCGAACATAGCAGCTTCGCGCAGTATACAGCATAGTAGTGTGCCATGGGGATCTTTCGGCACAGCCGACCAACAATGGGATCGGGCACACCGCTGCCGCTTCGCACGGTTGGCCGATCGGCGAGATTTGCAGGGCTGCAATGTCACATCGCACATGTTGTCCCGCACTGCACCACCGCGTTAGGATGTGACACTGTCAAGCCTACCATCTCCGGTGACGATTTCAAATACCAAAAAATTGAAAGAACAAGTAACAAAATCTTGCTTTGATACCAATGTAAAAAATCACCATGAATTTTTTTAGATTCGAAACAACACAAAGATCGGGTCAACAACGAAAAGCAGAAGCGGAAGAAGATTATACCTCCAGCCATAACGCACCAGACACGACTATTTGTTGACGTTTCCTTTGATCCTGGATGTGAAGCTCCGCACAACTCCTTGCATAGCACCAATGCGGGAGGAAGGAGAGGACGGCCTATCCACGTGGAAGTGGAGGTGTTTTCCGGTTTAGAACTTGATTGAAGGATTGCCTTGCGGATGGTAAAGGCATTTATAACTAAACCCAGACATCACCCCAAAACTCTAATGTCTGAAGTCTAATCCATCCATCCATAGGATTAGAGAAGAGTTATGATTCATCAGTTAACCATGAAGCGTATGGGTACTGCCCAATCATTAAATGCCAACCGAACGAGATCTTTATTGGGACATTTTCATGCCGCGCGCGACGAACGCACTGCTAAACCTAACAAATCAACCTTGTATTGTTCAGTATCATTCTGTCATAGCATCTCGTTTGATCAACTGCAATAGACAATGAGAATTAATGGTTTATAGATGCATTTGTAATAGAATTAATGGTTTGTATGTACTATTTGCACTCTTTACTGGATATTAATATTCTAAATTGCATTGTTCATATGTCATGGTAAATGTCTTTTTGTAACCCTTAGCCTTATATTTGTTTCTTTTGAAATGCGGTAGGTTGTATTTGAGATCATAGAGTGTTGCTTTTCGAAGATCGATCGGACATGTGGTGTGCGTTGATTTACTGGGACTAAGGTTTTAAATGTCTACTTCAACCAATTAAAAAAAAATTGGGTCGAATGTCAATGAAAATTTTGTATATTTGAAGGAAAGATTTTGGTGAAAATTTGTTGTATTTTGGTTAAATTTTGATCCATTTCTATTAAAAGTTGACCAAATATCTACAGGTTATGAAAAAAAGTAAGAAGTGGAGGCAACAAGGGAATTTATTAGCGTCCAAAAGTAAAGATTACACTAGTGATTGCGGACACTACACAAAAGAGCATTTTTACCGACGACAAATACCCCTCGGTAAAACAAAAGTTTCGTCGGCAAATATATTCCCCGACGGAACAAACTGTCGGCAACGTCTGTCAGCTAAAACCCCGTCGGGAAATCTGTTATCAACAGATACTGACATCCGTCGGCATAACTATTTATCCTGACGGCAATATTTACGTCTATTGGTAATAAATAATTAAATAAAAAATATTTTAATATATTATCATCGATGGCAAAATGTATGATGTCGGGATAACTATTTTCCCTGACAGCATAATGTACGACTGTAAGTAATAATAATTAAATAAAAACTTTAATATATTTTCTCATACAACATCATGTACTTCTATCGGTAGAACTCGTTTCCTCGACGACAGTTTCAACGACTATCGTCGGCAAAAACATATAATTTTACTGACGGAAAATATGTGGTGCTGTCGGGAAAAAGATTTTTATTTAAAAAAACAGTTTAGATAAGCTTTTTGTAATTTTATACCTGTTCTAACACACAACTAATATAACATAACAAATACACAAATAATATCAACCACTAATATTACATAAACATAACAAATACACAAATAATATACATCCACCAGTAATACTACAAATATCCGACATAATTTGAACTTGTATGTTTTTCCTTATTTCGGACTTATTTTCTCGATTTCGGACTTGGTTTGGATTTGATTGGATTTTTTACGGATCGGATCAAACCGGATAATTTGGACTTGTATGTGTTTTCGTATTTCGGACTTACTTTTAGGATTTTGGAATTACTTTGGATTTGATCGGATCTCGGACGGATCGGATCAAATTCGATAATTTGGACTTGTATGTTTTTCCTTATTTCCGTCTTACTTTTCCAATTTCGGACTTGGTTTAGATTTGATCAAATTTTTTACAGATCGGATCGCACCGGATAATTCTGACTTGTATGCATTTCGCATTTCGGACTTACTTTTAGGATTTTGGAATTGCTTTGGATTTGATCGGATCTCGACCCGAGCGAATCAAATCCGATAGTTTGGACTTGTATATTTTTTCATATTTCGGGGTTGGTTTGGATTTGATCGGATTTTTAGGGATCAGATCGCACCGGATAATTTGGACTTGTATGCATTTTTAGATTTCGGGCTTACTTTCCCAATTTTGGAATTGCTTTGGATTTGATTAGATATCGGATGGATCGGATCAAATCCGATAATTTGGACTGATTTGTTTTTCCGTATTTCGGACACTTTCCCGATTTCGAACTTGGTTCGGATTTGATCGGATTTTTTATAGATCGGATCGTACCAGATAATTTGAACTTTTATACATTTTCGTATTTCAGACTTATTTTCTATATTTTGGAATTGCTTTGGATTTGATCGGATCTCGGATAGATCAGATCAAATCCGATAATTTGGACTTGTATGTTTTTTCGTATTTTGGACTTACTTTTCTGATTTCGAACTTAGTTTGGATTTGATCGGATTTTTTACAGATCGGATCGCCATAGACGCCTAGATCCTATTCATAGAATATATATATATATATATATATATATATATATATATATATATATATATATATATATATATATATATATATATATATATATATATATATATATATATATATAACCTACTGAGTCATCCACATGAATTCTATCTTTTTTTCAAACACCATTCCCAACATATATCCACCACAGTTGAATGTAGTAAGTCATTATTACATGAAGAGAAGCCGTGGAGCGATGCTGATGACAGCACGCCTGTGTTTCAAATCGCAAAAACTTTTTGGTCCGGGGCTCGAGTTCTTCAAAACTACAAGACTGGATGATTCTCAATGGCACAATGTCACTGAGAATATGTTTCTCATCTCTCTCTCTCAGTTCCTCTGTGTGTGTGTGTGTGTATGCGCGCGTGCGTTGAGGTGATGTATATAAGCATGCAACTTTCTATTATGAGTAGTTCTCTTGCAATTGGCTCATGCGTTGCACCGATTTTGAGTGAATGTCGAGTTTTGGGGACTCATAGATAATGTTGACGGTGAAAAATAAGAACAAATAAAACTATTGTTCCAACCATATACAGTTGAAGCTAGTAAAAGGTTTCAGTCACTATAGTTACCTAGTCGGAAGTCGGGACAAAATCGGCTAGGTGAGAAGTCGGAAAAATCGGGAAAAAGTTGGAAAGGTGGGGAAAGAGTCGGGAAACAAACAGAAGAATTTTATAACATATTTATATATAAATGTTCCAATAGGTTTTTTGAGCAGTACATGACGGGATTAAAGTGCAATTAATCAGGATTAAAACGCGCAAATTGGGATTAAAATGTGAAAATCGTGATTTTTTTTCAAAAAATCGAAAAAGAGTCGTGTAGCGAACATTTAATGAATAAGTCCTGTCTTAATCGTGACTTATTCAAAAAATCAGAGTTTTTGGTAACAGAGCCAGTCACTAACGTGACATGCAATGGATGGGTTATCCACAATCTTTTGTATGGGGAGATAGGACCTACTTCAGTGGACATGGTCTTAACCATGGTGATGTGGTATCCATTGATTGGTATTTAAGGGAGCAATGATAATCGATCTGCCAACTTGACGTTGGTTGCGTACATTCAAGACTTACAACCTCTAGTGCCTCAATTTGACGTTGGTTGCGTATATATATGTGACTTTTTGACTCATTAGATGAAGAATATATATAATTAGAAATATAGTTCCCTATCAATGAGTCGATCACACACATGCATGTGGGAGATAGACTTGAGTGGAGATTCATTTTGGGGAAGACCCAAAATACCGATCGGCCAGTTGGGTAATGGTTGAAATGGGTAGTGACTATTTCCATTTAGATCAAAGCACAGGAGGTTGTAAGTCTTGAATCTACGTAACCAATGTCAAGTTGGTAGATCGCATAGCATTGCTCCCTTAAATACCAATCAATGGATACCATGCCACCAAGGTTAAGGGCATGTCCACTGAAGTAGGTCCTATCTCTTCGTACAAAAGGTTATGGATAGCCCATTCATTGCATACCACGTTGGTGATTGGAGCCTCCTACTAGCTTCAACTGCATGTTGTTGGATCAATAGTTTTATTTGTTCTTATTTTTCAGCTTCAACATTCTCTATGGGTCCCCAAAATTGGACCTTCACTCCTAATCGGTGCACCGCATGATCCAATTGCAAGAGAACTACTCATACACCTCAACACACACACACACAGGAGCTGAGAGATAGATAGATGAGAAACTTCTTCTCAGTGACGGTGTGCCATTGAGAATCATCCAGTCTTGTAGATTTGAAGAACTCGAGCCGAAGACCCAAAAGTTTTTGTGATCTAAAACAAATGCGCGTTGTCATCAGCTTCGCTCCATGGCTTCTCTTCAGGTAAATAGTGACTTACTACATTTCTGCTATATGGTGGATATAGATGTTGGGTATGGTGTTTGAAAAAAAAATATAATTTATGTGGATGACTCGATAGGTTATATATATATTCCATGAATAGGATCTAGGCGTCTATGGAATTAATGTATGGCATACATTATTTATACCGACGACACATATATTTACGGTTGGGGAAATTAGTTTTATCGACGGTATTAAAAGAACCGTCAGCAATATAAAACTAAAAATAAATTTAAAAATCGACCGAATTTTACCGACGGTCTATTAAAGTGTTGTCGGTCTTTTTTGTTGTGGGAAAATTAAATTTCATTAGAGATAAAAGACGTGAGCGGGAGCATTTGGCAACGAGCATGGTGATCACCTTAGGTTTTGTTGACGAATAGTCCCACATCGGTGATGGAGGCACCCATCACCCGCTTAATATACCCCCTGTGGACCCCCCCTTATAACCCGGGTTTTGAGGTGTGAGGGTATCTAACATGGTATCAGAACTAGACCGGCTCTGGGAGCTCCTCCCAATAGTGCCCTTGCCACGCGTGTCTCGCGTGAGGGGGGGTGTTGAGCTGGCCATGCCTCACACGGGTTAGTCCCACATCGGTAATGGGAGCGGGTGATGAGCTGCTTATATACCCGCCTTGGACCTCCCTTTACAAGCCGGTTTTGTGAGGAGGTGGATATCCAAAGTTGGGTTCTTTACATGGTATCAGAGTTAGCCCGTCTCCTGCTCCTGCTCCCGCTCCGGGTGCTCCCCACCGATCATGCCTTGCCACACGTGCGTACTCCGCGTGGGAGGATTCTTGTCACGCGTGCTCCGCGTGAGGGGGAGTGTTGACGAATAGTCCCAAATCGGTGAGGGAGGCACCCATCACCCGCTTAATATTACCCCCTGTGGACCTCCCCTTACAACCCGGGTTTTGAGGTGTGAGGGTATCTAACAGTTTTCATGAACCTTTTTCATGTTTCCTCTAAAAATTGTTGAAGCGTTATGTCTTGCGACTCTTACTGCTCCTACTGTAGCAGAATGACTGATAAAAAAAATCTGATATAGTTATTGGCTTTGTTCTTCCTTCTTTTTTGTTGTTGTTGTCTTGTTGTTCTCAACATATATATATGGAAAATATAATTATACAGATGAAAATATCATTCTTGAAAAGGAAAAAATGATCTATGGTAACAAAATCCTTCACTTTGTGAGGAGTATCTTTTCTTGATCCTGTATCGAACAAGATATTACTATAGAAGACATCATTTTCATTCAGATTCTTCTTTATTGAAATTCTTCTTTGAATTGAAGGATTAACGTGCTCAACCATTCCACGGAACGCCCCGAATAATCGACGCGTTTACCAAGCAGAGTCTCGCGAAATCTTCCCTCTTTGCATACCTAATCCCCATAGCATATCTTAGGAAACAGAGAATGATACTCATGAATTGACACATAATCAAACTTCCAAATCACCATTCCTGTTTATAACAAACCACTCTCATAGTCGTCTCATCTTCATTTCTAGAAGTGTTACTGGGTCCTGCTTCTAAGAGTTTCCCTTTGTTTATGCATGAGTTGATTGTAGAATTATAGGATTTATAGCATCATTAAAGGGTTTTTATTTGTTTATTTTTATTTTGTTGAGTGAAAAATGGTTGATAATTCTATAATAGGTAAAGATTCAATTATTGTTTTATTCTGTTTTACCATTCTTTTTTCCAGATGCCAAACTCTTGCACATGCAGCTGTAGCTGTTCTGTGAATATTGAATGAAAAGAGGTGGTGGATTATCCCCTCACCCTCAGCAATCTCTTTATATAATACCCTTGCAGGTTGGTCAAAATGGGTGCCCTTCAACGGCCCTTGGCAATTCAGCAGCGCCAAAAATGGCGCCTTGTGACATCCCCGTGGTTGCATGCTGGCTTCATTCATCTAATTCTGAACCTTTTGTGCATAATCTTTGTAGGCATTCACTTGGAACAGGACTATGGGCCATGTAAGTTCAATCTTAAACTGCCAATCATCTATTGTTTGATATCTTCTGTGGTAGGAAATAATTAAGAAAAGAAATATTTAGTCTCAAACCTTGTTGACGTTGCAATCACATTTCTGATAAACATGGACAAAAATCTCATGTCATCACTTTGCTCTCTCAAAACTTTTAAGCATGCCTTAACAGTTCTCTTTCCATTTGGAGATCCCTTTAAGTTTGCTTCTAATTTAGGGCACGTTTGTATTCCAACAGTACAGCACAGTACATTTGGGTGAAATTTTTAGAAAACGTTCGAAAGCTTTGATATCCTTCCCTTCTCAGCTCTTTATCTTAGATGTTGTCTGTCTTTTTGTTCTGCTGTCTCAGCCATACTGTAATTCTTTTATAAAATTTTACCCAAATGTACAGTACTGTACATTTGCTGCTTGGAATACAAACATCCCGTTAGAATTTAAATTCTTTGTATCTCATAATGGATGCAGATGATTAATCTCTGTTCTTTGGCTTCTTTTTTGCAGTGAGGACTGCGGTGATTTACCTTCTCTCCGCTTTTCTAGGTAGTGTGGCATCTGCAATTTTTATCCAGGATGTTCCAGCCGTTGGGTCTTCTGGTTCTCTGTTTGGATTATTTGGTGCCACATTAGCCGGACTCATTCGGAATTGGCAGATATATGCTGATAAGGTAGTCTGCCTTCTTACAAGTTCACTCCTTTGTTCTCCTTCTCAACCCAGTTTCCTTCTCTCTCCCTCTTACTTGCAGTTTAAGGCATTGGCGACGCTAGCATTCATTGCCATAATCAACCTCTCTCTGGGTCTATTACCACATGTCAACAACTTCTCCAGCATTGGCGGCTTTGTAGCAGGATTTCTTCTAGGCTTTGCGCTCCTTTACAATATCCAGCTGTCGCAGTTGGAACGGAAGAAGGGCCTCTTCGACTACGGTTTGAAGGGTTCGGTCAAGTTGAGGCAAAAACTAGATAAGCCGGTGTCGAGGATCGTCGCTCTTCTCCTCTTCTGTACAATGTCAGTGGTATTGGAATATCGAAGATTTAGGGTTTCTGTAAATTGTGCTCCAAGGCCAAGTTGCTGTTACATGGCGTTTTCTCCTTTCCCTTTTGTCCGTGCAGTCTTGCAGGAGGTTTCGCAGCAGTAGTTCATGGAGTCGACGCGATCGAGCATTGCGGCTGGTGTCGCTACATTAACTGCATTCCCACCAAACTGTGGAGCTGCAATGAGAAATCAATCCCATGCAAGGTATGTTTGCCTTCTTATATTCCTAATACATTAGAAGAAGTCTGTTTTGTAAAGTCGATGGATTATATGGTAAATACTTTGTTCTGATTATAAGCTGATGAAGATTATACTATGAAATGAAAAAAACTGGAAACAATTAATATGCTTGTGCTATTGTTATTGCGATCGTTAAGCTATAATTCCGAAGTCTGATGCTGATGTGTTTTGTGCCTGCAGGCTATGGTAAGCGATGCGCGGCTGACATTGACATGCACATCCAGTGACAAGTTCCGGATGTACCCTTTCGCCAACGTCTCGCAAGAAAGGATCGGCGACCTCTGCAGTCTGATCTGCTCCTGAGCAGCAGCTTCCTCTTGTGTCTGGCTGTGTGGTGGTTGTGTTGTTGTGCCAAATTCGCGTGCCGAGTTGTATCTGATACTTTTGGTGTAATAATTTTCTTAAGATTGATCTGATGATCATTCTGGCGGGTTATGCGAAATGTTTTGAGTGTTAAGTGAGGAATATATAGTACACCTTTTGTTGTGGTCCAAAGTCTTTTCAAATCTAAACTTAGATTTTTCGAGCAGACGAGAAACAACTTTTTGATCTCGCAAGTTTCGTGAGGAGACTGGTTCAATTCAAGCTACTTCAGCATGTCTGCATGGAAAATGATTCAACAATCGAAATTACTGTGAGGGTAAATTACAAAAACCTCCCGTGAACAATGCGCCTTGTGTCATATCGGCCCTAACTTTTTTTATTTTGAGCAAATTGACGCTTGAACTATGCTCCGGCTGCACTTAGCCCCCTACACCAGCCCAGTAAGCATAAGTTACAGAGTATTTTCAGGATAAGGACGTGCCTTGCTGGAAAAATGTTTAAGGGTATTTTCGATATAAAAATTAACTTTGATGGTTGAAAGCTGGCGGAGGGGGTTAAATGCAGACAGAGTATAGTTCAAGGATTAGTTTGTTCATAGAAAAAAAAAAGTTGAGGGAGCAATATGAACTGAGTAGTATTGTTTAGGGGAGGTTTTTGGTAATTTGCCCTTATTATTATTTGAGAAAAGGTCTGTTGCTGTTAGTCTGAAAGCGTAAAATCAGATCAAATTACCAAAACGAATTGTAGTTTGATAATTGTTTTTTTTTTGGGTTATTTTGATTTTGCCCCCCAAATTTTGCCTTTAATTAGACTTTACCCCCCATATTTTTCATTAATTAGACTTTACCCCCCAAAACTAATTGTTCCACCATCTAAGAGAAAGGCGAGCTGATGGAAAAGAAATAAAGTTTTGGGGGGTGAGTTGACGGAACAGTTAGTTTTGGTGGGTAAAGTCTAATTCAAGGCAAAATTTTGGGGACAAAGTCAAAATAACCCCTTTTTTTTGTTCGACCGTTCGGGCGGTCAGAGGACATGGCTATAGAGCAAGGGCTCAAAGAGGTCCAGAGATCGAGGCAGTCAAAGGACATAGCTATAGAGCAAGAGCTCAAAAAGGTATGGAGATCAAAACGGGCGAGGCAGCAGCTACTATTTATTAATTTCACAATCCCGTCAACATGTCATCAACGGCTAGGATTCGCAGGCACAACGGCCCTAGGGAACGGTGTCCGTACCGGGAGTCGAACAGGGAATCTCTTCAACATGGAAGAGGGGAAGTACAGTTGGTCTAGTTTGATATTTGTTAAAGCAGCTCCAGATTCTGTTTCCATGAATTGTCCAGACTCTGGCGGTTGCTCTCATCCGTACAGGATGTGTTTGTATTGTCTGGCCTTTGAGAGAGGCAGTAAAGATGAAGGGCCAACATCACAGAAGGCTCTACATCCCCCAATCAGCTATCAATGTTGGCCTCTGAGAACAACATGGCTCATCTCATCCTGCCGGCCAGCTCTGGGTCACTGTTAGGACCACCTCAGTTGTCCCCCCCCCCCCCCCCCCCCCCCTTCCATTATTGGAGGCCTTCCTCTTCTCCCCCTTTATCTTCCATCCATCGAAGAATCCAGCCCGCCAACGAAGCGAGAGAGGCCTCCCGACTCTAAGGCGACAACGATGCACGGTTCGAGCCCTGCAAGCATCCATGAAGCTAAGAGCTGCACGAAGCAGGGTGGCGAAGGACGGGGGCACGGGGATGGAGCGTCTGCATCCCTCAGCCTGCGCAACCTCTCGAAGCTCGTAGTCCCACCGTTGGGTGTCTCCGGTTACAGCCAGTCCCAGTTTGCGTCCAGAGGGAGGACCATCTCGCCGATGGATTCGAGTTACAGGTTCGAATGAAAATTGCCACCACTGAGCATGAGAAAGTACGAGATTTTCGCATAGTAGCACCGGAATTATAAGGGCCACCGCCTCAGAATTCAAGTGTTCTGTTTGTGTGAAGGCAACCTCAAAACATACACAGTTTCAAATTTTCTTTCATTCCATTCAGGTGTTGGGAGACGTTTATGGTGATCCTGGTAGCCTACTCGGCGTGGGTCTACCCCTTCGAGGCCGCGTTCATGAATGCTGCTTCGAGAGGGGGGCTCTGCATCGCGAACAACATCGTCAACGCCTTCTTCGCTGGCGACATCGCCCTGACATTCTTCGTGGCCTACATCGACTCGAGGAGCCAGCTCCTGGTTCGGGACAGGAGGAAGATTGCCATCCGGTTCGTCCCTCTCGAAACCCATGTTTCCCTCCTGCTCTGCTGCTTCCACTACAATAATCAACAGTGAAATCAGCATCTAATCCAAAAACTACAAGCTGGTCTAATAGTGTATTAACCCTTAAAAATCTTATATTTGCATATCGAACCTCCAAAACATATAAAATTGTGCATATTCACCCCTCTGGTTAACTAATGTCTCAAACAGATGAATATACTTAGAATATTCCTCTATTGACTGTTCGATGTAAATGATGAGGACTGTCAAACCTATCTGACGAGCGTGGAGGACTCTCAGACATGTGTACAGGAATAGATAGGACTAGATGAGTATTGAGGGGAGATTAGAGTGGAGTTAGGGTACTCTCACTGAAAACAACTAAAATTAGTCGACGCAAGTGGTAAGTCACCCTTTGAGCATAGGTAAAATGGAAAATTGGACCTCAGGTTAGAAGTTCATTGTGTTTAAAGTCACTTTCTGTTGACGAATGGTAATGAAGGGGTAAATATGCACAACTTTATATGTTTTGGAGGGTCGATATGCAAATATAAGGTTTACAGGGGTTAATATGAAATTAGACTAGTTTATAGGGGTCGATTTGTAAAAAACCCAAAAAGAAAAGGAGAAATCAATACAAAATAAAATCCTTTTAACCTATAATCAACTGACATTCATCTTCTTGTTCACACCACAAATCACTCGATCATCGAATGCAGATAACTGCCTTAAAAGTAGGACCCACGTCAACATCCAGTTACAAATTTTTTAGCTGTGGGGAATTTCGCTGCAGACGCTGAGTGAGCATCTGGACTGTTCCCTAATATGCAGGAGAAATGGGGAGCAGTTTGATAGTATGTAAAAAGGGTATGAATGCAGTGCACGGGTTGAGGCTCTCTATTCTTTCATCAATGGTCCAGATGCCTCACTCAGCATCTGCAGTGAAATCCCCATGTAGCCAATTTTCTTCCAATCCAGTCAGGTTGTGGCCATCGTGCATACTAATGTAAGTGAGATAGCTGGGATGAGTAGGGCGTTTCCGTGATATCGTCGAGTTAGGAAAAGGCATCACTTGAGAAAAAAGAAGAATCAAAACCAGAGAACAAAAAGAACAGATTAGTGTAAAGCGCCACACAGGTCTCCCTCAGTATTTTATTGTTTGGAAAACCGTACGACGGCCACTCAGGCCACCACACCTGGTGTGGCTGCACTCGCACCCGACACATCACCTTGGGCCCCACCCACTTGGCAAGGGGATCCCATCGGACTACGATGTCTCATAGTAAACATGTGGTCTGAAGAGAGGTTGGTACCATGACCTATCATCCACTAAACCCACAGCTCAGTACAACTATATCAATGCAGAGAGAAGAGAGCAATCTGAAGAGTTTAGTGACTATAGATCAAATATCAGAACTGATGTAAAAGCCACATGAAAGAATCAAATTCTAATTAAAAAGTTCAGATATAAAATGGAAAGCTGACCACACACAAGAGAGAGAGAGAGAGAGAGAGAGAGAGAGAGAGAGAGAGAGAGAGAGAGAGACGTTAACATGCACACGAACATAGAGACACTATTCTTTGATGGATGTATTCTAGATACTCGATGGAAGGTAGGTTGTGATGTATGGGAGATCAGAAAGAGAAAGTGGTGCATATGAACAGGAAAGAGGCGGTGTGTGTCATTAAGTTAATAGTCCAACAAAGTAAAATGGAATGGATGGGGTAAAAAGGAGTACAATCAAACAAAAAGATGGAATTAATTGCTCTTGCACTATATATAGGATTGATGAGGCTTTGCAACTATTGGTGATTTACACCATCACTAAGCAACTATGCTCAGGCGATAAGAATGGACAAATAGGTGACGACGAGGTTGATGACTGCGCAGTACGTTTAGGGTTTGAGAGGAAGCCCTTGCCCCTTCGCGATAAGCTCCAGCACTGAACCCACCATCCATGAGGTCAACTGCACAGTTCGCCTTTTAAAAATCATCAAAAGCATATATGCATGCTAACACGGTACGGGTTATCTTAGGTATCTATCAACATGGTTCATCATGGATGTGGCCTCAACAATTCCGTTCGAAGGGTTGGGGTACTTGATCACAGGGGAAGTCAAGTCAGGCGTCGCATACAGCCTATTGGGCATGCTAAGACTTTGGCGTCTAAGAAAGGTCAAGCAGTTTTTCACAAGGTGAGCAACACTTAGTTGTAAATCAATCCAATTCTGAAAAGGAATTAGAACCACGGACAACACAATTCTTGTCTGGCTGTCACTGCAGGCTGGAAAAGGACATCAGGTTCAACTATTACTGGACAAGATCTGCTAGACTCCTTGCTGTAAGTAAATCTTGTTGTTGCATACAGTCAGAGCTCTGTGAGAGTTGTTGTGGACAGATCATGAAAAAACTGAAAATCACCTCTCTTGCAGGTTACTCTTTTTCTAGTGCACTGTGCCGGCTGCCTCTACTACTTACTAGCCGATAGATATCCGCATCAAGGGAAGACGTGGATAGGCGCAGTGATTCCAAATTTCCGGGAAGCTAGTCTGTGGATCCGCTACATCTCCTCCATCTACTGGTCCATTAGTACAATGACCACCGTCGGTTATGGAGACCTTCATGCTGAGAACACGAGGGAGATGGTATTCAACATATTCTACATGCTCTTTAACCTCGGTCTCACTGCGTATTTGATTGGAAACATGACTAATTTGGTTGTCGAAGGAACACGCCGCACGATGGAATTTGTAAGAACATCTTCACCTCATCCATGCTCATTTACTCTGGTATATATAGTTGCATGAGATGTGGTATGGTGTTAGGAACCTCGAGTTGCCTAATACTAAGTCACGTCTCACGGTATAGCTGTAGCCACCTAACCATTAACACACATAAAAACACGTCTCATCTTGGTCTGACTGCAGAGGAACAGTATACAAGCTGCATCTAATTTTGTATGCCGGAATCATCTACCTCCACGTTTGAAAGAACAGATAGTGGCTTATATGTGCCTTCGATTCAGAGCAGAGACCTTGAACCAACAACAATTGATGGACCAACTGCCCACATCGATATGCAAAAGCATCTGTGAGCATCTCTTCCTACCGACCGCTAGAGAAGTCTATCTCTTAAAGGGTGTCTCAAGGGAAACGCTCTTGCTTCTGGTTAGGGTTTTGCACCATGACAACCCAATCCACAATCACGTCGTTTACTTTTAACCGCACTAACCCAAAGAATTAAATGCCTGTCTTGATGCTATTTGGATCAGGTTACTAAGATGAGAGCAGAGTACATCCCACCCCGAGAAGATGTTATAATGCAAAATGAGGCACCCTGTGATGTCTATTTTGTGGTCTCGGGCCAAGTCGAAATCATATATTCTCAAGATGAAAGAGAACAAGTGGTTGGAACCCTAGGTACAGGGGATATATTTGGAGAAGTTAGTGCACTCTGCAATCGGCCTCAAAGCTTTACTTTCCGCACTAGAACACTGTCCCAGTTATTGAGGTTGAGGCAGAGAACCCTCAGAGAAGCTATGCAGACCCAACAAGAGGACAACATAGTTATCATCATGAACTTTCTAAAGGTAACATAGAGGGCTCTTACTGAAAAACCTCCAGCCTAGCTATATGGAAAAACAGCATGATTATTTCACAATTCTGCAGCATCAAACCGAATTTAAGAATATCAGCTTTGAGGATTTGCTAAGAGAGAATGGTGGCTATGACGAGGCCAACATATCGCACAATTTATTGACTGTAGCTGCTACTGGAAATAGTCGTTTTCTTGAAGAACTTCTTAAAGCTGGAATGGATCCTAATATTGGGGACTCCAAAGGAAGAACACCACTGGTATGGTCTCCATTATTTAAATATCAGAATGCACACCTTGCATGATATCTTGTTGATACCTGCCATGTAATCATGTATATTTCACAGAATGAATTATTTCCTTAATATGCATTTTCTATTTGGCTCCCTAAGTCAAAGAAAAGGGTTGAAATATAAACTAAAGCAACCGAGGGTCGTCTAATCATTGTTAGGTCCAACCCATGAGGTTGGCCCAACTGACCAGCGCATAGGAGATCGGTCCCGGCCGATCGGTCGATCGGTCGGGCGCAAAGGAAATGATAGAGGAGGGAGTCATATTCGTTTACGCACCCTGTTGCTTGGAAGGCAAGTGAAGCAACCATGTTGCTTGGAGTGGAAGCAAAGCAATCCACGACCCCCTCTATATATAGGGAAGGAGGACAACCAAGAGGAAGGGAACAATGGTGAAAAATGTGAAGACCACAGTGCAGCCTTTAGATAGGTACGCTTGAGAGGAGAGTCAAGGGGATCGAAGACTCCAGAGGGGAGGGGGCACACCTCAACGTTTGATGGTCTGCACAAGAAAAAGAGGTCGGGGTGGGGATGCACCCTGACTCATTGGTGGCCGCATAAGGAGCGGCAACCAACTAATCGGTCGGACAAAAGTCACAATCGATCAGGACTGATCAGTGGGACATCAGGTCCGACCGATTGACTAAAGATGGATCAAGTTAGGGTGTCGATCCAAGCACGGAGTTATCGACGGGCAACCATTTCAAATACCGACGAGCAGTTTGATGGGGTTACCAAAGGGTGGCTGGTGGGATACTTACGGGCACCAATGCGAAGGTGCCAACGGACAACATTGGAAGAGGTGCCAACCAGCACCATTAGAGGGTTTACCGACGAGCACCATTGCGGAGGTGCCAATGGGCACTGTTGAAGGAGGTACTGACGGGCACCATTATGGAGGTGCCAACATGCACCAATGAAAGACGTGCCAACGGGAACCATTGCGGAGGGCCAACGGACACCATTGCGGCGGGAACCATGGTCGCATGTCTGCCTGCAGTACTGCAAGCATGCTTTAGATCCGTCAACAGACGACACTTCGAGAGAGAGAGGTGAGGTGACATCGGACATAGAACATTGGAGATGGTTTTTGGATCAACCATGATTGGCGATAGATGGACCGGATAGCATGAGCGTGGTGTACGGTTGGATGAGAGATAACTACCTTAAAGAGGCTCTTTTGTGTAATCTTATGTTTATAATGGAAAGTTGCATTATAGACGAGGTCCTATGGATGTAATCCAGTTTGGGTTTTCCACGTAAAAGAAAAATGATTTTGTCTTGTGTTTACTTTGGATGTTTTGGCCCCTCTTTATGCTCTCGATTATGTATGTGCTCCACTGCTTCCGCGGCACACACCAATCATAGTCGCATAAGTTAAGGAATCTAAAAAATGGGAGCTTAGAAGGTTCCATATAAGGATTTTAAAAAATAAAGGCCCCCTAGGCTCCTCTAAACAATAATAATTATGTATAAAAACCTTGAGTCTTTATAGTTAGTTACCTAGAAACTCCAACTTTTGGATTTCAAACGTATGATACAATTATAAGCTGAAAACAAATCCTATTTTTTTGGTTTTCAAATTTATTTTATCTTTATGAGTTATGAATATTTCAATTTATTGAAAGGGAGAATTCTAGTTAGACCAATGAAGGGTTATAATTGCTGTATTCCTCATGTCAAGGAGATTAACTTTTAGGTGACTAGGAATTCTTAAAACTAGCATAGTTTGTCACTTTAGGATTTTACCGGTTAATCTCAGAAGTCCCATCTCAGATGTACACTAGAGAAGAGTTGTCATAAGGCTTGTGTTTGAAAATAGTTTTGGAGTCTCTAGATATGACTCTATGGAGCCCCCACTTTCGTTATTGAACGAGATTACTGATTAAAATTTATGTTGTGGCCTCTTGTATGGGTGTGTGATGTGAGAATAATATATATAACAAGTAATCAGTACAAGAGAATAACTTAAGAAATAGGGAATTAGTCGTATGGATGGAGAGAGATTGCTTGATTTTTTCTTGGAGTGAGGGAAGACAAGTTTTTTTTTTTTGTGTGTGTTGGGGTTGGGGGGTAGGAAGGAGTGGAATGTTATGAAAGGCGGAGGAATATAGCTCATTGTGTGACAGCACAAGTCCACTAGCTAAAACACTAACCTCTGGATATACAATCACACAACTAATTGCACAGCCGCAAACCTCATTGTGCGACCGTACAATTCCCACAACTAAAAAATACATGTTTGACTATGTGGACGCTCATGCGATTGTGCGTTGTGCATGATGTTGTGCTGGCGCACAATGATTTGTATGCCCACACAATCAGCAACTCCCTTTGCGCGATGGCCACATAGGCAGTTTTGTGGTCTTGGACCACATATGCACCTATGCAATCATACATGACAATAATGTGAACTTGGAGTCGACAAATGGTGATAGATTGGAAAGCCAAACTGGAGGTTCGGCATAGCATTGAGAAGAAAGGATGTCAAGACGTTGTGGAATCTTCTTGCCATTGGAAAGCAGAGCTATGGAGGAAGGACATTGGCAAGTAAGAATTTCTTGCAGAAAAATAGAAAAAACAATCACAAGTCACAAGTTTGGGTTGACTCAACACTAGTAAAACTGTGGTTGAGCATCATAAACTGAATACTAAGTCAGAAAATTCACACAAGATGTGAAGTAACCCCTAAAATCAAGAAACTGTCTCATCACTAGAAATCCCCAAAAAGGGACATAGACAAAAATAAAAGTGAACTGCATATATCAAATGCATATATCTTTTGGTTATGAACATTCTCATCTCACAATCTTTCCATTTAAACTGTAATTTTGTAAAGCACATAGCAGCATCAAAAGGGTTTGAGGATTGTGTTCTGGTTTTACTCAAGCACGCCTGCAACATAAGCATTCAGGGTAAGCAATTCAAACTACAGAAAACTCTCTCTCTCTCTCTCTCTCTCTCTCTCTCTCTCTCTCTCTCTCTCTCATTTTGATTTCAGTCTACCTATGCAGATATAGACGGAAATAATCCTTTATGGCTTGCCATCACTGCAAAGCACCACAGAATTTTCAACCTCTTGTACCATTATGCATGCACCTCTAATCCCTACACTGGTGGCAATCTTCTCTGCCTTGCAGCAGAAAGAAATGATCTTTTCACAATGAAGGAGCTATTAAAACATGGTTTAAACATAGATTCAAAGAACAATAAAGGATTAACTGCGCTACAAGTAGCTTTGGATGAAAACCAAGTAGACATAGTGAGGGTTTTGGTCATGAATGGAGCCAATGTAGAAGAAGCAAATCTAAATGGGTGGGGAACGAGAAAAATGACCCCTGCAGACTTGGAAGAAATGGTGCAAAAGAGAGATGTTGGCTATCCGATAGCAGTAGTAGAACCCCCCAAAGAGATCATGCAAACAAAGGAGTTTGGGGAGCAAGGCAATATGCAGAGGTGGAGCAGAATAGGTGCACTTTGTCTAAGGGTTAGTGTGTATAAAGGCCACCCATTGCTGAGGAATCATTGTGCAGAAGCTGGGAAGGTGATAAGTTTGCCAAGCACCATGGAAGACCTCAAAAGGATCATTGGTATGTATATTTTTATTCATTTGATAACATCAAATCATATCAAACGCTTCAGTGCATAATATAACGTAATCAAGATCTATAGCACCTATCAGCGACAGACCTTTCTATTTACGTCTCTTATTTCTTGACAGGGGAGAAATTTGGAATTGATGTGAATGACACAGTTATAACAAATGAGGAAGGAGCAGAGATAGACTCCATCGAAGTAATTAGGGATAATGATAGACTGTTCATAGTTAAAGATTCTTAGACTAGATGCTGAAAAATTGCAAGCAAATGTAAGTTCATTGTGCTAAGAAAGCTGCAATTGCTTCCTATGATAGACTATCCAAGCAGTCCTAAATTGCCAAAGAGAGTTACAAAATGACAACACATTATTGCTTGTAATTTGTCATAAAGCATGATTCAACAACTTTGCTTGTGCTATAGTAAAACAATCTCGTTTAGTTCAAGGTACATGCATTTGTGTGATTTCACGAAACTGTAATTTTTTTTGTTTCTCTTTGAAAATCAATAAAGAATATATGTACAAAATAAAATCACATGAATGCGTGAAAGGTCGATATGAAAGTAAAATTGAATGAGAAAATATGGAATGATGGATGGACCAGAGCTAACCAAACCTTAGTTCAATTTTGCTTTCGTCCTACAAGTTGAAGCCAACAACCTGATGAAAATTTTTTAAATTATCAAAGCCAATATATGTAGTCATAAGCCAATGGACTTCACAGTCGTTTCTTTTTTTCTTTTGCAAACGTTCCACCACATCATACATGGTAACCAATCCTCTTAATTGTGTTCTAACCATATCCCTAAAAGAGTCACAATTTGGCAACTCCTTTACTTCACATTAGTAACACTGGGACCATATAGTTGTGAAGAATTTGACACGACACTCACTAAGTGGACTTATATTGCTTAAAGATTCGAGCGAGCTTTGAGAGAGTTTGCGGTAAGAGCTTGAGAGGTTGGAGAGAACTAGGAAAGATTGGAGAGGTTTGAGGCACCTTAGAGAGAATTAGGAGAGATTTAGAAGAGTTGTGGGATAGGGTAGAAAGAGGTAAGAAGGGTGGGGTGAATTTAAATAAAAATACGTATTTCTAACAATAATTTTTCTTACTGTTGGAGCATTGTGTCGTTCACTATGTGATGTCACAGTAGTGGTCACATATGTGGTCCTTGTAAATGCGGCATCAAGTCTGTGAACTACATATGCAGTCGCACAGGGCTAAAATAGTTATCCCACCTATGTTGCAGAATATTCTGATTCATTGACGTGAAGAAAGCACAAGTAAATCTCTAGATTTACTTGTAAACCCATTATTTGACCAACGCCACGTCGGATTTCCACTCAAACCGATTTGCTTCTCGCCAGACCCTCCTCTCTCCTCACATTGTTCACCCTCCCATTTTTATTCATGAGAGAAGAGAAGGAACATAGGGGTTCTTCTAGCTGGTGCCACCGTCCATTTTCTTCTCTAATGACCACCGCTCCATTTGGATCGAAACCCGCCGCTACAACTTAGGCAATATCTGACCTCTGATCTCATTCTCCCCTAGTTTCCCTTTTTTTCATGTTGCAATGGATTGATTTCGATATCACATGTATTAGGGGAAATTAATTATCGGTGTTTTGTTGATCATTTCCATCTGTGTTCGAGATTGATTTCGATATCATCAATGTCAGGGACTGATTTTGATCATCTCTTTGTTAGGATTTTGTTGATCATTGTCATACATTGACATCACAATACGAATGAGATCGGATCTAGTCAAGTAAAAAAAAAACTATTAACTGTATTGCTGGATACAAACAAGCGCTCGAAAAAAAGGATTTATTAGCCTTTACCAATCGGTTTACTTGTCTGAATGGATTTACTTCTATTTACTTTACGGGTCGGAGATTTAGGGTGTGTTTGGCATTGGTTTTGGAGGCCTAGTTTTGCGTCAAAACTAGTTCCGCTTGCCAAACTGGTTTTGGTATAAGATTTTAGTGCGCTTGGGATTCGATTAGAAAATTGGTTTTCCAAAACCAAAACCAGAAAATCATCAAAATCCAAAAGCAGAAATTTTCTGCTTTTGGGTTCTTCTTTTGGGTTCTTGAGGCAACAAGGCAAAACAATAATTAAAAAAAATTATTGTGAATAACATATATGTTGTAGAGAGAAACTATTGTAAAGAGAAAAAATTAAACCCAAGAGAATATATACATATCATATTGTAGAGAGAGAAAATTATTATAGAGAGAATACTTTAGAGAAAATATATGATAGATATAAAAATATTATAGAGAGAGAAAATTCTAAAAAGAAGAATATAGATAGAGAGTATTAAATAAATAAATATATAGTGAGAGAAAATATTGAAGATAAAAAATATTATAGAGAGAGAATATTGTAGAGAGAAAATATTATAGAAAAAGAATATTTTAGAGAGAAAAATATTATAGAAAGATAATATTTTAGAGAGAATATGTTATAGAGAGTAGTTTAGATAGAAAACATTGTAGAGAGAGAAAAAAACATAAAGATGAGAAAATATTAATAATAGTGAGAGAATATATCATAGAGAGAGAAAATATAATAGAAATAGAATATTTTAGAGAGTGAAAATATTATAAAAAGAGAATATTTTAGAGAGAGAAATGTCATAGAGCGAAAACTTTGTAGAAATAGGATATTTTAGAGAGAAAAAATATTGTAGAAAGAGAATATTTTAGAGAGAGAAAATATTATAGAGAGAGAATATTTTAGAAAGAAAAAATATTGTAGAGAAAGAAAAAATTATAGAAAGAGAATATTTTATAGAGATACAATATTATAGAAAGAAAATATTTTAGAGAGAGAATATATTATAGAGAAAAATTTAGAAAAGAAATATTATAGAGAGATAAAATAACGTAGAGGGAAGAAAATATAAATTATAGAGAGAAGATATCATAGAGAGAGAAAATGGTCAAGAGAGAAAATATTATAGAAAGAATATTTTAGAGAGAGAAAATACTATACAAAGAGAATATTTTAGAGAGAGAAATATTGTAAAGAGAAAACATTGTAGAATATGATATTTTAGAGAGAACATTTTATAGAAAGAGAATATTTTACAGAGAGAAAATATTATAGAGAGAGAATATTTTAGAAAGAGAAAATATTGTAGTGAGAGAAAATGACATAAAGAGGAAAAAATATTATACAGAGGAAATATCATAGAGAAAAAATGGTATAGAAAAAAATATTGTTGAAAAAGATCGAAGATATTACAGATAGAAAAAATGTTATAGAAAGATAATATTTTATAAAGAGAAAATAATGTAAAGAGAAATGATGTAGAAAGAGAATATTATAGAGAGAAAAAATATTGTACAAAAAAAATATTTTAGAGAGAAAATATTGTAAAGATAAAATATTTTAAAAAATAAATATTTAAAATAGAAACTGAATGAGAGAAAATATTATAGAGAAAAAATATCATAGAGAGAAAAAATGGGGTAGAGAGAGGAGAAATAATATTGTAGAGAGAAAATATTAGAGAAAATGTTATAGAGAGAATATTTTTAGAGAGAGAAAATCTTGTAGCAAGAGAATATTTTAGAGAGAGAAAATATTATAGAATGAATATATTATAAAGAGAATATACTATAGAAAAAGAATGTGATGGATAAAGTATGTTATATAGATAATGTTTTACAAATAGAATATTTAAAAATGGAGAAAATAACTGCAAAACTAGTTTTAGGTTCAAAACTGGTTTTATTGCCAAATGCTCAAATATTGATAAATCTAGAACTGGTTTTCGATAAGCTAAAACTGGTTTTGCACAAAACTGGTTCTTGGTATTCCAAAATCAAAACCTAAAATTTTAAAACCAATGCCAAACACACCCTTAGTAAATTGCCTTTCCGGTACATTTTAAGTTCAATTAGAACATTTATTTTTTCTGAAGACCATGAAAAGTAGGCTATCGAGTATACTTAAGCAACCCCTCCCCACAAAAAAAAAAAAGGAAAATTCTGGATGACCTAAAGGCCTCCTATCCATGGAAAGACTTCTATCAATTGGGCATCCCTCTATTCTATTCGATAGAAATGGAGGGTTTTTCGTTTTCAAAGTAGCACTTTGATAGCCACTTGTTCTCGATGACACCCAAATCCTCAATGTACATGGAGCATGATGTAATAACTAAGAATCGGCAGGTAAAATTTTGAAAAAGTTATTATTACCTGCATTGTCACTCGCCGGAGGTATCGTCGGCCGCCCGTGTCCGGACTGGACTCGTCGGGCACCGGGGTGGCGTCGCCTGCCTATGTCTAGGAAATCTTACAGAACCGACGCCTAACCTTGAGCCTCACCTTTCGAGCCATAATTCCTCATCGTGAAACGAAACAGGACGGGATCGATCAGTTGAGAGCGAGGGAGTGGAAGGAGAGGGAGGGAGGGAGGCGGAAGGCGGAAGGCGGAAGGAGGAAGAAGGAGAGGAGGTGGTGGCGGTGGCGGTGGCGGTGGCGGCCGGTGACCTGCACTATCATAGTGTCGAAACGAACAGTTGAAAGGAAAAAATAGAAAAATTTTATTCACACCCCAAAAATGATGAACATAACCCGTTTCTCATTCGGCACTTAACTACCGAACACATAAAATTCCTTGGCTTTTTCTGCTTATGGGTGTTCATGGTCCGGGTTGATTAGGTTTTTTGATAAATTTGAAATCGAATCGGAGTTGATCGGTTCTCTAAAAAATGGAACCAAATTAAACCATTCATGACTTGCAAAAAAAAAAAAAAAATCATTCCTTGGTAAAAACTGAACCAAATTAAATCGAAAAAGTTCGGTTTGGCTCGGTTCAGTTCGGTTCGGTTCTGCGGGTTTTTCAGATCGCGCGATAACCTCAAAGATCGCCTCCTCGAATATTTTCAAATACTTGATTGACAAAAAGAATGAGATTGAATTGGCAGTGAACATCCAACCAAATGCTCTTGAATTGGCAGTGAGGCGTGAATGGTTGAGCCGTTGAGTTGGTTTAGATTTCACTTTTAAGCCGTTAACTTTAGGTGCTCCTATATGCCCCCGCAGAATTATTAGCAACACCCTTAACTTTTCATTTTGAGATATCTCATAAGTTGGGATTTAGAGGTCTAGTAATTATGTGGGTGCAAATAGTAACACCCTTCACTTTTTAGTTTCATCAGATGATTGAACACTTGAAAATATTGAATGCATCGAATGGTGATGATTAGGGTCACCACCTTGTAATGTACAATATTAGTGAGACTGTATAGTAGTAACTACTGAGGGTATACTACAACGGTTCGGGTTGGGTTGGTTCAGGTTAAAAAACTCACAACCCAAAACTGAACCAATCTTAACGGCATTTTTTTTTCTTTCAGAACAGAACCAAACCAAACGGTCAAAAATACCCGAACCAAATAGACCAGTTTGGTTTCGATTTGGTGGGTCAACTTTGAACCGATGAACACCCCTAGTTTTGTTATTCGGAGCTCAGTGCCGAATGAAGAAACGGGGTATGTTTATCAATTTTGGGATGTGAATAAAATTTCCCAAAATAAGGGTGTTGCACCAAAACAGGCCAAAAAATTAAAAAAAATATAGCACCGACCTGGTTGTATAAGTAACTATCAAATATGACATAATAGTGTTAAAACCGATTTTGTACAGTAACTTTGTGATTCCTTGGTATATAAGGACTCTATCGATTTCTTTTTAAGGAATGACATGTTGTGATGATAGTCGTCCGTTGCACTCTGCCTCGATAGGTGAATCACACTAAGCTCCCATTGCAAGCTATGGGGAGGTTGTGATTGGATACCACATCATTAAGTTTAAAACATTCGAAGTAAATGTTCGGGATGAATAGCATTGCTCCGGTCGAAAAGGGAAGTTGGCAATTCCCTATAGTCTACCCCCAAGCAAAAAAAGTGTTTAGATTGCAGGTGAGCATTCTCCAATGGAGATGGAGTGATATCTCACCCAACCCAAATACCCACCGCTGAAGCCATAGCCCAAGAGGATGGAGATGGAGATGGAGATAGAGACGGAGACGGAGACGGAGATGGAGATGGAGGGATTTACCATGCACCTCAAGAGGATGGAGATGGAGGGATAAATCTCACGCAACCCATAACCCAAGCGATCCGAGTTGAATGAAAGCTGAATCTCTGAAGCACCTGATGAAGGAATGGTCATGTTATCCGATCGTAAGCATTGGCCATGTCCACTTTCAGAACCATCATCGAAGACTTCAAGGAGGTGTATCGCGTTGAATGGAACAACTCGTGCGCCAACAAAATATTATCAGTAACATTCCGATCAAATACAAAAAGCGCCCTTCTCCTTCGATTTTATCTTGGGTGTAGTATCGTATCTTGAGTCGGTTCGCCGACAACTTAGCAATCATCTTATAAAGCACATTGCATGAACTAATCGGCTGGAAATGATCAAGATGGGATGGTTTGGAAAGAAAGAACAAGGTACGTCGCCTTCCGGCTATGAGGCATCTGACTCATCCGAAAGAACAACCCTTTGATTTCGACGGCTCCTTCGATGAGTGCTCTCATCACGGTGGTGCTGGCTTTGTGACTAGTCATCCTTGAAGGCGGATTTCTGCTGTAGGATTCACGATCGATCTTCAGCTATTCTTCGACAGTGATGGCAGAGATGCGGGACTTCAACTATGGTTTTTTTCATTTCAAGTCACTTCCGTCATCATCGAGTCTCGCATGCTTTTAGAGAAGGGAATAGTCACTGACTCAATGGTCATAGTGTTACTTGGTTTGCTGCTTTCCCTCTTCAGCTACAGGATCTGGTTTTCGGGGCAAGGGGCCTTGTGTGATGTTGCGGAGATAAGCTCGCCGTAATCTCCTGCCATTCTTGGTTCTCACACACAAAAAAAAAAACCTGATGTGTCATCGTTTTATCCCTTCCCTTTTTTCTATTGGCAATCCACACCTGTCGCCTTGTCACCGACCATGTGCAAGCCACTGCCTACCTCCGCCGTTTCCTCCTCCCTTTTTCTTCCTCCTCCTCTTTCGACCTCCTCCCCCTCTCCACTTCCTTTTTCCTCCACTTTTCCTCCTTATCCTGGAAATTGCGCATTCGGTCTTACCAGTCCGAATGCACCTTCAATGCATTCTATTGAGCCGGCCGAATACATAGAAGCTATATTCGGACCGGTAAAGCCTAATGCTATGAATATGCGATTTCTAAAATGAGGAGGGAAAGAGAAGGAAAAAGAAAAACGGAGGAAGAAAAAGAAGGGGAAAAAAGAGGAGAAAGAGGAGGGAGAAGGGGCAAACAAAAGGAGGAGGAAAGAGGAGGAGGAAGAAGAAGGGGACAAGGACGAGGAGGAGGAGAAGGAGGAGACAGACCGACTATAGTGGGTTATCGACGGTAGAGGCAGTTGGCAGCAGAGGCAATCGGCAGCGGCATGAGGCGGCTGGCATTGATTTGTATGTGTATAACAAAGGCAACAAAGGGGGTGACCTTTAGTTGGGGGCTATATTGGCAAAAGAGAGGGCGACCTCTAGATGGACACTGCCTTAGGTGTTTCATGAGCGGTAAGTAGCCCCATCCTTTTCTGTTATGTTTTTTTTAATGGTATTTAAAAAATACTTTACTATTATATTGGTTAAGTGAGAAACTTAATTCGAAAAGTGGTCATCTGACAGTCACGGGATGAGACAGCGACGCAAAGTGTCCCGCCATGTCGATTGTTACTTTTTTTAATCGGCGACCGTGAAACCCGGTAATTGAGTTACCGAGTTTAAAAATCGACATTTCAAATATCGGGCTACAAGTTTTGTACATGTCGGGATTAACTTTGTATGTACCTCGACTTTAATTAATTATTTGCATAATTGGAGTTAGGCGTTTGAGTATAAGGTGATTGAAAATAACATTTCAGATGTCAGGTTTTAAGTCGGTAATTATATTACCGAGTCTTACGACCACCAAAATAAAAGGGATAGTCAAAGTGTTGTAGTGCTTTGCGGTGCTGCCTCACCATGCGGCTCTATCTGTTAGTTACTTTTCGAATTAAGTTTCTCTTATGGTATGTATAATAGTAAAGTATTTTTTTAATACCATTTTTTAAAGGATAAATTACATTGACCCCCTTGGATTATCAGACAATTACATTGGCACCCCCTCTTGTTTTTGAAATTACACTGGCACCCTCCTGTCAGGCTTGTCTTCTAAGCGACGTTAACACATGATATAAACTCCCGAATTTACCCCCTCCTCCTCCTCCTCTCTTTATCAAACTCGACCACCATCTTCACCACCCTTTCGGCCAACTCCTCCTCTCCACCACTACTCCACCTCTCCATCTTTCTTGATTTCGGCTACCATATCTCTGCACCACCATCTCTTCCTCAACCTCCACCACCCCCACTTCAATTTCGACCAAGGCATGGAGGGACGGGGGGGAGGGATGGGTGATTACGGCTATGGGGAAGAGGAAAAAGAAGAGGAGGGGGGAAGATGAGGTTTTGGCCACCACCTCCTCCTAACACCACATTCAATGCACCATTCTCCTCCATCATTTCGGCTAAAAATGAAAGGTACAAGGCAGATGGTGATTTTGGCCAAGCATGGGGGAAAGGAAAAGAGATGGCCGAAGAATGAGTAGAGCTCGCTGGAGAATGGCCGGATCTGGATAGAGCTTGCAGGTGGATGGCTGGATCTTGGCAAATATTGTTGGAGGATAACCAAATCTGGCAAGAGAACGCATGAGGATGGCGGACCTGGACGGAGTTGGCCAAATATGCGGGCACCACTAGAAATCCCTTTTTCTTTCCTGCTATCTATCTTTTTTCTCTCATGTCAAAAGACTAGACCATGATTGTTTAAAGAAAGGTAAACTATGCATTTCTAAATTAAAGTGGGGCTGACAGTATATGTCAGTATTTTTTATTTATTTATGTAACGGTTGATTAACAGACGGGGCTGTCTGATACAGATAATCTATATAACAAGGGACGGCGGTCTACATGCTGACTAGACAAAACGGAACAACTTGCTGACTAGACAAAAATGGACGGATAGATTTGATCATCATCTCTTGATCTAACCATAGAGTGGGGCTCATCCCTTTACTTCTTCACAAGGGAAGTCCCTCAATTAATACAGAATTAATTGGCTCACAAAGAAGGCAACCCAATCATCTGAAATCCCTCACGAAAATCACTCTCAAATCTCAATTATTATAAGAATCTTTAGCGTAAATTACACTTTGCCCCCTGAAGTTTAGCTTTAAAACACTAAACTCCCTTATAGCTATAAAACAACATTTTGCCCCCTTCAATTCAGTTTCGATCAGATAAAAATCACCAAACAAGGAAATTATGTAGTTGACAAAAGGGTGTATTGTGCTAACATTTCAAACTTTAGGGAGCGATTTGGAACAAAATAAACTACATGGGAGTTAAGTGTTTTTGAGCAAAACTACAGAGGGGCAAAGTGTAATTTATCCTAATCTTTGGAAAATTTTATTCATACCCCAAAAATCTGTAACTAGCCCCCGTCTCCCTATCGTTTCTCAATAACTTGCTCAGCGAACCTTTAATACCAACATTTTCCTTTTCTTTTGTACCCCAAACCTCAAAGCCCTAACTTAGCATCTTTTGTACCCCCAACCTAACCCAACCCAAGGTCTCTTTGAACTTCCTTAGCCCTAGCCTAATCCGTCGGGTTGGCAAGGTTGATAAACGGGGCAAAACACCCAACCCGAACCCGACCCGTTTAATAAACGGGTCAAAAACTTAAACCCAAACCCGACCTGTTTAACCCGTTTACTAAATGGGTCGTATAGGGTCGGGTTGGCTCAACAGAACCCATGTAAACCTACCGGGTTGGGTCAAGACAAGTCGGATTAGGCCGAATTTGATCGGATTGGGTCAGGTTGGCTCGGGTTGGGTCGGGTTGACACGACCCATTTGGTAAACTGGTCAAGTTGGGTCAATCGGGCTATAAGTACAAACCCGAACCCGACCCATTAAACAAACACATACCCGCTAACTTCGGGTCGGGTTCGGGTCGGGTCAAGGATTGCCACCCCTACCTTCAAGTACCAGCCAACTGCATGGGGTTTATTTAAGAGTGGGGTGTATTCAAGAGTGCATATAATTAGCGTATATATAAGGGGGTATGTGTTTGATTGGGGTATAATTAAGTTGGAGCGGGCCATTTAACTTTATTAGTTTAGGGTCTAGATACAATTAATTAAATGGGTCGGGTTCGGGTCTAGGGGTTTTGGACATGACCCGAAACTAGACACGAAACGATTAGTTAAACGGGTCTCTCTCTCTCTCTCTCTCTCTCTCTCTCTCTCTCTCTCTCTCTCTCTCTCTCTCTCTCTCTCTCTGCGTGTCTGTGTTTGTGCCCGTGCTAAATGGCTACCAAATCGACCCGGTGATTTGGTTACCTCACTCACGGCCGGCAGCCTCTCAGCCCACAGCCACCATACCCACCATTTAGGCCCGGCCCATTATGAAAAAAAAAAATATATAAAAAGGTCCCATTTAGAATTTTCGCCTTAGGTCTCAGTTTGTATCGAGACGGCCCTGCTCTCTCTCTCTTTCTCTCTCTCTCTCTCTTTCCCCACGGTCTATCTCTCTCTCTCTCTCTCTCTCTCTCTCTCTCTCTCTCTCTCTCTCTCTCTCTCTCTCTCTCTCTCCCCCCCCCCCCCCCCCCGGGGTAGCGGAGTTGGGGATTGGTTGGTCGCACCAAAGGCTCCCGCTTCGTGCCAATCGGCACGGGCATGCCGAAGGCGGTCAGGTGTGTTGTCGTCGCATACGACACTACAAGAAAGAGGGTCTTTACTGACGGACATTATTATTACCGTCGGTAATAATAAACTTTTTTACCGACGATGACTATAATATCCGTCGGTATTATAACTTCAATTTTTTAAATTTTTTTGCACATTTATTACCGACGGTCAAATAGATTTCGTCGATAAAATGATTTATACCGACGATACATATATGTCCCGTCGGTAATATACTTTATACCGACGGCTACATAAATACCGTCGGTAAAATGTCACGACGAAACTCAGGGTAAAAACCGAGCCTCTGGAATAAAATGTGACCCTGAGTTTCGTCGGCGAGTTTTACCGACGGACTTTATATGTCCGTCGGTATAACTAATTATACCGATGGAAATTTTATGGCCGTCGGCACGATACCGACGGTAATTAAATATCCGTCGGTAAAATTGTCCCGACGAAACACAGGGTAAAAACTGAGCCTCTGGAAAAAAAAATGGAACCCTGAGTTTCGTCGGTGATTTTTACCGACGGACGTTATATTTCCGTCGGTATAACTAATTATACCGACGGAAATTATATGTCCGTCGGTACGATACCGACGGTAAATAAATATCCATCGGTAAAATTGTCCCGACGAAACTCAGGGTGAAACCCGAGTCTCTGGAAAAAAATTGGAACCCTGAGTTTCGTTGCTGATTTTTACCGACGAAAATTATACTACCGTCGGTATAAAGTAATTATACCGACGGAAGTTATAAGTTCCGTCGGTAAAAACCCGTCTAGTATACCTAACAGCCACCCCTTTTCTTTTTCTGTTTCGACCGAATCTGGCGCCCCTCTCTGAATCTCTCTCTCTCTCTCTCACCGATCGACCCGACCCGTCCGGCGACCCCGTCCCCCTCCGGCAGCCGCGCGATCCCCTCCGGCCACCCATCCCCCTCCCGGCCACCCATCCCCCTCCGGTCCTCCGCCCCTCCCCAGCCTCCCGGCCCTCTCTCTCTCTCTCCCCGGCCTCCTCCCCCCCTCCCCGGCCTCCCTAGCCTTCCCTCTCTCTCTCTATACTTCCTCCCCTCACCTCTCTCTCTCTCTCTCGATCTAAACCCCCCCTCCAGCCGGCCACCCATCCCCTCCCTTGCACCTCCGGCCACCCCTCCCCTTTCTCGCGCCACCGACTGCGACACCAGTTCTCCTCCTCCTTCTCGAGGCCTGCCGACCATCGCTGGTGAGGTCCTCCTCCTCCTCCCTTTCCCCCTTAGGTTAATTTGTTCCAAATTGTATACTAAAGTTTGAAATGTTATCTTATCAAAATTGCATACTAATTTTGTCATCTACGTACTGAATTCCCATATGAAAATTGCATACTTATTTGATAATTTCTATCTTATCAAAACTGAATTGAATGGGGGGAATAGAATGGGAATGTATCCATTCATACGATTCATTCATATGAGTTATTATCATACGATTCATATGAGTTATTCCAATTCATTCATATGAGTAATTTTTATCTTATCAAAACTGGTTAATTCCCTCATTTGGTAATTTTTACACTGTTTTAAAACTCGGCCGAGTCGACTCGACTCGGCTGAGTTTCGATCCGACTCGGTCCAAAACTCGAGTTTCGATCCGACTTGGCTGAGTTTCGATCCGACTCGAGTTTTGTCGGGTTTTAGCCGAGTTGTCGTGTCTACTCGACTCATTAAGGTTTCGAGTCGAGTCAAGTTTTCGTGTTTTAAAACATTGATTTTTATCCTATCAAAACTGAATTGAATGGGGGAATGGGGGGCAAAATGTAGTTTTTAGACTAGGGTGAGCGTCGGTTTTGTCGGTCGGTTTCGGTGTGGGTTTTGTCGGTTATATTTTTTTTCGGTTTACGAAAAATCAAAACCGAAACCGAAACCGAAATGGTCGGTTTTTGTCGGTTCGGTGTGATATGAGGTATGCTAAAGCCATAAATCTACTCGAGCGACAGAGAGAACCGTCAGACCCCAAGTGTGTACTTGATGAGGCTCCCTGACTTGTTGACTTACTGTCGCATAACTTTGGTGCTATGCCTAGCATTCGAACTATCAACAGTTCAAATGCTGGCCAGCAACCCTAGGTTTACTATGTGACTAGTCTACTCATCATAATACACTCATCCATTAGGGATGTGGATGGCATGTAGAAGTTTTGGTTCGGTGTTCCATACCCGGGAACTGAAACCGAAATTGTGCGGAGTCTTATAACATTGTTTGAAATTATATGTCAGGTGTTGTATAGCCAGATAGACGAAGATGTCTTCGATCGATAAGAGTTGGATGCGTAATTCGAATCGCATGAGCCAAGAGTACAGAGAAGGAGTCAGGAAATTTCTGGATTTTGCATTTGAGCGTCTTGCACCGCTTGATGAAAAAATTGTGTGTCCCTGTATAGACTGCGGAAGGGTGATTAGGAAGGTTCGAGAGGAATGTGAGGTTGATCTGGTAATGCGTGGCATTAACATTAGCTATACCCGTTGGTTCTCGCACGGTGAGGAGCTAGATGCAGTCCCCATGGCAGCTCACGGTGAAACTTCAAACACAGTGATCGCTGATGATAATATCAATACAGACGATGACGATGACATGCAGGGTATGATACATGATTTGCAAGGTGGAATAGGCACGGAAACATCGTCAGGTGATCAGCCCAATATCGAAGCGGACAAGTTCTACAGATTGCTTAAAGATGCCGAACAACCTCTATACCCGGGGTGTGAGAAGTTTTCAAAACTCTCTTTCACTGTAAAGCTTCTTCATTTGAAGTGCCTCAATGGTTGGAGTAATAAGTCATTTAATATGTTGGTAGAGTTGCTGAAAGAGGCTTTTCCTATGGGTGAGACAGTACCGAAATCATTCTACGAGGCGAAGAAGACAATTAAAGATCTCGGTCTGGGTTATGAGAAAATTGATGCATGCGTGAACGATTGTATGTTGTACCAGAAAGAGTACGAACATGCGCGGTCATGCCACATATGCGGAGCAACGAGATATAAAGAGACGAATGCCGAGTCTAGTACCAGTCGAAGGAAGAAAAATGTATCTGCAAAGGTTCTCCTATACTTCCCGCTCAGGGACAGGCTTCAGAGGTTGTTTATGTCATCGAAGACTGTTGAGCACATGAGGTGGCATGCACGAGAACGTACAGATGACGGGATTATGAGACATCCGGCCGACTCTCTGACGTGGAAAGATTTTGATCATACCTATCCTGAATTCGCATGTGAAGTTCGCAACGTCAGGTTAGGGCTTGCTAGCGATGGCTTCAATCCCTTTGGGAATATGAGTGTGTCGTACAGCATTTGGCCAGTTGTCCTAGTTCCATACAATTTGCCTCCCTGGATGTGCTTAAAAAAGCCATACAAAATGCTCTCCTTGCTCATTCTCGGACCCAGGTCGCCTGGTAATGATATTGATGTTTACATGCAGCCGTTGATTGAGGAATTTAACGAGTTATGGAAAGTTGGGGCCGATACGTATGATGCCTCGTTGCGCCAGAATTTTCGGATGCATGCGGCACTTCTATGGACCATCAACGATTTTCCTGCATATGCCAACTTATCTGGGTGGAGTACTAAAGGAAAATTGGCGTGCCCTACATGCAATAAGGAGACAGATTCATTACGGTTGAAGAACGGAGGCAAGTTCTGTTATATGGGCCATCGAAGATTCCTTGTTGACGGCCATAAGTGGAGGCAGAACAAAAGAGCTTTCAACGGCAAGAAGGAACTTGCAAAGGCCCCGGAGCAGCTTTCGGGGGTAGAAGTCTTGTGCGAATTGGATCAGCTTGATGCCGTGGCACTTGGAAAAGGTAAAAAGAAGAGAACGCATGAAGATTCTACGCGTGAGCATAACTAGAAGAAGAAGAGTATTTTCTTTAAACTACCGTACTGGAGCAGCCTAGTCTTGCGGCATAACTTGGATGCCATGCATA
Organism: Chamaelirium japonicum; assembly: GCA_947650365.1. NCBI lineage: Eukaryota > Viridiplantae > Streptophyta > Magnoliopsida > Liliales > Melanthiaceae > Chamaelirium > Chamaelirium japonicum. The sequence goes on along the minus strand of OX393553.1, from coordinate 24,304,389 downwards.
TCGAGAAAAATATGTGTGACAATATTATAGGAACACTGCTGAATCTCGACGGTAAGACGAAGGATAATCTTAAATCTCGTCTCGATCTTAAGGAGTTGGGCATCCGAAAATCACTTTATCCCCAAGAGATTGGGGATAAGTATGCGTTGCCAGTTGCATGCTACACCATGAGCTCACAGCAAAAGACAGCCTTATGTGTATTCCTACGATCTGTGAAAACGCCAGACGGTTATTCTTCGAATATCACACGATGCGTGCAAGAGAACGGCCGGAAGTTGTCTGGATTAAAGAGCCATGATTGTCATGTTCTTATGCAGCGATTGTTATCTCTTGCTATACGTGGGAATTTAACCGAACAGGTGTCCGGTCCGTTAATTGAGCTCAACACTTTTTTCAGACAGTTGTGCTCGAAGGTACTTAGAGTGGACCAACTTGAACAGATGGAGAGGGATATTGCGCTCACATTGTACAAGTTAGAGATGATATTTCCACCTTCCTTCTTTGATGTCATGGTGCATTTGACCGTTCACTTGGCAAATGAGGCCAAACTCGGCGGCCCAGTTCATTACCGCTGGATGTATTTTATCGAGAGGTAATCGTCTCGTCTCATTCGCACAATGTATTTGATCGTTCTTGATATATTCATCCAAATATTTTTTTCTCAAATTAGGTACTTGCGAACATTGAAATCATATGTTCTAATAAAAGTCGTCCGGAGGGATCAATTGCTGAAGGATACCTAGCAGAAGAATGTCTAACATTCTGCTCAAGATACCTACATGGTATAGACACGCGATTCAATCAACTTGAGCGGAACTATGACGGTGGTCCAATAGACTTCGATGGGGGTTTGTCTATATTTGCCGAAATGGGTAGACCTGTAGGAGGAGGCAAAACCCGTCGATTGTCTGTAGATGAGATTCAACAGGCACATATGTATGTGTTGCACCAATGTGATGAAGTATGGTCATTCATTGAGTAAGCATTTTACGATCATTTACTCATTCTTTCAGTCCATTCATTAAGTATATGTGCTAATTATAATCTAATTCATAACCGGTAAAACAGGAAGCATAAAGCCATCATTAATAATCGGGGTACTCAAAATGCTCCCCAAATTCATGATCGTGAATTCCCATCGTGGTTCGAGAAACACATAAGTATTCACATCATTACTGAATTTCATTGACATCCATTACCGAACAATAATTATGTGTTCATATCATGAATGTCATATGGTTATTATAGGTACAAGAGCTGCACGACAACCACGATCCGCTGATGAATGAGGATCTCTGGCGCTTATCTTGTAGTCCTTTGCAAGACGCAATATCGTACGATGGTTATATCGTGAACGGTTATAGATTTCGGACGAAAGATAGTGAAAAATCACGAAGAACCCAAAATAGTGGGGTTGTCGTCAACGGTGAGCAAGAAGAATTAGAAAATATCGACTTCTACGGCGTCCTCAACGAGATTCTCGAGATTAAATTCCTTGGCCAAAATCGGATCGTATTATTCAAATGTGATTGGTATGATGTTAATAATCGCGGGACTGGTTATAATGTCGACAAATACGGTTTTATCAGCATCAACACTGGCAAGAGATTGAATACCCAATATGAAGATCCATTCATTCTTGCCTCTCAAGCGCAACAGATATTTTATGCACCGAATAATACCTCTCCAGGTTGGCAAATTGTAGTCAGGTCACCACCCAGAGATTTTTATGACATGGGAGACAAGGATGCGGGGGTCGTCGATGATGATTTGGATGCATACCAGAATGATGAGATAATCATTGTCGATGCAGTGCACGACGAAAATGAAGATGTCGACAATATAAACTGGACAGCGAATGCAGATCAAATAATAGAAAAGGGAAGCGATAAGAGTGACAGAGATGAGACAGAAAATGACTAGACCGTATGTAAATGAAATTGTTTTATATTTAAATCAAATTGTTTCATATATAAATCATATTGTTTCATATGTATATCATATTGTTTCATATGTAAGTCATACCGTTTCACCGATTCATATGTAAATCATACCGTTTCATATGTAAATCATACCGTTTCACCGATTTACGATCCGATCGATTCATCGATTTAGAGTCTAAGTGTTGGAAAATCATAAGTTAGCGTGTTTCGGATATGAAATAGGTTTGGATTCGATCGGATCGTCAACGGATCGGCATTCGATAATTCGAACTTGGAATTATTCCGTATTTCGGACTTGCGAGCGGGTTCTAATTGGATATTTGACCAATTTACGATCCGATTCACCGATTTAGAGTCTAAGTGTTGGAAAATCATAAGTTAGCGTGTTTCGGATATGAAATATGTTTGGATTCGATCCGATCGTCATCGGATCGGCATTCGATAATTCAAACTTGGAATTATATTCCGTATTTCGGACTTACGAGCGGGTTCTAATTGGATATTTGACCAATTTACGATCCGATTCACCGATTTAGAGTCTAAGTGTTGGAAAATCATAAGTTAGCGTGTTTCGGATATGAAATAGGTTTGGATTCGATCCGATCGTCATCGGATCGGCATCCGATAATTCGAACTTGGAATTATATTCCGTATTTCGGACTTGCGAGCGGGTTCTAATTGGATATTTGACCAATTTACGATCTGATTCACCGATTTAGAGTCTAAGTGTTGGAAAATCATAAGTTAGCGTGTTTCGGATATGAAATAGGTTTGGATTCGATCCGATCGTCATCAGATCGGCATTCGATAGTTCGAAGTTGGAATTATTCCGTATTTCGGACTTGCGAGCGGGTTCTAATTGGATATTTGACCAATTTACGATCCGATTCACCGATTTAGAGTCTAAGTGTTGGAAAATCATAAGTTAGCGTGTTTCAGATATGAAATAGGTTTGGATTCGATCCGATCGTCATCGGATCGGCATCCGATAATTCGAACTTAGAATTATTCCGTATTTCGGACTTGCGAGCGGGTTATAATTGGATATTTGACCAATTTACGCTCCGATTCACCGATTTAGAGTCTAAGTGTTGGAAAATCATAAGTTAGCGTGTTTCGGATATGAAATAGGTTTGGATTCGATCCGATCGTCATCGGATCGGCATCCGATAATTCCAAGTTGGAATTATTCCGTATTTTGGACTTGCGAGCGGGTTCTAATTGGATATTTGACCAATTTACGATCCGATTCACCGATTTAGAGTCTAAGTGTTGGAAAATCATAAGTTAGCTTGTTTCGGATATGAAATAGGTTTGGATTCGATCCGATCGTCATCGGATCGGCATCCGATAATTCGAACTTGGAATTATTCCGTATTTCGGACTTGCGAGTGGGTTCTAATTGGATATTTGACCAATTTACGCTCCGATTCACCGATTTAGAGTCTAAGTGTTGGAAAATCATAAGTTAGCGTGTTTCGGATATGAAATAGGTTTGGATTCGATCCGATCGGCATCGGATCGGCATCCGATAATTCGAAGTTGGAATTATTCCATATTTCGGACTTGCGAGCGGGTTCTAATTGGATATTTGACCAATTTACGATCCGATTCACCGATTTAGAGTCTAAGTGTTGGAAAATCATAAGTTAGCGTGTTTCGGATATGAAATAGGTTTGGATTCGATCCGATCGTCATCGGATCGGCATCCGATAATTCGAACTTGGAATTATATTCCGTATTTCGGACTTGCGAGCGAGTTATAATTGGATATTTGACCAATTATAACTGTTTCATATGTAAATCATACTGTTTCATATGTAAATCAAACTGTTTCATATTGTTTCATAAATCATATTGTTTCATATGTAAATCAAACTGTTTCATATTGTTTCATATGTAAATCATACTGTTTCATATGTAAATCAAACTGTTTCATATTGTTTCGTATGTAAATCTTACTGTTTCATATGTAAATTAAACTGTTTCAGATGGCATCACGGTCATATGTTCGTAGAGGCAGGGGTGGGGCAGCTCGGAGCGCTCCGGCTGCCACCCCAGGGTCCGAGGCTGAGCCGTCCGGATCTGGTAGTGCTGCTCCTCTCTCCACACCAGCTTCTGATGTGGTCGCAGCCTCCGGAGCTTCGAGCAGTGCTCAGCACTCGGCTACAGCGTCTACGCCCACAGGTAATGTTTAGATCTAAAGTTTTATACATGTTGTAAATACTTCTTCAGTACTAATGTATATTTTATTTGCAGGGCCAAGGATCACCAGGCACGTAGGCGACCGGGGCATGACGACGGCCCGGCGCTTGTCGGCCTTACGCGAGCCGCTGTCCCTACAGTAGAGCGGCAGGACATTTGTGGGCGAGCACGCTTCTGACGCCGCCACGTGGGTCGGCATTATAGTACGGGAGGAGAGGAATGCCCCGATTGTGGGGTTAAGGGGGTGGAAGAACATTGATGCATCCTATAAGGAAAGGATGTATCAGCAGTTTTTGGTACGTTAGTTTCATTAAAGCATTTTAGAATAATATCGTACTTCTTTATAATTTGATTTGATAAAATGACTTGTTTCTAAATTGATTTTACAGGAGAAATTTATATGGGAGAACATGGAAACCGACACCCATCGGGAGGACTTGTGGAAGATGATGGGTGAGCGGTACAGGGATTACCGTCACGAGCTCTACCAGCTCTACGGTTACTTGGTCGGCCAGCCGGCTGAGGAGGTACAGGCTACGGCCGGGACGAGAGACGCGCCACCGCTACACGTTCTACAGTTTTTGGTCGCTCACTAGGCCACCCCTAGCTTTCAGGTATAATTATAATTTTGTTGATTCGTACTTGTTTTAATGTTATACTAAAAATTTGTATTGATGTTTCAATATTTAATCGATTGACACAGAGGAAATCTGCTATAGGCAAGCAGAATAGAAGTGCCTCGACGACACCTGCTCCAGTGAAGGGGAGGACCTCCATGCCCCAGTTTGCCCAGCAGCTGGTAAATAATACAAACATTGTTATTATTTAAAGCTCTATACATGTTATATTAACTCATCTATTTATTTTATATGTCCAACAGACACAGTCCTTGGGCCACGAGCCTAATAGGATTGACCTTTTTGAGGCCTCTAGGAGGCGGCGTATCGATGGGGCATTTCTGGACGATAGGGTTGCCTCGCAAGTGGTAAGTAATTAAATTACTGTTAATATATTCTTATACATATGCCATAAAATATCATTGAATATAATTGGTTGTTTTTATATAGGAGAGGATACGACTTCTGGTGACCCCGTCGGGCGAGGCCGACTCCTCCTCCAGCTCAGTATCTGTCGACTCAGCGATGGATACTGTGCTGAGACCTGCCACGCACGGCCGTGTCCTCTGTACGGGCCTTGGAGTCACACCCTCCTCCTACTTTGGACGAGAGGGTATGCGCTCGAGAGCACGGGACACCCAGACCGGTGCTATCACTCAGCTGCAGTCTGCGCTAGACGCGGAGCGAGAGCAGAGGCAGGCCCTCGAGCAGAGGATTGAGGCGGAGCGAGAGCAGAGGCAGGCCCTCGAGAAGAGGGTTGAGGCAGAGAAGAAGGCCCTCGATGAGGAAAGAGAAGCTCGCAGGGAACTGGAGCGTAAATTTTATGAATTCATAAACCGGTCTAGCGGTGGCTCATCCTCATAATCAGGTACTTACTAATCTTTATAATATTAGCAAAAAATATGAATCTTACTAATTTGAGTTTAGATCATATTATCACACTTATGATTTTCCAACACTTAGACTCTAAATCGGTAAATCGGATCGTAAATGGTCTCTCTCTCTCTCATGGTAATGATGTAGCCTCTGTTTTTCTTTTAAATGATAGAATTTTGTTTTTTAATCATGCTAGGTGTGTGCCTCGTTGGAAGAGGGATATCTCCCTCATGTGACATTTGTAGTGGACACAACAATATGCCACCCAACGGAGTTCGATTTCTATCTCTGCATTTATGCTGGCATACAGGTAAACTTTGACTGAAGCCTTGTAAGTGCAAATTATTTTAAATTCACTCATGCAATTGGTACTTTTTACGATTATAAAAAGAGAATATAGTAGAAAGATGTAATGCCAACACTTAAACACTAAATCGGTGAATCGGAGCGTAAATTGGTCAAATATCCAATTATAACTCGCTCGCAAGTCCGAAATACGAAATAATTCCAACTTCGAATTATCGGATGCCGATCCGATGACGATCCGATCGAATCCAAATATATTTCATATCCGAAACACGCTAACTTATGATTTTCCAACACGAAGACTCTAAATCGGTGAATCGGATCGTAAATTGGTCAAATATCCAATTAGAACCCGCTCGCAAGTCCGAAATACGGAATAATTCCAAGTTCGAATTATCGGATGCCGATCCGTTGACGATCCGATCGAATCCAAACCTATTTCATATCCGAAACACGCTAACTTATGATTTTCCAACACTTAGACTCCAAATCGGTGAATCGATCGGATCGTAAATTGGTCAAATATCCAATTAGAACCCGCTCGCAAGTCTGAAATACAGAATAATTCCAAGTTTGAATTATCGGATGCCGATCCGATGACGATCCGATCGAATCCAAACATATTTCGTATCCGAAACATGTTAACTTATGATTTTCCAACACTTAGACTCTAAATCGGTGAATCGGATCGTAAATTGGTCAAATATCCAATTAGAACCTGCTCGCAAGTCCGAAATACGGAATAATTCCAAGTTCGAATTATCGGATGCCGATCCGATGACGATCGGATCGAATCCAAACCTATTTCATATCCGAAACACGCTAACTTATGATTTTCCAACACTTAGACTCTAAATCGGTGAATCGGATCGTAAATTGGTCAAATATCCAATTAGAACCCACTCGCAAGTCTGAAATACGAAATATAATTCCAAGTTCGAATTATCGGATGCCGATCCGATAACGATCGGATCGAATCCAAACCTATTTCATATCCGAAACAAGCTAACTTATGATTTTCCAACACTTAGACTCTAAATCGGTGAATCAGATCGTAAATTGGTCAAATATCCAATTAGAACCCGCTCGTAAGTCCGAAATACGGAATAATTCCAAGTTCGAATTATCGGATGCCGATCCGTTGACGATCCGATCGAATCCAAACAAATTTCATATCCGAAACACGCTAACTTATGATTTTCCAACACGTAGACTCTAAATCGGTGAATCGGATCGTAAATTGGTCAAATATCCAATTAGAACCCGCTCGCAAGTCCGAAATACGGAATAATTCCAAGTTCGAATTATCGGATGCTGATCCGTTGACGATCCGATCGAATCCAAACCTATTTCATATCCTAAACACGCTAACTTATGATTTTCCAACACTTAAACTCTAAATCGGTGAATCGATCGGATCGTAAATTGGTCAAATATCCAATTAGAACCCGCTCGCAAGTCCGAAATACGGAATAATTCCAAGTTCGAATTATCGGATGCCGATCCGATGACGATCCGATCGAATCCAAACATATTTCATATCCGAAACACGCTAACTTATGATTTTCCAACACTTAGACTCTAAATCGGTGAATCGGATCGTAAATTGGTCAAATATCCAATTAGAGCCCGCTCGCAAGTCCAAAATACGGAATATAATTCGAAGTTCGAATTATCGGATGCCGATCCGATGACGATCGGATCGAATCCAAACCTATTTCATATCCGAAACACGCTAACGTATGATTTTCCAACACTTAGACTCTAAATCGGTGAATCGGATCGTAAATTGGTCAAATATCCAATTAGAACCCGCTCGCAAGTCCGAAATACGGAATAATTCCAAGTTCGAATTATCGAATGCCGATCCGATCGAATCCAAACATATTTCATATCCGAAACACGCTAACTTATGATTTTCCAACACGTAGACTCTAAATCGGTGAATCGGATCGTAAATTGGTCAAATATCCAATTAGAACCCGCTCACAAGTCTGAAATACGGAATAATTCCAAGTTCGAATTATCGGATGCCGATCCGTTGACGATCAGATCGAATCCAAACTTATTTAATATCTGAAACACGCTAACTTATGATTTTCCAACACTTAGACTCTAAATCGGTGAATCGATCGGATCGTAAATTGGTCAAATATCCAATTATAACCCGCTCACAAGTCCGAAATACGAAATAATTCCAAGTTCGAATTATCGGATGCCGATCCGATGACGATCCGATCGAATCCAAACATATTTCATATCCGAAACACGCTAACTTATGATTTTGCAACACTTAGACTCTAAATCGGTGAATCGGATCGTAAATTGGTCAAATATCCAATTAGAACTCGCTCGCAAGTCCGAAATACGGAATAATTCCAAGTTCGAATTATCGGATGCCGATCCGTTGACGATCCGATCGAATCCAAACCTATTTCATATCCGAAACACGCTAACTTATGATTTTCCAACACTTAGACTCTAAATCGGTGAATCGGAGTGTAAATTGGTCAAATATCCAATTAGAACCCGCTCGCAAGTCCGAAATACGGAATAATTCCAAGTTCGAATTATCGGATGCCGATCCGATGACGATCCGATCGAATCCAAACATATTTCATATCCGAAACACGCTAACTTATGATTTTCCAACACGTAGACTCTAAATTGGTGAATCGGATCGTAAATTGGTCAAATATCCAATTAGAACCCGCTCGCAAGTCCGAAATACGGAATAATTCCAAGTTCAAATTATCGGATGCCGATCCGTTGACGATCCGATCGAATCCAAACCTATTTCATATCCGAAAAACGCTAACTTATGATTTTCCAACACTTAGACTCTAAATCGGTGAATCGATCGGATCGTAAATTGGTCAAATATCCAATTAGAACCCGCTCGCAAGTCCGAAATACGGAATAATTCCAAGTTCAAATTATCGGATGCCGATCCGATGACGATCCGATCGAATCCAAACATATTTCATATCCGAAACATGCTAACTTATGATTTTCCAACACTTAGACTCTAAATCGGTGAATCGGATCGTAAATTGGTCAAATATCCAATTAGAACCAGCTCGCAAGTCCGAAATACGGAATAATTCCAAGTTCGAATTATCGGATGCCGATCCGTTGACGATCCGATCGAATCCAAACCTATTACATATCCGAAACACGCTAACTTATGATTTTCCAACACTTAGACTCTAAATCGGTGAATCGATCGGATCGTAAATTGGTCAAATATCCAATTAGAACCCGCTCACAAGTCTGAAATACGGAATAATTCCAAGTTCGAATTATCGGATGCCGATCCGATGCCGATCCGATCGAATCCAAATATATTTCATATCCGAAACACGCTAACTTATGATTTTCCAACACTTAGACTCTAAATCGGTGAATCGGATCGTAAATTGGTCAAATATCCAATTAGAACCCGCTCGCAAGTCTGAAATACGGAATAATTCCAAGTTCGAATTATTGGATGCCGATCCGTTGACGATCCGATCGAATCCAAACCTATTTCATATCTGAAACACGCTAACTTATGATTTTCCAACACTTAGACTCGAAATCGGTGAATCGGAGCGTAAATTGGTCAAATATCCAATTAGAACCCGCTCGCAAGTCCGAAATACGGAATAATTCCAAGTTCGAATTATCGGATGCCGATCCGATGACGATCCGATCGAATCCAAACATATTTCATATTCGAAACACGCTAACGTATGATTTTCCAACACGTAGACTCTAAATCGGTGAATCGGATCGTAAATTGGTCAAATATCCAATTAGAACCCGCTCGCAAGTCCAAAATACGGAATAATTCCAAGTTCGAATTATCGGATGCCGATCCATTGACGATCCGATCGAATCCAAACCTATTTCATATCCGAAACACGCTAACTTATGATTTTCCAACACTTAGACTCTAAATCGATGAATCGATCGGATCGTAAATTGGTCAAATATCCAATTAGAACACGCTCGCAAGTCCGAAATACGGAATAATTCCAAGTTCGAATTATCGGATGCCGATCCGATGACGATCCAATCGAATCCAAACATATTTCATATCCGAAACACGCTAACTTATGATTTTCCAACACTTAGACTCTAAATCGGTGAATCGAATCGTAAATTGGTCAAATATCCAATTAGAACCCGCTCGCAAGTCCGAAATACGGAATATAATTCAAAGTTCGAATTATCGGATGCCGATCCGATGACGATCGGATCGAATCCAAACCTATTTCATATCCGAAACACGCTAACGTATGATTTTCCAACACTTAGACTCTAAATCGGTGAATCGGATCGTAAATTGGTCAAATATCCAATTAGAACCCGCTCGCAAGTCCGAAATACGGAATAATTCCAAGTTCGAATTATCGGATGCCGATCCGATGACGATCCGATCGAATCCAAACATATTTCATATCCGAAACACGCTAACTTATGATTTTCCAACACGTAGACTCTAAATCGGTGAATCGGATCGTAAATTGGTCAAATATCCAATTAGAACCCGCTCGCAAGTCCGAAATACGAAATAATTCAAAGTTCGAATTATTGGATGCCGATCCGTTGACGATCCGATCGAATCCAAACCTATTTCATATCCGAAACACGCTAACTTATGATTTTCCAACACTTAGACTCTAAATCGGTGAATCGATCGGATCGAAAATTGGTCAAATATCCAATTAGAACCCGCTCGCAAGTCCGAAATACGGAATAATTCCAAGTTCGAATTATCGGATGCCGATCCGATGACGATCCGATCGAATCCAAACATATTTCATATCCGAAACACGCTAACTTATGATTTTCCAACACTTAGACTCTAAATCGGTGAATCGGATCGTAAATTGGTCAAATATCCAATTAGAACTCGCTCGCAAGTCCGAAATACGGAATAATTCCAAGTTCGAATTATCGGATGCCGATCCGTTGACGATCCGATCGAATCCAAACCTATTTCATATCCGAAACACGCTAACTTATGATTTTCCAACACTTAGACTCTAAATCGGTGAATCGGAGCGTAAATTGGTCAAATATCCAATTAGAACCCGCTCGCAAGTCCGAAATACGGAATAATTCCAAGTTCGAATTATCGGATGCCGATCCGATGACGATCCGATCGAATCCAAATATATTTCATATCCGAAACACGCTAACTTATGATTTTCCAACACGTAGACTCTAAATCGGTGAATCGGATCGTAAATTGGTCAAATGTCCAATTAGAACCCGGTCGCAAGTCCGAAATACGGAATAATTTCAAGTTCGAATTATCGGATGCCGATCCGTTGACGATCCTATCGAATCCAAACCTATTTCATATCCGAAACACGCTAACTTATGATTTTCCAACACTTAGACTCTAAATCGGTGAATCGATCGGATCGTAAATTGGTCAAATATCCAATTAGAACCCGCTCGCAAGTCCGAAATACGGAATAATTTCAAGTTCGAATTATCGGATGCCGATCCGATCGAATCCAAACATATTTCGAATCCGAAACACGCTAACTTATGATTTTCAAACACTTAGACTCTAAATCGGTGAATCGGATCGTAAATTGGTCAAATATCCAATTAGAACCCACTCGCAAGTCCGAAATACGGAATAATTCCAAGTTTGAATTATCGGATGCCGATCCATTGACGATCCGATCGAATCCAAACCTATTTCATATCCGAAACACGCTAACTTATGATTTTCCAACACTTAGACTCTAAATCGGTGAATCGATCGGATCGTAAATTGGTCAAATATCCAATTAGAACCCGCTCGCAAGTCTGAAATACGGAATAATTCAAAGTTCGAATTATCGGATGCCGATCCGATGACGATCCGATCGAATCCAAACATATTTCATATCCGAAACACGCTAACTTATGATTTTCCAACACTTAGACTCTAAATCGGTGAATCGGATCGTAAATTGGTCAAATATCCAATTAGAACCCGCTCGCAAGTCCAAAATACGGAATAATTACAAGTTCGAATTATCGGATGCCAATCCGTTGACGATCCGATCGAATATAAACCTATTTCATATCCGAAACACGCTAACTTATGATTTTCCAACACTTAGACTTTAAATCGGTGAATCGATCGGATCGTAAATTGGTCAAATATCCAATTAGAACCCGCTCGCAAGTCCGAAATACGGAATAATTCCAAGTTCAAATTATCGGATGCCGATCCGATGACGATCCGATCGAATCCAAACATATTTCATATCTGAAACACGCTAACTTATGATTTTCCAACACTTAGACTCTAAATCGGTGAATCGGATCGTAAATTGGTCAAATATCCAATTAGAACCCGCTCGCAAGTCCGAAATACGGAATAATTCCAAGTTCGAATTATCGGATGCCGATCCATTGACGATCCGATCGAATCCAAACCTATTTCATATCCGAAACACGCTAACTTATGATTTTCCAACACTTAGACTCTAAATCGGTGAATCGGAGCGTAAATTGGTCAAATATCCAATTAGAACCCGCTCGCAAGTCCGAAATACGGAATAATTCCAAGTTCGAATTATCGGATGCCGATCCGATGACAATCCGATCGAATCCAAACATATTTCATATCCGAAACACGCTAACTTATGATTTTCCAACACGTAGACTCTAAATCAGTGAATCGGATCGTAAATTGGTCAAATATCCAATTAGAACCCGCTCGTAAGTCCGAAATACGGAATAATTCCAAGTTCAAATTATTGGATGCCGATCCGTTGACGATCCGATCGAATCCAAACCTATTTCATATCCGAAACACGCTAACTTATGATTTTCCAACACTTAGACTCTAAATCGGTGAATCGATCGGATCGTAAATTGGTCAAATATCCAATTAGAACCTGCTCGCAAGTCCGAAATACGGAATAATTCCAAGTTCGAATTATCGAATGCCGATCCGATGACGATCCGATCGAATCCAAACATATTTTATATCCGAAACACGCTAACTTATGATTTTCCAACACTTAGACTCTAAATCGGTGAATCGGATCGTAAATTGGTCAAATATCCAATTAGAACCCGCTCGCAAGTCCGAAATATGGAATAATTCCAAGTTCGAATTATCGGATGCCGATCCGTTGACGATCCGATCGAATCCAAACCTATTTCATATCCGAAACACGCTAACTTATGATTTTCCAACACTTAGACTCTAAATCGGTGAATCGGAGCGTAAATTGGTCAAATATCCAATTAGAACCCGCTCGCATGTCCGAAATACGAAATAATTCCAAGTTCGAATTATCGGATGCCGATCCGATGACGATCCGATCGAATCTAAACATATTTCATATCCGAAACACGCTAACTTATGATTTTCCAACACGTAGACTCTAAATCGGTGAATCGAATCGTAAATTGGTCAAATATCCAATTAGAACCCGCTCGCAAGTCCGAAATACGGAATAATTCCAAGTTCGAATTATCGGATGCCGATCCGTTGACGATCCGATCGAATCCAAACCTATTTCATATCCGAAACACGCTAACTTATGATTTTCCAACACTTAGACTCTAAATCGGTGAATCGATCGGATCGTTAATTGGTCAAATATCCAATTAGAACCCGCTCGCAAGTCCGAAATACGGAATAATTCCAAGTTCGAATTATCGGATGCCGATCCGATAACGATCCGATCGAATCCAAACATATTTCATATCTGAAACATGCTAACTTATGATTTTCCAACACTTAGACTCTAAATCGGTGAATCGGATCGTAAATTGGTCAAATATCCAATTAGAACCCGCTCGCATGTCTGAAATACGGAATAATTCCAAGTTCGAATTATCGGATGCCGATCCGTTGACGATCCAATCGAATCCAGACCTATTTCATATCCGAAACACGCTAACTTATGATTTTCCAACACTTAGACTCTAAATCGGTGAATCGGAGCGTAAATTGGTCAAATATCCAATTAGAACCCGCTCGCAAGTCCGAAATACGGAATAATTCCAAGTTCGAATTATCGAATGCCGATCCGATGACGATCCGATCGAATCCAAACATATTTCATATCCGAAACACGCTAACTTATGATTTTCCAACACGTAGACTCTAAATCGGTGAATCGGATCGTAAATTGGTCAAATATCCAATTAGAACCCGCTCGCAAGTCCGAAATACGGAATAATTCCAAGTTCGAATTATCGGATGCCGATCCGTTGACGATCCGATCGAATCCAAACCTATTTCATATCCGAAACACGCTAACTTATGATTTTCCAACACTTAGACTCTAAATCGGTGAATCGATCGGATCGTAAATTGGTCAAATATCCAATTAGAACCCGCTCGCAAGTTCGAAATACGGAATAATTCCAAGTTCGAATTATCGGATGCCGATCCGATGACGATCCGATCGAATCCAAATATATTTCATATCCGAAACACGCTAACTTATGATTTTCCAACACTTAGACTCTAAATCGGTGAATCGGATCGTAAATTGGTCAAATATCCAATTAGAACCCACTCGCAAGTCCGAAATACGGAATAATTCCAAGTTCGAATTATCGGATGCCGATCCGTTGACGATCCGATCGAATCCAAACCTATTTCATATCCGAAACACGCTAACTTATGATTTTCCAACACTTAGACTCTAAATCGGTGAATCAGAGCGTAAATTGGTCAAATATCCAATTAGAACCCGCTCGCAAGTCCGAAATACAGAATAATGTCAAGTTCGAATTATCGGATGCCAATCCGATGCCGATCCGATCGAATCCAAACCTATTTCAAAACCGAAACACGCTAACTTATTATTTTTTAACGCTTAGAATCAGTTATAGATATAAACCATTTTTTTAACAAATATATGTTAATTGCAGGAGCAGGGCGGCGTCAGGGGATCGATGAGAGCACCAGCATTGGTGGCGGGCGGGGGTGGTTGAGATAGGGCATGTAGGGCATGTATCATCTCTCAGTTTTGGATTGTGTAAATATTATTTTGTAATATGTGGTTATTTTTTGTTCTTGTCTATAATTGTCGGGTACTGTGGTAATATTTGATAATTTGCTGTAATTTTTTATCAATTTAGGTAATATTTTAAAATTTGCGGTAATATTTTATAAATTGTGGTAATATATTGTGGTATTGTTGTAAATCATAGGAATTAAATAACATTATTTAGGTAAATTTATAAAAAAAAAACATACTTATTACCGACGGACATGAATTATTCCGTCGGTAATAATGTTTTCATTTTTTTTAAATTATAAATAATTTGCCGACGGCATATAATATTCGTCGGTAATATATATATTATTACCGACGGGACATATATATGCGTCGGTAATATATATATATATATATATATATATATATATATTATTACCGACAGTATATACCATAACCGTCGGTAAAATGCTTATATATTACCGACGGATTATTAAGATTCGTCGGCCATAATATATTATATTAATTTTTAATTGATTAAATATGACCGACGGCTTTAATATTACCGTCGGTATTAATTATTATTACCGACGGTAATATTTGGTCCGTCGTATTGTTTTCCCCGACACCTTTTTTCCCGACAGCTGGCGACGGAAATATCTTCCGTCGCTATAAACTATTACCGACGGAATGTTAATATTACCGACGGATATTTTCCGTCGGTAATAACTGTTTTTTTTGTAGTGCGACGGTGGGGGTGGTGATGCCCGGGGTGTGTGTTGCCGCCGAAGGCGACCCGCTGCAGTGCCGACAGGCACGGGCATTCACTATTATACTATAAGAGGTGTTGATGTAATTTTAAAAACAGGAGTGTCAATGCAATTGTCAGATAGTTTAGGTGTCAGTTAAATTTACCCTTTTTAAAAACTGCCCTTTTCATTTCCCAGTGGCACTGGTTTCTGAGACCTACTTTCCGACAAAGCCCAATTCCCGAGCCGAATAGGTGTCAGTAAAAAGTTCCAGATAATCCAACGGTGAAAGGTAAGTAGGTGCGTAAGTGAGGTAAATTTTTCAGTGATCGGAAAATTATTGAGCAGTGTTTTCATAAGGCGTCCAATACGGTAAGGTGGCCGGACAGATGCATCGACAGCCATCAAGTCCAGTCTGAGTGCCATTCACATGTCGGGTTCCCTGCCATCGGACGGATCTAATTGATCGGGTTCGCCGCCTTACGTACTCCACGCCTTGTTGGAATCGTTGGATCACCTTTGAGTACTCCGGGTGAATCTATAAGGCGTCCCGTACCGTAAGATGTTCTGAAAGATCACAGATGCATCTACAGCCATAAAGTAATGGCTGAGTGTCAATTACCTGTCTAGTTGCCTTCCATCGGACAGCTGTGATGAATCAGATTCGCCACCTTACGTACGGGACGCCTTGTTGTATCTTTCCAAAATCTTTTGGTCTCTGCGCTACTGCACTCAGCCAGCAGACAGCAACAGCGTCCGATCATAGTCATTAATCATTGAACTGATACGTGCAAAGTGGCGTGGCGACTTCCGATCTGACCTCTCTAGGTGAGTGGGTACCATTTAAATTGTACTAATCTTCTAAAATCCCCATCCATTGAAACTGCATTAAACCTGACCGTTCATCCCGTGATCGTTGTTCACATCAACGGCTATAAACCCGCCTGCTGAAATTTCGACCGCTCCAAACCATCGAGTCGATCCCGAGGAATCTGTTCAAACAGAGACACCTGTGATTGATCGATTATAGGCGAGGGGGAGTTGGACGAGCTGAATGTGCCCACTTCGTGCCAATCGGCATGGACGAGGAACTGGGTGTCCCTATGAATGTCGGTGTTGTCGTTGAAAGTGTTTTGTTGTCGAATACGTTCAGGTGTGTTGCCGTCGAAGGCGGCCCGTTTTTTATGCCGACAGACATGGGCATGCACAAACCTGAAGTTTAGGCTCGTTTAATAAGTGAGCCAAGCCAAACGTACCAAAGTTCGACTCGGCTCGACTTGTCTGTAGCCCTAGGTCAAATCGTCAAATTGTGCTTGTTTAACCTTGGGCCCCAGCCATAGCGAACTAGGGTTTCATTTGTTTTTCAGACCCACAAAGTAAAGGCTAGTAAATTGGATGTGGGCTAGTAGATTGACTAGTAAATCTGATTTCCTTCTTGTTTTTTTTATTGACCAGTAAAGTAAACCATACTTTTGGACATTTGTTTTAATTGACTAGTAAAGTAAAGCATAAAGTAAATATATCGGTTGCTCATCGGCCACCGTCGCCCCTCCCATCACCAATCACCGCCCGCTCGCCACAGCTCTGTCGACCACCAACCGCCGATGACCGGCGCCTGGTGGTAGACGACGAAGCGACAGTCGACGGGGGTTGTGGCTAGCTATGGTGGTGCAAGACAATTGGTGGTGGTGGGCGGTGGCAGGTAGTGGACAACGAGGCGACTGCTGGCAATTGTTTATGCATACAGGGATAAATTAATAGTTTATTATAATCGTCGAGTGTGATCGACACCACATTATCACAAGAGAATAATTTCTCGAGTTCACGGTACTGCCAACGTCAGGTAAGCACGATCACAAAGGATTCTATTTGCTAATTCCACATGAGGTTCCGAGATATGCACCATAGTGCGCAAGGCATAGCTTCACTCACTGCTAGCGATGGGGTTTGGACGACCACTGTTGATAAGGTCGGGTGGTCTCGAGGTTCGACTACATGGCCTGATACGATCGAAACCGTTCTGGTACATAAAAGGGGTTGGCGACTACAATCCACCATATCCAAAAGGTGATTGGTCCGATCGAGCATCATGAGGGTCAAGGGCCAGTTATCGCCCGATTGATTGGCCGTCAGGGTTAGATCGGTGCGACGGACGACATTGAGCGTTGTCGGACGACGATCGGACAGGATGGGTCGGACTGGGTCATGGTGCGGGTGTGCCGATAATCAGGCCAAGGGCGATCGGTCGTCGGATGGCGGTGGGGCACCAGTGACAGACACCGTAGATGGGGCTGGTTCGGGTCGTCGGCAACGGGGCACAGGGGATCGCAACCTAATCGGGGCGTTGGGTAGTTTTCGGGTGGCCGAGTTGTCAGGCTGCTCATGGTGGTCAACAGCGTTGTTCAAATGCCGATCGCATGGCCGGCGGCTGTCATCGCGGCAAAAACCAAATGGAAGAAAAGTCGGGCTAGGCTCTATCGAAGGGAAGAACGAGGAGGAAAATAAGAGGCCAACCTGGTTGGGGCTCCTCCTCGCCGACTGCACAGCCGCCAACAATATGCCGGTGGCCATGGTTGCGACAAAGGAAAAAGGCAAGACGGGGGCGGCGACTGGTCGGATCCATAGCACAAAGAAAAAGAAAACAAGGGGGAGGAGGGGAGGCTGACCTGGTCAGGGGGGGTAGGGGGGGGTCGGCTCCTGCTGCGGCTCTTCCTCCAGCCGGTTGCCTCCTCTCCGGCCACCACCGCGCGCAACCACCATAGGGAGGTGGGGGAGAGATCAAGGAAGAGAGAGAGAGAGAGATCAGAGGGGGAAGAGAGAGAGATGGAAGAGGGGGCGGGTCGGGACTAGGGTTTCTTATAGGGGATGGGGCTGCAGGATTTTGGGAAGATAGAGGAGGGATCAGAGAAGTGGGTGAGGGGTCGGGCTGAGGAAACGGGGAAGAGGGTTTGGGTGAGGGTTTTAAAGGGAGGGAGGGGCGGCAACCAGTGGAAATCGGGGCGGCGGTCGACTGCTCGGCGGGAATCCGGGCCAGATTCGACGGCCTCGGGATGAGGGGGTGGCTGGAGGTCGGCGAGAATCGCGGGCTCAGGAAGAGGGAGAGGGGGGTCTGATGAGAGAGAGAGAGAGAGAGAGAGAGAGAGAGAGAGAGAGAGAGAGATCAGAGAGAAGAGAGAAGAGAGGAAGAGAGAGAGAAAAAGAAGATAGGGTCGGGTTTGGGGGGTCGGGTTTTAGGTTTTTAGTTTTTTTTTTTTTTTCTAATACCGGTCGAGCTCGATTCGTACTTGACTCACTCCGAGCCTGACTCGCCCTTGACTTGGGTCGGGCCGAGACGTGCCGGCGCACGAATCTCACCGGACTACATTCCCACCTCCAAATATACAGCCAATCATTTTGGCCTCCATATTTGCAGGTTCAGAAGAAATATGCACTTTTCAAAACACTATTCAACCCCATTATTTAACTAAACACCCCTCAAAACCTTTAATTTAATTTCACATGTATCCTTTGGAATAAATATGCTAACTATTTAAACTCGATATAAGTTTAAATCTACTAATCTACTTTTTAATGAAAATTATACCCTTGGTACCTTCATAATAAGACCGATATTGAATAGTTTTAGTGTTGCTAGTTTAAAATAATATCGTATGTTTTTGTTAAAAAATTAGAATTAATGTGTCTAAGGCCCCTGACAATAGATCAATGGGGTAAAAAGGACGTGCAGAAGATGGGTTTCACCTAAGGTCCCTGGACAATATATCAGTTCGGTGAACATGGCTACTAATACTCCAAAAGGCCTCACTTTGCCTCTCCTTTCTCCCATCTCTCTTGAGCAACGGTGGCCGAGGCGGGCATGAGCAGTGGAGGTGACGTCGGGCAGCGGGTGCATGCGAGTTGCAGATGCTCACCGCTGACGTCCCAGCGGTTGCAAGCAGCGGAGGCGAGAAGCCACGGGGGGTGGAGGGGATCGATTTAGGATTTCTAGGTCTAGGGTTTATTGTTGTAGCTCGTGTGTCCTTAGCGTGGAATTTCTGTATTAACATTAATAAAGATGACTTTGGTTATTGCTTTAATTAGAATACTACTCTGGTATATGATAATACTCATATAATATAAGGACCCTAGGGAACACAGTAGGCCACTGAGGCGCATGGAGGATCCATGCTTGGGAGACCCAGTGGACCAGTTCTATGTAGACCTAGAACTAGTTCACAACTTAGGTGATGCCGGTCGCTTCACCGAGAACAAGCTGTTGGCAGGTAGAGGATGTGGTGAAGTCTCCACCACGGGAACGTGGGATTCCCATTCACCTGACCAAGCACGATGATCGTGTTGAACAGGAACCAAGATGGCGCACAGTTCAGTGATTCAGACACTGGTGCAGAAATTATCTTACTACTATAGATAATCTGTCCTTAACCCTGAGGGACCTTGTACACTGGGCTAACCAGTTGTGTGGTGCTTTGATGTGCCAACGTGTGCGGACCTTCCATAGTCCAATACCACGGTACGTTGGGTTACCCGGCTGGCACTTGAGTGACATGTAATCCCTACAGGTTATCCGACGTCTAGTGTTGGATGGGTGCATTTTGATGAGTCAATCTGTCCACACAGTTAACTCAGGCCTAGTGGTTGTCAGTATGACTGACGATGTTCCGGATGCTAGGCATAGCACCAAAATATGTGTGGTGTTATAGATGACAAGTCATCAAACCTTAGTCAGATGATCGATCGGGATCTGACGGTGCTCCCCACCGCCCGAGTCGTATCATGGCACCAGTAATAGGAGGGACTAAGGATTATCGGAGTATAGTAGAGAACAGGGTTACGAGGGAGTAACATAAGTTTAGGATCACTAGAGTTCAACTCGCGTCACACTCTGGGTGGCTATGCGGGTTAATCGGATTAGGGCTAATTAACGAAACTTTCGGTGTGTCACCGGAACAGTTAATCAGGGATCCGGTTGGAGCTAGAGATCCCGAACCTTGAAGGTTTTACCCTGTCATTGCGTATAGGAATTGTTCCCCGACCTAGTTGGATACGTTGGATACGAAGTAGCACGATGGAGCGCAAGCCCGGAGCCAAAGAACCTAATTCACATGTGTTACGGGACGTAGGGGTATTTTGGTAAATACTAAAATATGGCTCAGAACACATTGAATATGGATCTTAGAATGAGCAGAATAATTCCAGGAGCTCATAGGCACTGACGGAACTCGATTCCGAGTAGCGCACCTCACTCAGTCTCTTTTTCAGTTTTTCGCTTTTCGTGAAGGGCGTTTTCGTCCAGGCTTCACGATAGACACCCTGAATCCCTAAAAACCACCCCCCCTTATCCCTATCCACCTAGGGGCCGGTCCAAGCTTCCTTGAGGCTTTGGGAGACCATCCCTATAAAGGAATAGGGGGAGGGAGGGGCCGGCCCTAAGCCTTATCTCCTCCAGAAAATCCGAACCCCCCTTAAGGCTCCTCCTTTGTGGTTTCGGCCAAGGAAAAGAGAGGAAGAAGAAGGGAGAACGAAGAGGAAGGAAGGAGAAGGAAGAAAGGAGAAAAAGGAGGAGAAAATCTCGCGGCTCGCCATCGTCTTCGCAACGGATTCCTCCGTTGGCTCATAATCCCTGCACTCAGAGACGGGATTTCGAGGATTCTTCAATTCGCAAAGGACAAGATGTTATCCGACATTTTTCCTTGCGATTCAAGTGCGGTTCTTCATCGTTCCGTCGTCTCCGGATCATAGATCCAAAAAGGTATGATGATTCTAAACACCTAACTAGATACATGCATATCTTCCGTAGATCGTAGTATGCCTCTAGGGTGTCCGCACATATGCTAAGATCATAGATTTGCATATAGATTGTTTTGTAGAATTAATTATAATGAAACATACACCGTATGATCTTCGGATCTTTCTTTTGCTTCCGCTGCGACTCTGATTAGTGGATCCAATTCCAACAATTGGTATCAGAGCACGCTTTGGTGTATGTTTCATGCATGAATTCGTGAAAATATCATGTGAATATATGATGACATATGTTTTCGTCGGGGTTCGGCGTAGATCATGCATATGGATTGTGCTATGTATCGTCTTTTTGCAGGTGCCACGCTGAATAGTAATCTGTGATTGCATGCTGTTGGAATTGGATCCGTGTATCAGAGTTACAGCGAAAGCAAAAAGAAAGATCCGAAGATCATACGGTTTAAGTTTCATTACAATTTGTGATACAAAACAATCTACATGCAAATCTATGATCTTAGCATATGTGCGGACACCCTAGAGGCATACTACGATCTACGGAAGACATGAATGCATCTACTTAGGTGTTTAGTTTCATCATACCTTATGGATCTATAATCCAGAGAAAACGGAACGATGAAGAACCGCACATTAATGGCAAGGGAAACTGTCGGATAGCACCTTGTCCTTTGCGAATTGAAGAATCCTCGAAATCCCGTCTCTGAGTGCAAGGATTTCGAGCCGACGGAAGAATCCGTTGCGAAGACGATGGCGAGCCTCGAGATTTTCTCCTCCTCTTTCTCCTTTCTTTCTTCTCCTTCCTTCCTCTTCCTTCTCCCTTCTTCTTCCTCTCTTTTCCTTGGCCGAAACCACAAAGAAGGAGGACTAGGGGTCGGATTTTTGGAGGGGAGGGAGTAGAACCATTGGGCCGGCCCCTCCCCTCCCTATTTCCTTTATAGGGCCGGTCTCCCATGGCTCCAAGGAGTCTAGGGCCGGCCCTTAGGTGGATAGGGATGAGGGGGGATCGGATTTAGGTCTTCCGGGTGTCTATCGTGAAGTCCGGACGAAAACGCCCTTCACGAAAAGCGGAAAACTGAAAGTGAGACTGAGTGAGGTGCGCTACTCGGAATCGAGTTCTGTCAGCGCCTGTGAGCTCCTGGAATTATTTCGCTCAATCTAAGATCCATATTCAATATGTTCTGAGCCATATTTTTGTATTTACCAAAATACCCCTACGGCCCGTAACACATGTGAATTAGGTTCTTTGGCTCCGGGCTTGCGCTCCATCGCGCTACTTCGCATCTAACGTATCCAACTAGGTCGGGGAATAATTCCTATACGCAACGACAGGGTGGAACCTTCAAGGTTCGGGATCTCTAGCTCCAACCGGATCCCTGATTAACTGTTCCGTTGACACACAGAAAGTTCCGTTAATCAGCCCTAATCCGATTAACCCGCGTAGCCACCCAGAGTGCGACACGAGTTGAACTCTAGTGATCCTAAACTTATGTTACTCCCTCGTAACCCTGTTCTCTACTATACTCCGATAATCCTTAGTCCCTCCTATTACTGGTGCCATGATACGACTCAGGCGGTGGGGAGCACCGTCAGATCCTGATCGACCATCTGACTAGGGTTTGATGACTTGTCATCTATAACACCACACACCTTCCGGTGCTATGCCTAGCATCCGGAACATCGTCAGTCATACTGACAACCACCAGGCCTGGGTTAACTGTGTGGACAGATTGACTCATCAAACCGCACCCATCCAACACTGGACGTCGGATAACCTGTAGGGATTATATGTCACTCAAGCGCCAGCCGGGTAACCCAACATACCGTGGTATTGGACTATGGAAGGCTCGCACACGTTGGCACATCAAAGCACCACACAACTGGTTGGCCCAGTGTACATGGTCCCTCAGGGTTAAAGACATATTATCTATAGTAGTAAGACGGTTTATGCACCAGTATCTGAATCACTGAACTGTGCACCGTCTTGGTTCCTGTTCAACACGATCATCATGCTTGGTCAGGTGAATGGAAATCCCACGTTCTCGTGGTGGAGACTTCACCACATCCTCTACCTGCCAACAGCTTGTTCTTGGTGAAACGACCGGCATTACCTAAGCTGTGAACTAGTTCTAGGTCTACACAGAACTGGTCCACTGGGTCTCTCAAGCATGGATCCTCCATGCGCCTCAGTGGCCTACTGTGTTCCCTAGGGTCTTTTTATTATATGAGTATTATCATATACCATAGTAGTATTCTAATTAAAGCAATAACCAAAGTCATCTTTATTAATGTTAATACAGAAAATCCACGCTAAGGACACACGAGCTACAACACATGCATCCGGGGGTCGGACCCTGGATTTAGTTTTTTGCATTGATTATTATTGTGCTTGTGGATATTAAGGCTCTAGATGGGCGAGGGTGGGGGTTGACCATCCTCGGTTCCCTGGCCATATTTCTAGGATTGTTTTCTTATCTTTCTAGCAAAATTGTACACAAACGAGCACTTGCTCGGAGCGTATTAGTTTTTCGATCACAGGAAGAAGAAGATGATGACTCATCCACGGTTCGGGCAAGCGGTACCATGGCGTGCAAAGACCCGGCGAAAGTGTGCACGTTGGCGATGATGGGGATCGTCGTCAGAGATCGTGCAGAACCGAAGAGCATGATATCTTGGTTGTACTATTCAGGTTCAGGGGTCGGACCCTGGACTTGATTCAGTTTGGATGTTTTTCTGTTGATTCTCTTTACTTATTGTTTAGAGAACCCCGATGATAATTTTATTATCTTGCTTGTGAGTTTGTCTCTAGATCAGGCTTAGGGTTAGTACTAAGCTTATGGATTCATCGGTGTCTCTAAATGGTTCTAACACGAGCGAATCCGGTGGCTAGCTAAAAGGAAAGGCGGTAACCGCCCTCGTGGTAGTTCAGGTAGCCAAGTATTGTGCACCGAGATAGACGCAGTGTTAGATTTGTTTAGAGATAATTAACTAATGTCTCCATAAGAAGTATGATAACCCTAGTGGGATGCCCTTTCCCCACGTGGTCCTAGCGACCAAGTTAGGTTAGGATTTCACTGTGTGATACCCGTTTCTAGATGATGTTTGATGGTAATATGAACTCATCACGATTTGGTTATGCCATCATTAGGTTGAGGTCCGGCGGAGGTTATCGGATGTCCCTATTTGGCCAGCATCGAAACCTATAATGAGATGAGGTCTACTATGACATCAGGCATCAAATTATGAACGAGGCGTCATCGTAGTGGGAGTCCTTTTCACGTTGACCTTAGGCTAGGCTCCAGATCTTAGGATTATGGGCAAACTAGTGAAGTATCGGGATCCTTGGAATCTATGTAATGTGATCTTTGCAAGAAAGGCAAAAGCTGAGTATTCAAGATAGGGACTATGATATTTTCCGAGGATACTAATGCTTTGCGGGAAGGTTTGTAATCCTAGTGGGAGCACGGTAGACCAGGGTCTATGTCTAAGAGGTCTTGACCTTTTTAGATATGCATAAAACCTCATAAAGAAGGGATGTGTAAGAGGTTACCTCCAAAGGGGAGCCCCTGCCCTCCACAATCAACCGGCTAAGGGTCTGGGTGGGAGGTACACAGTTCGATATTCCCACCGGGTGAGAGCTGTGTTTTCTTCCATGCTGGTTCGCTTAGTGGTTTCCTTCGGGACATGGAGGATGCCGGTGGCAGTGGGTGACGGTTTTTTCCTGCACCGCGGGAGCCTATGAACCCCCCTACCGACACCACCTAGATTTATGGGAATCATCCGAAAGCTTGTGTGAAGCCGCTGTTGCTGTGCACGCGGGTCACATAAAGCTGGCCAAAAGGAGACTCGGAGGTTTTTCAGTTTACCATAGGTAATTCTGATGAAGACTGGGTCGTAAAAACCCCATTGGCAGAAGCGGTTGCATGCTCTCACCGAGATGTTGTCTCCAATTCAAGGTCGATAGTCTCAGTGCTCGAGCCCAGGGAATTTAGATTCCTGGATGTCTCTACTTGAGGTTGTGAAGACATAGCGGCTGGAGTAAACATTATCTATTTCTAAATTCCATAAAATAGATTGTAGTAAACCCTAATTTTGCTTTGAACCATTGTTTACAGAAATCGTGACCAAGCTCGACCCCCTTGCCTCCATACTTAATGATAACAAACTTACGGAACCAAACTACGAGGACTGGAAGCGTAACCTGATGCTCGTCCTAAGGGTTGGCAAACACACAATTGCCCTAAGTACCCCTCAACCGGCCATGCCGGGACCAAGTGCAACTGAGGCTCAGTTGAAGGAATGAAAAGACTGGCTAGATGCTAATGAGATGTGCAAGTGCTACATAGTGGCATCCTTGCAGACTGTCCTTCAGAAGCAAGTCGAAGACATGGCCTTCACTTCAGACATGATGCTCTACCTAAAGGAAATATTCGAGGGTCGCAGTCGGGTAACTCGTTACCTGACTATCAAGAAATTGGTGTTCACAAAGATGGCAGAGGAGACTTTAGTTCGGGATCATATGCTGAAATTGTTTGGCTATGTGAACGAGCTTGGTTCCTTCGATGTCATCTTGGATACAGAGATCCAGACTGATATTTTCCTCGTGTCTCTGTCAGGAGCGTTTGAGGGCTTCGTTACCAACTTCAACCTTAACCGGTTGGAGATGTCTAACGCAGAGCTCCTAGCGGCGCTCCAGGCGGCAGAGGACGGGATAAAGGCAGGAGCCCAATCCCTGAATATAGTGCGGCATTCTTCTTTAAAGCCAAGGGCAAGTTTCAGAAAAGAAAGTCTAAGAAGCCCGTGAAGATGGGCCAGATGCAGTTACAGGTTCCTAATCAGAATGGTCCGGCGAAGCCCAAACAAAAATATTTCCGATGCGACAAGAAGGGGCACTGGAAGGGTGACTGCCGCGCAGCTCCCAAGAAGGCTGAGACAGGTATATCTCAAATCCACATAGTGGAATCCCTTGTAGCATCCAGTTATTCTCCAGTTTCATGGATTGTGGATTCTGGTTCCACTAACCATGCTTGCAATAATTTGCAGGGATTCAAGGAGACAAGAAAACTGGGTGATGGGAAGATAATCATAAGCATGGGAACTGAGGCCGTAGCAGAGGCTGAAGCAGTTGGAGATATCGTCTTGCAGTTCCTTGATGGAAGAAGTTTATTACTTAGAGATATACTTTATGTACCGTCCTTGAGACGAAATTTAATTTCTGTTTCCTTATTAAATAATAAAGGTTTTTCAGTTTTATTTGATGCTTCTGGTGTGTCAATAAAAATGAATGGTTCCTTTGTTTGTAAGGGAAAGATACAGAATGGTCTCTATATAATTAACTCCAATATAACATAACTGAAGTTTGTATGGTTAATTCATCTAAAAAAAAAATCTCTCAGATAATCTAACACTCTTTTGGCATCTAAGGCTTGGACACATAGCCTCAGACAGGATTCACAGGTTGGTTAAGGTAGGACTCTTAAGTCCAGATGTTTTAGAAAGCCTACCGACGTGTGAGTCTTGCCTGGAAGGCAAGATGACTAAAAGATCTTTCCGAGCCAAAGGTAGCAGATCTAAGGAGGTATTAGAGTTGGTACACACTTATGTATGTAGGCCCATAAGTGTCCGTGCTATAGGAGGCTTCGAGTATTTCATCACCTTCACGGATGATCACTCGAGGTTAGGATACATATACCTAATGCGGCGAAAATCTGAATCCTTTGATAAGTTCAAGGAGTTCAGAGCTGAAGTAGAAAAGCAAACGGGTAAAAGTATCAAGTCTCTTCGATCGGATCGAGGAGGTGAATACCTATCAGATGAATTTATTGGGTACCTGCGTGAGCATGGGATCGTATCCCAGTTGACTGCATCAGGGACACCACAATAAAATGGTGTATCTGAGAGAAGAAACTGAACTTTGTTAGACATGGTTCGGACTATAATGAGTTATGCCACATTGCCACCTAGTTTTTGGGGATATGCCCTAGAGACGGTAGTATATACTTTGAACTTTGTTCCATCAAAGTCAGTACCCCTAACTCCTTGGGAGCTGTGGTTAAAGCGAAAGCCAAGCCTACAGCACTTTAGGATTTGGGGTTGTCCAGCACATGTGCGGAAGGACAAGAGAGATAAGATAGAGTCAAAAACTAAGGTATGTCTGTTCGTTGGGTATCCAAAAGGGACAAAGGATGGTTTATTTTATGATCCTGAGGATAGAAAGGTTGTTGTCTCGACGAACGCCGTATTCCTGGAGCAGGATTATTTAATAGACCATAAGCCCACCAGTAAAGTAGTTCTTGAAGAATTGCTTGGTACTGATGGGAGTACGCAGACAGAAAACGTAGTGGGAGTCGATACCACTAAGATTAACGATACTGTAGAATCGACTCCTATGGAACCACCGTAGGCTCGTCACAGTGGAAGGACCACAAGTGCTCCTGATAGATACATTGGAGAAGCCTTTATGGTGGATCCAGAGTTTCAAGAGGATGATCCTCTGAACTATGACGAAGCGATGGTATCCTCTGACCATGCAGCATGGCAGGAAGCCATAGAGGCAGAACTGACATCGATGTCCCAAAACTCGGTCTGGACACTTGTAACACCACCTCACAATATTAAATCTGTTGGGTGTAAGTGGGTGTACAAAAGAAAAAGAGGTCCGGATGGTACCGTTGAGACTTACAAAGCTAGACTAATCGCTAAGGGTATACCCAACAAGAAGGGATCGACTATGACGAAACCTTTTCGCCAGTGGCTATGCTTAAGTCTATCCGGATTCTCTTGTCCATTGCAGCCCATTATGATTGGGAGATCTGGCAAATGGACGTCAAGACCGCATTCCTCAACGGGGATTTGGAAGAAGACATCTACATGTCTCAGCCTCCAGGCTTTGTCGCAAAAGGTCAGGAAGGTCTGGTGTGCAAGTTGCAAAGGTCCATTTATGGACTGGAGCAAGCATCCAGAAGTTAGAACATGCGTTTTGATCAGGCTATCCAGTCTTATGGATTTGAACAGAACGTGGATGAACCATGTGTTTATAAAAGGAGCGATAAAACTGCAGTAGTTTTTCTAGTGCTTTACGTAGACGATATCCTGCTCATTGGAAACGATGTTGGAACATTGTCTACAGTGAAGGTGTGATTATCCTCTTAATTTGACATGAAAGACCTGGGTGAAGCGAGTTATGTTCTGGGGATTAAGGTAACTCGAGATCGCCAGAACAAGACTCTCTCGCTGTCACAATCAGCCTACATAGATACTATCTTGGTCAGATTCAGTATGCACAACTCCAAGAAGGGACTGGTTCCATTCAGACATGGAATGAAATTGTCCAAGGATCAGGGTCCTAAGATTTCTGAGGAGAGGGCAGAGATGTAGAAGATACCTTATGCTTCGGCTGTAGGGAGTCTGATGTATGCCATGAAGTGCACGAGACCAGATATATGCTATGCAGTAGGCATGATGGGCAGGTATCATTCAAATCCGGGTCCAGGGCACTGGACTGCTGTGAAAAGTATACTCAAGTATCTCCGTAGGACGAGAGATTATGAGTTAGTTTACTCTTCACAGAAACTGATGCCGATTGGATATACGGATTCTAACTTTGCTTCAGATCCGGAATCTAGGAGATCGATATTAGGGTTTGTGTTTTCATTAGGAGGAGGAGCTGTCAGTTGGAGGTGCGTGAAGTAGGGATGCATCGCGGATTCGACGACAGAGGCTGAGTACGTTGCGGCATGCGAAGCAGCTAAGGAGGCGGTGTGGCTCAAGAAGTTCCTCACGGACTTAGGATGCGTATCGGAAGCTCAAGATCCTATTGTCCTTTACTGTGACAATAGTGGAGCGGTAGCACAATCCAAGGAGCCAAGATATCACCAGAAGAACAAGCATATCGAGCGGAAATACTACATTATCCGGGACTTGCAGAAGCGAGGGGAGGTTGCAGTGACTCAGGTGGCGTCTGCAGATAACATGACGGACCCTTTCACAAAGGCGTTACTGACCAAGGCTTTTAAGAAGCACGTGGATGCCATGGGAGTTAAGACTGTTATTCCCCGCTAGGCCAAGTGAGAGATTGTTGTAGCTCTTGTGTCCTTAGCGTGGAATTTCTATATTAACATTAATAAAGATGACTTTGGTTATTGCTTTAATTAGAATACTACTCTGGTATATGATAATACTCATATAATAAAAGGACCCTAGGGAACACAGTAGGCCACTTAGGCGCATGGAGGATCCATGCTTGGGAGACGCAGTGGACCAGTTCTGTGTAGACCTAGAACTAGTTCACAACTTAGATGATGTTGGTCGCTTCACCGAGAATAAGCTGTTGGCAGGTAGAGGATGTGGTGAAGTCTCCACCACGGGAATGTGGGATTCCCATTCACCTGACCAAGCACGATGATCGTATTGAACATGAACCAAGATGGTACACAGTTCAGTAATTCAGACACTGGTGCAGAAACCGTCTTACTACTATAGATAATCTGTCCTTAACCCTGAGGGACCATGTACACTGGGCCAACCAGTTGTGTGGTGATTTGATGTACCAACATGTGCGGACCTTCCATAGTTCAATACCACGGTACGTTGGGTTACCCGGCTAGCACTTGAGTGACATGTAATCTTTACAGGTTATCCGACGTCCAGTGTTGGATGAGTGCGTTTTGATAAGTTAATCTGTCCACACAGTTAACCCAGGCCTGGTGGTTGTCAGTATGAGTGACGATGTTCCGGATACTAGGCATAGCACCGGAAGGTGTGTGGTGTTATAGATGACAAGTCATCAAACCCTAGTCATATGATCGATCGGGATCTGACGGTGCTTTCCACCGCCCGAGTCTTATCATGGCACCAGTAATAGGAGGGACTAAGGATTATCGGAGTATAGTAGAGAATAGGGTTACGAGGGAGTAACATAAGTTTAGGATCACTAGAGTTCAACTTGCGTCGCACTCTGGGTGGCTACGCGGGTTAATCGGAATAGGGCTGATTAACAGAACTTTCGGTGTATCACCGGAACAGTTAATCAAGGATCCGGTTGGAGCTAGAAATCCCGAACCCTGAAGGTTCCACCCTGTCGTTGCGTATAGGAATTGTTCCCCGACCTAGTTGGATACGTTGGATGCGAAGTAGCACGATGGAGCGCAAGCCCGGAGCCAAAGAACCTAATTCACATGTGTTACGGGCCGTAGGGGTATTTTGGTAAATACTGAAATATGGCTCAGAACACATTGAATATGGATCTTAAAATGAGCGGAATAATTTTCAGGAGCTCATAGGCGCTGACGAAACTCGATTCCGAGTAGCGCACCTCACTCAGTCTCTCTTTCAGTTTTCCGCTTTTTGTGAAGGGCGTTTTCGTCCAGGCTTCACGATAGACACCCTGAATCCCTAAAAACCGCCCCCCCTTATCCCTATCCACCTAGGGGCCGGCCCAAGCTTCCTTGAGGCTTTGGGAGACCGGCCCTATAAAGGAATAGGGAGAGGAAGGGGCCGGCCCTAAGCCTCATCTCCTCCAGAAAATCCGAACCCCCCTTAAGGCTCCTCCTTTGTGGTTTTGGCCAAGGAAAAGAGAGGAAGAAGAAGGGAGAAGGAAGAGGAAGGAAGGAGAAGGAAGAAAGGATAAAGAGAAGGAGAAAATCTCGTGGCTCGCCATCGTTTTCGTAACGGATTCCTCTGTCGGCTCGTAATCCCTGCACTCAGAGATGGGATTTCGAGGATTCTTCAATTCGCAAAGGACAAGGTGCTATCCGACAGTTTTGCTTGCGATTCAAGTGCGGTTTTTCATCGTTCCGTCGTCTCCGGATCATAGATCCAAAAAGGTATGATGATTCTAAACACCTAACTAGATGCATGCATGTCTTCCGTAGATCATAGTATGCCTCTAGGGTGTCCGCATATATGCTAAGATCATAGATTTGCATATAGATTGTTTTGTAGAATTAATTGTAATGAAACATACACCGTATGATCTTCGGATCTTTTTTTTGCTTGCGCTGCGACTCTGATTAGCGGATCCAATTCCAACATTTATCCCATGGCCTATAGATCTTAGGGTTTAGGGCTTAGTTTCATTTTAGGAAGTTGGGGCATGAAACCTAAATTTGAAATGCAGTGAGGGGTATTTTGTCTTGACAATATGGTTGTCCCTTGTAAGAACCCAAAATAAATTAATTATTTAAAAGTCATTATAAGAAAATTTTTATAGAAAATTCAAAATAAAAATCGAACGATGCCATTGCGTCTGTCTCGTCGAAACAATCAAAAAACCTATACAAACTTTTACGATTTGAATTCATATAGAGCTTTTAAAAATTCAAAGAAAAAAAAAAGTATATATGTGTAAATATATATAGTCAATAGAAGGATTCGAACCTGAGATGCATTCAATAGAATTTTAAACTTTTTCCTCTAACCAAAAGACCATAAATTATTTTCTATTTCAAATACAACGAAAATAATTGTTATAGTAAAAATGGGGAGATCAAAAGTCATCTCAACCGACGACCCTTTGTTTCCGATCGGACGGGAACAGTCGCGCAGCCGTAACCGTAACCGACAACCCTTCGTTTCCGATCGGACGGGTGCTGTCGCACAGCGCAGTAAATGGCCGTTTTGCAATTAAAACCTTAGGACTTTTGGTATTCCCCAAAATCCTATATAAACCCCCCCCCCTCCACAAGAGTTTTTCATTCCAACCCACTTCGGGATCCGTGCCACCCAACCTTTCCCCTCCCCTCGCCAACTACCACCAGCCAACCCCACCGCCGCCGGCCGACCGCCGACCACCGCCCGCCGCTGGCCGACCGCCGCCGCCGGCCGACCGCCGCCCGTCGCAGCAGCCACCACTCGCCGCCGGCAACTGCCGGCCGCCTCCCGCCGCCAGTCGCCGCCGGCCGCCGCCTTCCCACAACCATCCGGTTAGTGAATATTTTATTAATATTTTTGTGGGCCGAAGCCCAGTAAGCCTAGTTAATTTAGTAGATCGAAGCCCATTAAAACCTATTAGAACCCATTATGTTATATGGGCTGAAGCCCATTAAAGTGTGGGCCAAGCCCATTTAGTTTAAAAATTAAATATGATATAACGACTCTAATTTTTGTAACTGAAACATTATTACTAAAAACAACTGAACTGTTTTACTAAAAGCAGACCCCCAAATTAAAATCCGCTAAAGCCAACTATTTTGGCCATACCGGGAGCAAACGAACTCAGAATTGAGTTCCGTTTGCGGCCACGGTTTTAGAATAAAAAGTTCTACACACTAAGTATAAATTTAAAGTATTTTTGAAATTACAAAAATACCCTTAAAGAAGAAAAACCTATTAGTTCACATCGAAAGATGTTTCGGAAGATCCTGGAAAAATTTAGGGTAAAAACTAACGGATTATAGTAACATACTTTCAGGTTTTGAGCGTACTAAGGCTTCCTCATCAGGAGTAAGAGTCTTCAACGGTTCAGGTAGGGGATTTAAATTAAGTTTGTTCATGCTAAGTATATGCTATAGAATATTGGTAATTTGCTATGGAGTAGTAAATTTTGAAGTACGTGATCACTTATTCGGGTATGGGGCTAGCTCTGGCTGAGGCCAAAAAGTATCCTGGGTGTGGGTCTAGCCCTGGCTGAGGCCAAAAAGTATGTGGGTCTAGCCCTGGCTACGGGCCAAAAAGTTACCTAGGTGTGGGGCTAGCCTAGTCTGAGGACTAAAAGAACCTAGGTGTGGGGCTAGCCTTGTTGCGGAAAAAAAGTACCCGGGTAAAGCTTGAGATTCCTACCCTAGTTGAGGGCTAAAAAGGGAATCGGGAAATCAATGTTTTCTATTATTTACATTTTATTGTTATGTCTACTGTTTTTCAATACATATGTTTAGCATGAAATAAACTAAGTCATGAGGTGAGTCAGTGATTTGGACTCACCCCCCTACAGATGTTGTGCACCCTTCAGAGACCAATCCTGCAGGACTTGAAGAAGATGATGAGCGAAAGGGGAACGACCCAGAAGGAGTTGAAGACCCACTCTACACCCCTTTCTACGATGATGACGGAGCCGAAATATGAAGTGTCAATGTTGAAAGACTTAGCCTTAGACTTTCGATTTCAAGAAATTGTATCAAACAATGATGTTTTTAATAAAGTGGCTCAGTAATTTCCATATTTGATGGAATTATCTATATCAAGTTTTTTTTTTTTAACACCCCAGTATTATACAGGTTGAATTAAAAATACTAGGTGTTAAAAATTTATTAACAAGAAGGACATCGGTAGGGTAGTCACCCAAATTTAAAATACTTAAGAATTAAAGTTTTTTTTCTTCTTTTAGCAGAAACATAAAGTCAAAATTATCTGAAGGTAGCTCATCAGGAGTAAAGGTGAAACCTAAGAAGAAAATCGTGAAGGCAAAGAAGGAGAAGAAACCGGTCACACATACCAAAAATGAGAATGTTTTCTATAAATGTTACCGATGCATCTCTTGAAAAGTGGGCGATGAAAATCGTTGTGAACACCCGATGTTTTTCAAAATAGTTGTTGGTTATATGTAGAATGACAAGAAAAGTATTAATAATGAATGAGTACATTTATTCTGAGTTTGTGTTTGAAAAATGTTCTTTTATATTTTTCAGAAATTATGAACTCCCACGAAAACAATACTCCCAATGAAGACCTAACCAAGGTGTTAGTAGCTTTACACCAACTGATAGAAAGGATGAACTCCTCCAAGAATAGTTCAAGGATGGGAGTGGTTCTAAAAGAATTCAAAGAGTTAAAACCCCCTGCTTTTAGAGGAGAATCGGATCCCTTGATTGCCGATAGGTGGCTCAAACATATAGGGAAGATATTAGAGACTTTAAAGGCAAATGATGAACAGAAAGTTATCTTAGCCACATACATGTTAGAAGGAGAGGCAGATTACTGGTGGGATTCGGTCAAAAGAACTCAAGCTAGTTTCACTTGGGAGGAATTTACAAAAGTGTTCTCAGAAAAATATTTCTCTGATGCAACCAGGGATAGAATGATTGCGGAATTTTTAGAACTCTATCAGGGAAAACTTAGTGTTTCCCAATATGAAGCCAAATTCATCGAACTATCACGCTTTGCTCATTATCTTATAGCCACAGAGGAATTGAAGTCCAAAAGATTTGAATAGGGTTTGCATCCTCATATTCGAACCCGAGTGGCGGTACTTCGCATTAGAAACTATGGTGAACTGGTACAAACTGCGATGGTAGCAGAACGAGAATGGGAAGAAACTCGGAAGATATTTGAGAAAAATACGGTGAAAAGGAGTGCACCAGGAGTGGAGACAAACAAAAGGCCAAGGATGCAAGAGTTTCCAGCAGGAAGTAATGGTCCTCAAATGGCTTCGGGACCTCGAAACTGCTTCATCTGTGGATCGCGGGATCATTTTCAACGGAACTGCCCTCGTCTGAATAATAACGCTCCAGCCAGACCTCCCTTCAGAAATAATTCACAAATACCTGGGAATCGCCCTGGTCAACTTCCAAAGGTGCCTGGAAAAGCTTTTGCAATATCTACGGAAGAAGAATCAAACGACGTCATTGAAGGTACGACCTACTCATTTCAAAAATAGCCATTCCATAGATAAGTTATAACCACAAAAGTAATTTTTCATAGGCACTATTCTTATTTATGGAAGTCTAGCTCGAGTAATTCTAGACCCGGGTTCGACACATTCAATTATATCAATTCACCTGGCTAGAGAACTACAATTTAAGACTGAACCGCTAGGGTATATACTGGCCATTACTACAGTACTTAGTGAGATGGCCAAAACAAACAGAGTTTGCAGAAACTGTATACTAAGAGTTAAAGATGTGGAATTAGTGGCAAATTTAATTCTACTGAAGTTGGAGAAATTTGACATTCTATTAGGAATGGACTGGTTATCCAAGTATAGGGCAATGATGGATTGTTACCGAAAGAAGGTTACTTTACAAACATCAGATAGTAAAGAAATAATATTCCGGGGAAGAAAGTTCAGTAAGGCAAGAGCAAAAGTTTGTTACTTAGCTCAACTTTTAGAAGAAGAGGTAAAGAGTCCGATACAAAATACCACATTGGTAGTATCAGAATTTTCACAAGTGTTTCCGGAAGATCTTCCAGGGTTGCCACCAAAAAGAGAAATAGATTTTTCGATAGAGTTGATACCGGGAGTGGCTCCTATTTCAATTGCCCCATATAGAATGGCACCGGTAGAACTAAAGGAGTTGAAGAAACAGTTGGATGAGTTACTTACTCTCGGGTTTATAAGACCCAGTACATCCCCATGGGGTGCACCAGTACTATTGTCCAGAAAAAGGATGGAACAAAAAGAATGTGCATCGATTATAGAAGATTAAACCAGGTGACTATAAAGAATAAATATCCACTCCCAAGAATAGAGGATCTATTTGATCAACTTAAGGGAGCAAAATATTTCTCCAAAATAGATCTTCGATCAGGATATCATCAATTAAGAATCAAAGAAGAAGATATACCAAAGACGGCCTTCAGAACTAGATATGGGCATTTCGAATTTTTGGTAATGCCTTTTGGTCTCACAAATGCTCCTGCGGCATTTATGGATTTGATGAATCGAATCTTTAAAAACTTCTTGGATCAATTCGTGGTAGTATTTATAGATGATATTTTGATCTATTCAAAAACCAAGGAGGAGCACGAAAAACATTTGAGAGTGGTATTACAAGAGTTGAGTCTTCATCAACTGTACGCCAAACTCAGTAAATATGAATTCTGGATTACAAAAGTAAACTTTTTGGGACACGTAATCTCCTATGAAGGAGTTGCAGTTGATCCAGCAAAAATTGAAGCAGTAGTGAATTGG
The DNA here is from genome assembly GCA_947650365.1 of Chamaelirium japonicum. Lineage (NCBI taxonomy): Eukaryota > Viridiplantae > Streptophyta > Magnoliopsida > Liliales > Melanthiaceae > Chamaelirium > Chamaelirium japonicum. Next base: position 24,268,131 of record OX393553.1, on the reverse strand, counting down.
AAACCACCAAGGAATGTAACAGAAATCAGGAGTTTTTTGGGGTTAGCAGGATATTATCGCAGATTCATTTAGAATTTTTCCAGTATCGCTGCACCTATAACTCGACTTACTAAGAAGGGGGTAAAGTATGAATGGTCGGAACCTTGTGAGAATGCGTTCCAAGAATTAAAAACAAAACTCACTACAGCCCCGGTATTAACAATACCAGAAAGTGGGAAGAAGTACACACTTTATACGGATGCTTCTCACGTGGGATTAGGAGTTGTGCTTATGCAAGATGGCCGAGTAGTGGCTTATGCTTCCAAACAGCTAAAAACTCATGAAAAGAATTATCCTACACACGATCAAGAGCTAGCAGCTGTAGTGTTTGCACTTAAGATTTGACATCATTATGGAGAACAGTTTGAATTATACTCCGATCATCAGAGTTTGAAATACATTAGCACGCAGAAAGATCTAAACTTACGGCAAAGAAGATATGCAGAATTATTAGTCGATTATGACTATAATTTTATTTACCACCCTGAAAAGGCAAATGTAGTAGCGGATGCCCTCAGTAGAAAAAGACAACTGGCCAATATACTAGCCGATAAATGGTAGTAGGCTTGCATGTTAGAAAACCTTGATTTAATCACAAAGAACAGCTCACCACAGGCTTATCTAAGTCACCTCAAAGCCCAGCCGGAAATGATAAAAGAAGTAATAGAGGCACAAACATCAAACTCCGAACTGCAGGGAATTCGATCCAAACTAGAAAATGGTGAAATTATAGAAAACTGGGCGCTCGGTTCGGATAACGGACTGAGATTTTGAGGCAGATTAGCAGTCACTGATGCTCCTTATCTGCGAGAAGATATATTAGCTGAAGCGCATCAGTCAAAGGTTTCTATTCATCCGGGGGAAAACAAAATGTATCACGACTTAAAACGAAACTTCTGGTGGAGTGGAATGAAGAATGATATAGCCCAATTTGTGTCAAAATATCTCACTTGTCAAAAGGTGAAGGCTGAGCACAGAAGACCACCTGGGTTATTGCAACCTCTTCCTATAGCAGAATGGAAATGGGAACATATAACCATGGATTTTGTGACCGGTTTTCCTACCACAAGGAGGGAAAATGATTCAATCTGGGTAATTGTGGACCGATTAACAAAGTCAGCTCATTTTCTACCCCGAAAAACAACTGTGTCCACTAGAGACGATAGTACCCTATACCTGAAGGAAATTGTTAGACTCCACAGTATTCCGGTAACTATTGTGTCCGACAGGGACCCTCATTTTACCTCTAAGTTCTGGAGAAGTTTACAGAAAGCATTGGGGACAGAATTGAATATGAGTACTGCATATCATCCTCAAACTGACGGGCAATCAGAGAGAATAATACAAATCTTAGAAGACATGCTAAGATCTTGTGTGATGGATTTCAAAGGTAGTTGGGAAGATTTTTTACCCTTGATAGAATTCACTTATAACAATAGCTACCAATTCAGCATACAAATGGCACCTTTTGAAGCCTTATATGGAAGACCCTGCAGATCATCAGTTTGTTGGACGGAAGTGGGAGAGAAGAGTATCATGGGGCCTGAAATAATCCAAGAAACTATTGACAAAATAAAAATTATTCGGGCCAATTTATTAAAAGCGCAGAGCAGACAGAAGAGTTGCGCAGATAATCGAAGAAGACCTCTCGAATTTGAAGTAGGAGATTTTGTTTTTCTAAAAATCTCACCGAGGAAGGGTATTCAACGTTTTGATCTCAAGGGAAAACTTGCACCCAGATATATTAGACCCTATGAAATATTGGGTAAAGCTGGACCAGTGGCATATCGACTGGCATTACCCATAAATTTGGTAAATATACATCCAGTTTTTCATGTGTCCATGCTTCGCAAGTATGAGCCTGATCCTTCTCATATTCTGGAAGAGGAAGATATCAGTATTCAATCAGATGCCTCGTACATAGAAATACCTGTGAAAATTTTAGACACCAAAGACAAAGAATTGCGAACCAAGACTATTCGACTGGTAAAGGTACTATGGCAACATCACAACGAGGAGGAAGCTACTTGGGAATTGGAGTCAGAAATACAGAAGCAATATCCACATTTGTTCAACAGCTAAGGTACGTATATTAAATTTCGAGGACGAAATTTCTATTAGAGGTAGAGGATGTAACAACCCAAAATAAATTAATAATTTAAAAGTTATTATAAGAAAAATTTTATAGAAAATTCAAAATAAAAATTGGACGATGCCATTGCGTCCGTCTCGTCGAAACAATCAAAAAACCTATACAAACTTTTGCGATTTAAATTCATATAGAGCTTTTAAAAATTCAAAGAAAAAAAAATGTATATATGTGTAAATATATATAGTTAATAGAAGGATTCGAACCTGAGATGCATTCAATAGAATTTTAACCTTTTTCCTCTAACTAAAAGACCATTAATGCTTTTCTATTTCAAATACAACGAAAATAATTGTTATAGTAAAAATGGGGCGATCAACCGACGACCCTTCGTTTTCGATCGGACGGGAACAGTCGCGCAGCCGTAACCGTAACCGACGACCTTTCGTTTCCGATCGGACGAGTGCTGTCGCATAGCGCAGTAAATGGCCATTTTGCAATTAAAACCTTAGGACTTTTGGTATTCCCCAAAATCCTATATAAACCCCCCCTCTACAAGAGTTTTTTATTCCAACCCACCTCGGGATCCGTGCCACCCAACCTTTCCCCTCCCCTCGCCAACCACCACCAGCCGACCCCCGCCGCCGCCGGTCGCCCGCCGCCCGTCGCTGGCCGACCGCCGTCGCCGGTCGACCGCCGCCCGCCGACCGACCACCGCCGGCAGCCACCACTCGCCGCCGGCAACTGCCCGCCGCCTCCCGCCGCCGATCACCGCCGCCGGCCGCCGCCTCCCCACAACCATCCGGTTAGTGAATATTTTATTAATATTTTTGTGGGCCGAAGCCCAATAAGCCTAGTTAATTTAGTAGATCGAAGCCCATTAAAACCTATTAGAACCCATTATGTTATATGGGCTGAAGCCCATTAAAGTATGGGCCAAGCCCATTTAGTTTAAAAATTAAATATGATAGAACGACTCTAATTTTTGTAACTGAAACATTATTACTAAAAACAACTGAACTGTTTTACTAAAAGCAGACCCCCAATTAAAATCCGATAAAGCCAACTATTTTGGCCATACCGGGAGCAAACGAACTCAGAATTGAGTTCCGTTTGCGGCCACGGTTTTAGAATAAAAAGTTCTACACACTAAGTATAAATTTAAAGTATTTTTGAAATTACAAAAATACCCCTAAAGAAGAAAAACCTATTAGTTCACATCGAAAGATGTTTCGGAAGATCCTGGAAAAATTTAGGGTAAAAACTAACGAATTATAGTAACATACTTTTAGGTTTTGAGCGTACTAAGGCTTCCTCATCAGGAGTAAGAGTCTTCAACGGTTCAGGTAGGGGATTTAAACTAAGTTTGTTCATGCTAAGTATATGCTATAGAATATCGGTAGTTTACTATGGAGTAGTAAATTTTGAAGTACGTGATCACTTATTCGGGTGTGGGGCTAGCCCTGACTGGGGCCAAAAAGTATCCTGGGTGTGGGTCTAGCCCTGGCTGAGGCCAAAAAGTAACCTGGGTGTGGGTCTAGCCCTGGCTACGGGCCAAAAAGTTACCTAGGTGTGGGGCTAGCCTAGTCTGAGGACTAAAAGAACCTAGGTGTGGGGCTAGCCTTGTTGCGGACAAAAAGTACCCGGGTAAGGCTTGAGATTCCTACCCTGGCTGAGGGCCAAAAAGGAAATCGGGTGATCAATGTTTTCTATTATTTACATTTCATAGTTATGTCTACTGTTTTTCAATACATATGTTTAGCATGAAATAAACTAAGTCATGAGGTGAGTCAGTGGTTTGGACTCACTCCCCTACAGATGTTGTGCACCCTTCAGAGACCAATCCTGTAGGACTTGAAGAAGATGAGGAGCGATCGGGGAACGACCCAGAAGGAGTTGAAGACCCACTCTACACCCCTTTCTACAATGATGACGGAGCCGAAATATGAAGTGTCAATATTGAAAGACTTAGCCTTAGGCTTTCGATTTCAAGAAATTGTATCAAACAATGGTGTTTTTAATAAAGTGGCTCAGTAATTTTCATATTTGATGGAATTTATCTATATCAAGTTTTTTTTTTAACACCCCAGTATTATACGGGTTGAATTAATCCGTATAAATATCGGGGCGTTACATCCCTTAAGCTAGATGATCTTTTAACCAAGGACATATCACTAAGTCCCTCAAAAATTTAAGGGTTTTTTACAAAATCAACCCCCCCCCCCCCCCCTCTCAAATTAGGGCTAATTGCGTATACACCTCTCAAATTAGACTATTGCATATTGATCATTACTCCCATGTTAAGTTGTGTAGATATACCCCTCAAGTTGACTGTCGTCCATATTAGAGAAATATTTCCATAATATTCTATGATTGTCCATTTGATTCAAATATGAGTTTTCTTGGACGAAAGTATCCTTAAGGATTTAAGATGATGAAATTAGTGGATAGGCAATGAGTGGTGTTAATGGGAGGTGGATGGTTTTGGGGTGGTAAGTGGTGGGTGATAGTGGTGGAGATGGGTTTGCGATGGTGGTCGAGGCGGGTGAATCGATGGTGGTGGTTGTGGTGGAAGTGGGTGGTGGTGGTAGATGGGCGGCGGTGTTGGTTATGGAAGTAAGCGATGGTGCTGGATGTGGGTTTGCAGTGGTGGTGGAACTGGGTTAAGGTGGTGGAATTCATTGGCGGTGGTGGTAGTGGAGAGGTGGTCAGTGGTGGAGGTGGTAGTGGGCAATAGTGGTGGAAGTTGGTGGTGGTGATGACTAAGTGATGGTGGATGGTGGTGGAGGTGGTCATTGGTAGAGAGAGAGAGAGAGAGAGAGAGAGAGAGAGAGAGATCATTAAGTTATTTAGGAAAATTTTGATCATCTAATTCTGAACCATAAATTAACAGAAGGGTGACAGATTATGAGAGAAGCACTAACGTGCACAACTTAGCATGTTTGCAGTGGTCCATAAATAAATAGTTTGATTCAAAAGATTTATACATAATTAGTTATATTTTCAGAGATAGAATTGTTAAAAGATCCAAAGATTTGCTGAAATTGAAGGACCCCTCTGGCTTTTGCATCCAAATGTGGAGGTATCCATTGGAGAATTGTTAAAAAATCTAAATTTTTTTAATATTTTATTTCTATCCAACTCGATCGATCCGAAGCAGCAGGTGTTGTGCACTATCGGCCCTTGGACAAAGCCATCAAAGCCGTTGCTTTGAACCTGACCTAAGAGCAGGACACATGATATTTTTTTTTTTACTTAAAATTGGTCCAACTCAATACTAGCAGACAATAGCTCGCGATGCATCGCATGTAAAATTCAAAAATCCTAAATCCCAACCAAATCCTATTCTACCTTCTCCATCCTTTGCGCGACCCGACCCGACCCAACCCAACCAAGACTCATCTGAAGCAAGATGTGCTCTGCAATTTCGAAATTTTCAAAATTCTTTAAAAATTAAAAATTCCAAAAAGCTGCTAAAAGTGGTGAATTCTGAAATTTTCTAAAACCTTCTGAAAATATAACATTCCGAAAAAATCCGATAATTTCAAAAATTCTAAATCGAAATTGGATTTTGAAATTCCAAAATTTGGAAATCAAAATACCATTTGGGATTCTGAATATTTTTCGAACACCTCTATTCTGATCCGATCAATCCAAAAATCAGCTCTACTCCGTATAATCCAGAAAAAAAAATTTCAGCACATCATGCGTAGCATACAATAGAGGGACCCACTGAGATTTAAGGGACATGAGGCTAATGTTTTATAACCCGAATCAGATCGGACCGATCGGACGGTTCAACCAGTGGACCCGAAAACCTGCTCAGATTTTTGGTCTAAGAAATACATGATCCATAATTACCATAAATCCGATTTAAACTAAACAAAACCATTGACCCATCGATTGAAACGCCAACCCACCATGTGACTTGTTTGGCAATTCAATAAACCATTGATTATTAAGAGGATCTTAAAATCCTTTTTATTTTATTCTCTTAATGTCTTTGGAGTTTTTGCTAGAAGTTAATTATTTTAATACAACATTTTATTTATTTTTAAAAAATAATGTAAACTATATTTTAATTATTTTAAAAATAAATAATAATAAATTAATTTAGTTATGATACCATGATGTCAGTGTCCAACAATGAGTTGACACAGCAGTTGAGCTAGTGACCCATAATCCGATCCTCTTTCCGGTTTGATGATCGTCTCAGTTTTAAAAACTTTTTGGGTTATTTTGACTTTGCCCCCCAAAATTTACCTTGAATTAGACTTTACCCCCCATATTTCATTAATTAGACTTTAACCCCCCATAACTAACTGTTCCGTCAGGTCACCCCCAAAAGTTTGTTTCTTTTCCGTCAGCTCATTCTTTCTCTTAGATGGTGAGCTGACGGAACAGTTAGTTTTGAGGGGTAAAGTCTAATTAATAAAAACATGGGGGGTAAAGTCTAATTCAAGGCAAAATTTGGTGGGCAAAGTCAAAATAACCCAAAAACCCTACATGGGGTAGCGGGAGTACGATTTTGATCCAACCTCTTTAAAGAGGTTGGATGTTCCCGGTCTCTCTCATTGGTCCATATCGAGGGCTTTTTGGTCAAAACGCCTCGATATGGACCAATGAGAGACGGAGAACATCCAACCTCTTTAAAGAGGTTGGAACAAAATCGTACTCGGGTAGCGGGCCCCAGCAGTAGCACATAGGGGTAGTGGCCCCAGAGCGCGCTGATGTGCTGGGGACTGTGGGCCCCGCGGTTGTATAAAATCCCACCACCACCACCGTCAAGGTCCGTCATCACCACCTTTGACGGTGGCAGGAGCAGTCTACAGAGAGGGATGGGGACTCTCTTTTTTTTTTTTTTTTTTTTCGTTTTTTTTCTTTGATGACGCAACTTGTGATCCCCCTTCTCGTGATCCCACTTGTCCTTTTTTTTTTTCCTTTTTAATAATCTCGACGGACTTGACCCATTTTGTCCACACTCGCACCAGAGTCCAGTGAACGGTGCACCCCGCCACTGGCATGTGGCTCCCATGTTTACTGTTGTCTGTAGCCCACATGTGTACGATATGGCAGCATGGAGTATTATCATGCACTCTCCCACCAAACAAGGGCACCTTCCCACCTCTCTCTCTCTCTCTCTCCTCTCTCTCTCTCTCTCTCTCTCTCTCTCTCTCTCTTACCCTCTCTGGTGAGATAGTTCCTAGTTATATACAAAGACTGAAAGCCTTGAGACTTGGGAGGAGAGAGAGAGAGAGAGAGAGAGAGAGATGGGGAGTGGTGAGTGCTTTCTGAGGCAGCTGAGTGCTGGAGGTGGTGGGGGAGAAGGGTGGGGCTACCCCTCTTACTATTCTTGTGCAGGCTCCACAAAGGGCTCCAAGAGGTGGGGGAAGAGCAAGGACGGCGGCGGGGGCGGTTGGGAGCAGAGGGAGGAGGAATGCGGCGACAGCGCGGAGGGCAACAACAATGCGGCGGCGGCGGCGGCG